>VYXB01008201.1:74271-200307 GCA_013397135.1 Pachyramphus minor | reverse complement strand
CCAGCTGATGAAGGAAATTGTCTCCTCTATACACTCCAGGACTCTCCTAGACTGCCTCTTCTGTGCAGTATTGAGCTCCCAGCAGACATCCGGCAGGTTAAAGTCACCCACAAGAACAAGGGCGGATGATTTTGAGACATCCGCCAGCTGTTTGTAGAATAATTCATCTCCTTCATCATCCTGGTTGGGTGGTCTATAACAGACACCCACGAGGATGTCAGCTTTGTTGGACTTCCCCCTGATTCTAGTCCACAGGCATTCAACCTTGTCACTGCTGACCTCAAGTTCAACAGAGTCAAGAGACTCTAACATATAAAGCCCCCCCTCCCCCTCTCCTGCCCTGCCTGTCTTTTCTGAAGAGCTTGTAGCCACACATAGCAGCACTCCAGTCATATGAGTGGGACAGTAACTCTTTTGTTTCATCTTATATGAGTATGCATTTCCTGAAATCCTATGCAATTGGAGGATGTATGGCCTTATTTGTGGTATGAAATTAATAAAAACTGAATAAAACAATAAAAAATCATCACAATAAAAACTGTTGGATAGTTGTGCAACAGGTTTCATGGCCTCTCCTTCCATCCCACACATATCTGAGACAGAGGGAAGAGTCAGCATTTAGCAGTTGACATCAAAATTATATAAACCTGTTTTTTCACTTATGGAAAAAGATCAGATACATGAAGTCATCTGAAGGAGAGGTGGGGGAGAATTCTTTGATTCTTCAAAGTCACCTAAAACATGCTGCCACATTCTAACTGAGAGCATCAAGCTCTAGCTCTCATATAAACCCTAGCTATGGATTTTATTTTTATGAAGTATGAAGCAAATTCTTACAGCAGATGAACAGATTTGCACCAAAGGAGAAAAAAAAAAAGGAAATTTTTTAGATTTAACAGGCGAGAATCCTATAAACTGGAAGTATTCTGTACCAAGAAATTGCAATCTCAATGCTTTTGAGTTTTCAAATCCAAAGACACCAACTGAAACTCAAAAGGGATTGAAACAAGTATTACCACTGACTGAAAGTTATCCTAGATCAAGCCCTACGTGAGAGCTCCTGTGTGTTTTCTGTGTGCCGTAGCATAGTTTCCAGGAGGATCTTGCTGGCCACAGAGATGAGACTGACTGTAGTTCCCCAAGTCTTCCTCTTTCCCCTTTTCAAAAATGGGTGTTCAGTTTCCCTTTTCCAGTCACTGAGAACTTCATGAGTCTGTCATGACTTTTCCAATATGATGGATAGTGGCTTAGCAACTTCATCTGCCATTTTCTCAGGATTCTTGAATGCGTCTCATCAGGTCCCAGGGACTTGTGAACATTCTGGTTCCTCAGGTGGTCTTGAACATGATAGTCTCCTACATTGAGCAGTGTTTCATTCTCACAGTCCCTGTCTTTGGATTCTGTGAATAGGGCGGTGTGGTTGGAGTACTTTTTGGTGAAAACTGAGGCAAGAGAGTTTTTGTCTACTCAGCCTTCTTTTTGTCAGTTGTACTCGGGTCTCTTGTTTGGTTCTTTGGGAGGGTACAGTTTCTTTTATCTTTGTTGTCTCATGTCCCTGAAGAAACCCTTACTGTTATATTCATTTCCACCTGTGCCTTGACTTTCCTGATCCTCTCCCTGCCCTCCCAGGCCACATCCCTATAAACTCCCCAGTACATGTATCACTGGCTTCCCTGTCCAGCTTCTTCCATGTCAGGATAAAGAGCTGTTGTGCCCTAAGAACAATGTCCTTAAATATCTCCCAGCTCTTGTTGCTCCTTTATCTCTAGAGACAGGTTCACAAATGATCACATACACTGCCATCCTAAACACCCAAAAGTTTGCCTTTTTGAGACTGAGAGTTTTGACTCTACATCATATACCCTGCAAGATTGAGAATTCTACCAGGGCAGAATTGCTGTAGCCCAGGTTACCTCCACTCTTGATCTCTCTGAGAAGTCTTGCATTAGTTATCAACAGGTCCAGCCTTGCCTCTCTTTGGGTTGGTCTCTCCATTACCTGCACCAGGAAGTCGTCCTCTAAGCAATCCAGTAGTGTCCTGGATGACCTGCACTTCACTGTGCTGCTCTTTCGGCAGATATTGGTGTCATCAGAATCAGAGCCTGTGAGCATGATGCTTCCTAAAGTTGAAGAAAGAACTCTTTGTCAGCCTCTTCTTCATCAGGTGCCTTGTAGTAGACACTAAACACAAAGTTGTCCTTCTTGGGTTGATCTCCCGTTTTCACCCATAAACACTTGACCTGATTTATGACATCAATTCTGTTTTTTCAATAGGGGGCAACTCCCTCAACTCTCCTTCCATGCTTTTCCCTCCTGAATAGTTTATAGTCATTAATTACACCACTCCAATCATAATTCATCCCACTAAGTTTCTGTGATAGCAATCAGGTCATATTTTTCTATCTGGGTAGTGCCTACCAGCTCCTGTTTGTTTTCCATGCTGTGTGGATTGGTACAGAGGCACTTTAGCTGGACTATGGGCCACATCTCCTCTTTAGAGGAGTTTGCCCTAATTCCTTTTAGGCAATTCACAGGTCTTTCCCTGTTGCTTCCCAATGCTTTAGCAGTCCCTGACTCTTCTCAAGAGCTTAGAACTCCATCTCCTTCCCACTGCTAAGTCTAGTTTAAAGGTCTGCTTAAGTCCCGCCAGCTGGTTGCCCAGGACACTGTTACTCTACTTGATCAGCAAAGCCCCATTAGCAAACTGGCTTGATTTCATGAAGATATGCCCAAGATCATACAAGCCAAGACCTTGAGCATGACAGAAGCTTAGGCCATGCTGAGGGTTGGAAAGTTTTTTTCTGAAAATCATAGAGTGAGGTATAATGACTTGATTACAATGCAGGGGTGGAGGAAGTGTGTTGGGCTAGTTATAGGGTATTACAAAAGAAATTCGGTAAATGAGGGTTATGAATGATAAAAAATCAGCAAAGCCTTTCATGATGTTCATGATTAATCTCCACAGGAGGCTTGGTGCCTAAATTAAGCAACTCGAAATGCTGAGAAAAGAATATCAGTGTCTGCATCCTGCATTTCTCAGAGTAATCAAAAATCTGTGTAATTTCCTTTACCTGATATGAAACTGAATAAGTTCTTACTAAATTTAGTAAACTCCTCAGATTACTAAAGTCCTCAGTAAACAAAGAGTTAACACAATCTGTTGTTTGTGGCTTCAAAGTCAGAAGTGGGTTAAAATGGACTGAGGAAGTTTAGAGCAGTTATTGTTTCATCCAGTTTGCACACTTAGGAAAATCTCATTATGAATGACACATTCAATTCCCTTTTCAAAGTTTATCTTCAGATAGATAAAAATCAGCAGTGTTATTTTGAATTTTTGTAAATTCAAGTTAGTGGATTCAACAAAGGCAAACTGAGATTATAAACCAGCTTGTTGTCTGCTTTGGTTCTTTGTGAGCAAACCACTGGAAAATGCCGCTTTAGCAATACACAAATGATTTGGTTATCATTAATTGGTTTTAATTATGTTTAAAATATTAACTGACATTCATAATGTTGCAATGAGTAGATGGAAAGTGGAAAGTTGTTTACTACTAACTATATGTGAATAATTTTCATTTAATTATAGGAATTACTTTGGAAAATGTATTAAACTAATTTGGAGAGATTTATTCTCTGAAGGATAATAATGTGTACTGTAATTCAGTTTGGAATAGTTTTCTAATAATTTTAAGATAGATGGAAATTAATATTCTCAAATCAATTGGCTTTCTCTATTATTGTTACTTAGAAATATTGAATTTCTGCTTTTCTTCAGAATCTAATGGTTGCTAAGGAAACCACTTCTGTTATATCTGTGGGTATGGCATAGACCTTAACTATATATATATATATATATATATATAAAGGCAAATGTAATTACAACTATCTTCTATTAAGAAAGAATCTTGTCTTTTAATCAGCAAGTGATTCTGTCTTACTTTCTGTATTTTAATACAACAAAAAATTTACATTGCATACACTTTTCCAGGAGGATTTATACACAAGTAGTGTTCTCAGGTACAGAAAGATAACGTTCCAGTAAGAATTCAATGCACAGTTGCATAGATGGACTCTGGGTTGGGGTATGGATGAGAAACTACACTGGAACATCCAGCTGGTCCTGGACTTAAATATGGTAAAATATGGTTATTTTTCATCTTTGATCTGCCCTGCTAAAGCTGAAGTGCAGAATATCATTTGGTAAGAGGTATTGCCCTTTGGGAGGGAATTAAAACTGTTGTTCTGAACACTCACAGCCACCAAAGACTGTGACACTTCAAGCCCTTTGAAGGTATGGCTAAGCGATAGCTTGGATTAGCTCTTTCCTTATGGATGGACCCTATCTTGGGAAAATTATGTGCTAAATAAAATGGGCTTTGGATTAGACACTTGAGCAAATGGTGCAATTTGACCTAAAGATGGCTGAATTTAGATAGGTTATATAATTTACATTTATATAAATTTAGAGCAGTTATAGAAGATAGAAGCAACAAGAGGTCAGCCTATCAGTCTGCAAATGTCTTCCAAAACCTTTATCCACTGGATAAAGACAAGATAATTATTATCACAGGCAGGAATTTTTGTACTGGCGATGTCAGTGATGTTTATGAGCATCCTGCTGCCTGATGGGAAATACAAAACTGAATATCATGAATCTCTTGGTGTTTAAGTAACTAGGTGTCCAGACCTTGAGGGCACTGCCCACCCTGACAGTCTGTGCCAACCCCCCTGGATCTGCCCTACACTGTCCAGGACCCCATTTTGGCTCCTCTCCTGGGTCTGTCAGTCCCTGCTGGAGCTTGCAGCAGGGCTGGTCTCTATCTCCCACAGCTGGGTACCTGGCTGAGACAGGCCTTGCACAGCCCCCCCAGCCTGGCCTGTTCCTCTCTCCATGGCAGTGCCTGATGCCCAGGGCTGTATCTGATCCCCATTCTCCTCACCAGGTCTGATCCAACCATAGCTGATCTCTGTCTTTGGGAATTCATTTTTCCTAAGTTTTCACCCATTCCTGATTAACATCCTTATCAGAATGTCTAGGTTTATAGTAGAAAGTCACATCAATTGTTAAACAGTGATAATGCCAGAAGCAAACAGTAGGTTACACGAGATCATTTTTCCAACCTCCGAGACATGTTGGGTGTCTTGCTGAAGTATAATAAAGTTTCAGAAAGGGTCTGCAAAGCCACATGCCAACACAGAGTTTAAAGACAGGTTATTCCCAATTACTGTGAACAGTGTTTTCTGAAATTGCAAGGAGTTGAAGGCAGCTTTCTCTTCTTGAGAAATAAGATTATGTCTGGAATATAGTTATGGACAATTGTTTCTGTAGAGCTAATATAGCTGCTACAATGAATTTAATAAATTCAGATGGGCTGGATGATATAATTTGGGAGTTGCTACCTGCAGCTGTGACTCACTTCCCATTAATTTTCTGGTAGTCATGAGTTTCCTACCCATCTGGAAGCTATTAATTAGGATTATAGTTGGGGTTAAAATCTTGGGGATTAGGAGCTGTGATTTTGATAGGAGTTTAAGTAGGCCAGGCGTATGAATGTTAGAGGGTAAGAAAAAAATCCTTATGCTCAGTTTTCTTCCTATGAATGAGCCCAGTAATAGCTTAAGTGTTATATTTACACAGAACATTGTCCATGTAGAAATTCTGTTTGACAACTGTCAAGCTCAAAGAGGCAAATGGTGGACCAGAGCTGGTTTGAGCCATTTCTTTTCTCAAGACACAAATCCTGAGAACCTGGCCTATCTAGAAAGCTGGAGCTCACATTGTGGCTGAAGTCAAAGTTTTCTTTCCATCTAAAACTTCAGAAAGTTAGGTTTACCTCTACAGATAAATTCAGTGGTGATATAAAGCTGTGTCCAGGAGAAGCTTCCTTTCAATTTTCAGTGTACTTGCTTACCTGAAATAGTAAATATATAGTTAGGGTTAGGAGTGGGTTCTATCTAGATTATTGTAGTGAAATAAGTTCATACTTTAAAAAACCCAAAACTTCTGCTAATTCATATAAATATATTATCTCACTTTCTAGACAACCATTAATACCTCGCTTATATGCAAGCTATGGAAGTCAATATGGAAGGATAAAGAAGTTGATGTGAAGGGTCTAGAGGGTCTGTTTACTAACTGCTGAATTTCAGTTCATTCTCTATAAGCAAAGCAGAAACTATTACCCCTCATTGTCAGTGCTTTTTTCATCCACAGTTGTTGCTCTGTTGCTTGCCTGAGTGGAATGCTATGGAATGTGATTGTTAAGGTTAGGATTTGGATTAACAACTGCAGGCAGTTTCACCCACACCTCAATGAGATTTCTGGTTTGTATGAATGAGCACACACAGGCAAAGTTACTGTGGAGTAGCTAACAAACCAGGAAAATGTCTATGCCAGAGACCAGAAGTCAACCATACTGGGGAATACTTATATTTTCTTTGGTGATAGTATTATTGGATACTGGGCCAAGTCAGTCTGAAAGAAAAGGGGAAGTTGAAGGTAACTGCCAAAGCAGAAATATAGTGCTTCAAATGAATTGTATGTTATGATCCAGTGCTGTTGTTAATCAGCTTTCGAAACCAGAATGAAATGCCCAGATACAACTATTCCTGGAAAACACGTAGCCTAGCAGCAGAAAGATTGCTTGGCAGGTAGCTCCATAGTATGTACTGAAGCAACAGAAGTCACCTTGAGAACAGATGGAATACAATCAGAGATTAATGGCAAATTTATGGTCCTTTCAGGAACTGGAGCCAAATAAAGTCAAATTGAATCATAAATTTGGAGGCTATATAGGATCAGAACATGTAGAAAGTAGACATTATTGCTGAAGTCAATTTGGCTACATGACTAAGAACAGAGAGCACTCTGAAGCACTGCAGGATGGGCTCTGGGCTAGTTTTGCTAATTTCCCTAAGCAATTAAAAGGCAAAAGGAGGGGAACTGAAACAGAGCAAAGCAAAAGCTGTAGGCTTTCTAAGAGTGAAAAGGAGTCTTTTCTATCTCTTGGCTTTGGGAATTCCAGACAGGATACTGAACAGCAGTTAAATCTTCTGTCATAGCAGAGTAACTTCAGCTTTCCTTGTAGCATACCACTAAATGCTACATATTTATGTAGCACTAAATGCATACAGCTTATGGGAGAGGCACTATAGAAGTCTAGATGCCTACAGTCCTGCAGCTCTCAAAACAAAGTAACTATTTGTTTTCTCAAGTTCAATTGAAAGAAATCTGTAAAATAAATTTGTCTATAAAATACTGATGTCTGAGATGAGATATTTATTCATAAGTATTTAATGTAGAGCATTTATTATAGATAGCATTAGCTGTAAAGTTATATTACCTTCAGGTATGTTAGGTCAAAACTATGCCAATTTCTTTGTGCTATCTAGTTTCTTTAACTTCTAGCTAAAACTAGAAATTCCATATGTGAATGATGTTTAAAATTATCTTGTTTCAGGCAATGAAGTAGCTGTAAACAGTAACAATTGGGAAGAAGAAAATAAAACAGGAAATTAAGAATTAGTACAATGTTTTGTTAGTTTTACTTGCATGTTGACTTTCGGCACCAAGTATTTCTTGAGAAACAAGAAATAAAATTAATTCAGAAAATAAAGTTGCATAGCTGAAGCAAGTAGGCTGAATTCAACAAATACAGTTTTTTATTATATAAATCTCATAGTAATAAAATTTAAAAAGGCTTTTTCAATCAAATTCTGCAGTAGTATTAGTGCAGCTAACTGGTTTCCAAGTGGGTTTTGCTGGTTATTATCACCTGACACTCAGGTGAGAATTATTTCTATTAATTTCTAGATATCCATCTTTTACTGATAGTGATGAGAGGCATGACATATAATAAAAATCAGAACTGAGTAGTGTATAATTTCAAAATTTTCCTTTAGGTGCAGATAAAATTAAGTGGGTTTCTGCATGAAGTATGCAAACAATAAAATTTTAAATGCCAATAAACTATAAATTAGAAGTCTTAAAAAACTTCCGTTGATTATGATCTGGCTACTCAAATGGGATAGAGAAGGTGTCTTACATCTAGGGACATCTAGGGACTAAGAGACAAAAAAGTATATTCTGTATGATGAAGAGCCTATATAAGACAGAATAGGTATTTATGACTCACCCTAGATAGATAGTAGCTATGCCATAGTAAAAGGATTGAAGATTTTTCCAGGCATGTTTGCTTTATACAAGAAGACAAATTGTTTTCCCCCACATATATTCAGTGTTGCTCTTTCTTTTTTTTTTTTTTTTCATCAGGAGTGCAACACAAAAGAGGTGCAGAACCAAGCAGAAGCTAGGATTAATGGCAGAGCTCTCAAATCTCATACACCAAGTGCTGTACTACTGATTTCCTCACAAATAATGCTTGCATCTCATGAGTTTGAAGCTTAGCATTGGGATTTGCCTTCTTCTCTGCTGGGGAAAATTGCCAGGCATTGCTAAGCTGCAGTTCACGGTGGCCTGATGGAACAGAAAACAGGCGAAGGCAAATTTTTCTGCAGTTCTTACTTCCATGATGTAACAGAACACAGAATAGTGTCACATGCAGAAAAGATATTTCCGACAACTTTTAACCTGTATCAGCAAAAGCCAATATTGCTAGTATTATCTCCATCCATTTTAATGTGATTTTGATTGTAGGATGTAGGTATTTCTTTTTTGTTTAATCAAATACAGTCCTTTTGATAACTAAATAAACAGAAAAATAATTTAACTTGCTTACATATCTAAGCATCACCTTAACCTTATACAAATTACTATTTGCAAGAACATGCAGTGACAGAACAGGGGGGAATGGCTTCAAACTGAAAGGGATTAGGTTTAGATTAGATATTAGGAAGAAATTCTTTATTGTGAGGGCGGGGAGGCACTGGAACAGATTGTCCAGAGAAGTTGTAGATGCTCTAACCCTGGAAGTGTTCAAGGCCAAGTTGGATCAGGCTCTGAGCGACCTGGTGTAGTGAAAGGTGTCCCTGCCTACAGTGGAGGGGTGGGAACTCGATGATATTTAAGGTCCATTCCAACCCAAACCATTCTATCATTCTATGCTTTGTCTCTGGGAAGAGTATAGGGAAGAAGCAATGAATAATGCCAAAAACATCAGAGGAAGAACCAATACCTTCTCATGTAATATTTCAAAGATCATATCAATTGAGATTTGTTTCGTGTTTTTTCTAAACTAATCTGTAATTCATGGCGGTATCTATATTCATTGAAATATTACCAAGAAATCACAGCTTAAAACAAGACACTATAGTTTTATTGAATTTATTTACTGCCTAATAGGAGAGAAAAAGACTACAAACTAGAGTCTTAATGGCAAAAGTGAGCATTTCGCTCTGAATGAGAAATCTGTTGAAACCAACAAAACTTAATATAGAAGTGCTGTCTCTGCAGAAACAGCATCATGATCAGAGCTGAAGTGATGGCAAGCTGGAAAGAAGCTGTAATGAGCTGGAAAGAAGGAACATGAGGGTAGAAGTGAAAACATGTTACATTTGAGTAATGATACAGATACTGAGATGTTGAGTCATTGCTATCTTTTTTTAAAACTGTAGGCTCACTAAAGACATCTCCCCTTCCCCCTGCAATTTTTTGAAGGAAAGTCATGCCCCAAAATAAAGCTGTTGCTCTCTGTTTTGCTATTGATTTGGTAGATTGACCCCTTCTGAAATCACGTATCTTGACTCTTTCAAATATGTCAAGGCCTCCAGCTAATAAAGGGTTTAGGATTTCTGCAAGTTAAGCTACAGTAACTGTGTATAAATGAGCCCAAAGTAAAATTTGAGCCTTTGATTTCTATATTGCTTGTAAAGATGACTCCAGCCAAGCAAGGGCACTTCTTCAATATGTCATGAGTATATGTATCTACAAGTATTCTTGTAGCAGCTAATGAGAGTTAACTTTTCATTTTAAAATGTTGGGGGAGAAGACGACCTTTTCAGTAGTTGCATACTAGGTAGAGTACGTACTCAGGAAGCAGGACTGAATTCCTTTTCCTTCTTCCCCAAGAGGACTTAAACCCATGTGTTTAGTGTGAATGTTCTGATCATCATCAATAACTTATGGGGATTCGCAAGAAATCATAACATACGCTCAAGCAATAAATAAGCAGTAGAATGAGAAACTCTCTACTTCTATCACTGATGTCAAGGCAGACTGCAGCAAGAAGCCAACAGACATGAGGTTCGAAGATATGGACATCTCTAAAAAACTGCTATTAAATATTTGCCTACAAAAAGAGAAGTCAGGATTTCAATCCATACTCTAGGAATTGCATATACATTTATATTAGCAGCCGGGATATTAAAGAGTAGAAATATTTGTACATAAAGACTGTCTTTATTACACAGGTGTAGAGTCAATTACTATCAGGAAAATAGGGTAATCACTTACACTTCAGTTCAAGCATTTCAAACAAATATTCATTTTTACTTTGTCCTTCACCCCAATAATCTTCAGTTGCATTTATAAGTTCAGTTTAAAACAAGCAATAGTAATAATTAGAACATAGGATTATTAGATAAACACAGGGAGAAAATAGAAGGTTTTAATATTCCAACCAGAACTACATTAGTTGTTCTAATGTAGTTAGAACAACTAATTGTTCTAACAAGATGCCCAAGATGGAAGCTACTGAGTTATCCAAAGAAATATGTTCACAGCATTTTCTAACACACTTTTAATTTAATAGTTCTTGTAATCCGTTTCAAATTTTGTCCGTTAATTTGTGCTCAAATGAGTGATTTTCTAGACACTGGTAGGAACTTCAGCTTTCAGAATGCAACTCATAATTAAAGATAATGGACAATTTTCTATGGTAAAGAAGTAGATTACAAGAGTACAGAAGCACTATTGTATTGGAACAAAATTAAAAAAAAAATTAAATTGCATAGATTATGTAAGAGGAGAATGAAAAATGGACACTAAAATTACTGTGATCCTAACTCTAATTAGATTTTGCCAGATACTGTTTCAACACACTGAATATAGATATTATGAAGGAAAATGTAATTTATCATGTTCTGCAGTAGGAATTAAAATTCCTTCGAACAAGAAAGTAGTTAAGATGGGAAATTTAATTTTAATCCATTTCTTCTTATCCTCCTTTAACAAAGCTTTTAGCTGGTGGAAAGTTCTACACTTATGATATTAGCACAGTAACCTCTTCTAATAACATTTCTGCAGGAGCTGTGATTCTATGAGATTTTTGTTCTATTTTTTATTTGAGTGAATGTTAATAATATCTGCTTGTGTACTTTGAAAGCAGACAATACTCATCTTGAATTTCCACATATGAGCAAATCTGCTGCTTTAGCAGAAGTTTATTCTGACAGGAATGTCCTGGTTCTTATTCACACTGATTTTTATTGCAAAGGTATTCAAATGTGGTCTGTAGGGTCTGGACTGTTAGATTTGATAGGGTTTACCACTCCCAGCTGCAGTACAGGGTCATGGCAGTGGATATGTATGTGAGATACCTTCTCAGGCAAGTGGGTTAAAGAGTTAGACATAACTGCATTTTTTTTCCTAAGAAGATACAATAAATAAGGGCTTACCCACATCTTTCACCAGAAAAAGGAGAGGGGATTTTCAACTTGCACTGATTAAACTTGATGAAGAAAAGTCATTAGATACACATTTTGTCATGCTTTAAGAAGTATTATGACTTCAAGAGATAGAGCTTGTGAGCTATCTATATGAAAAAATAAAGAAATTAATTTGCACCTCCATTCTCTGTGCTTGCATCCCCACTAGGGATGACTGGGGCCTTTGCCCACTTGCACAGCATCATTCAGCAGAAACAGTATTACATAGATGTAACAATTTTTGAAAGTACTGAATTTTCTTTAGGCAGTTAATGGAATTACTTGTTTTGGTGGACAGCTTGTAATCAGTAGAAACTCTTCTAGTACATTTTCTTTTCTCCACAATACTATTTCCACTTGCTCACGACTGGTAAATTATTACAAAATGGAGAATATTCAAGAGCGCTGAGTTTAATGTAAGCATGAAATATAGGAAAACCTGTAACATTACAAGTAATGTGAAGCAGTTCAGAAGTTATCTTTTATCACAAATGCTGATAAGAATATTTCAGTGAAGTATTTCAAAACATACAAAACATTAGTGGCCCAGTTACTAAAGCCACGGTTCTGAAGTAAACTTTGTACCATAATCACCAAAGGAGTTATTTAAAGCATGTACAAAATATGGTTAGGAAGGTAGCTGAGCTGAATAAAAGTAAGCTATATTTGCAGTTAAGTTCTACAGCAACACTCCTATCCTATTCATGGAGAAAATAACTTTAGACGCTTTTGTATTATGCATCGTTTTCATTACTGATTACAGAAAAGTAATAATATTTCAGTGATTCAGAAAATTCTCTTAGTTATATATCAACTTGAATATCTGCAAGTTGGAAGGAATATTCCATATTTTCAGTCAACACTTTGTACAATAATGGAGCTGTGTGAAGACTTGCTAGAAAGTTGGCATATAATAATAATTTCCCCCCTTTTGCGAGAGTAGGTACTGCAACTGCCAAAAATTCAGCATTGTTTTCTGTCTCTTGCATGCATAAAAACTCAACCTCACTGGTTTAGGAGGTGCTCATCTTTGTAGGATGATTAAATACTTCAGTAGGAGCTGTTGCAAGCTGCACTTTCATGTTGCTAAATACAAGGGTTGTTTGTTTTTTTACACGAATATTTCTTTTGGTATGTTAGGGTACTTAAGCTTTTATTGTTTTCCTCTTAATATTTGTAAACTAACTTTTTTTTTCCCCAGCATTATTTGATTTCTACTAAATTAATCAACTTTTCTCTCCTCATCTCTTTCATTTAGTCAAATGAAATTTTTGCATATCAAACTATCTTGGCCAGTTTGTACTTCCAGTCAGCGACTCTAATTCAGCTATTGTTTACATGGTTTTCTGGGTTCTTTCTATAGTATAGTTTTGCTTTTAGTTATCTTTGATTCTTGATCTGTAGGTCGTCCTCTCGTCTCATCCACTCACTTGAATTTAGAAAGGGATGAAACTTATAACCTTACAGCATAAACCAGCTTTTCTAGCATGGTGATTGCATTGAACCAAAGCTTTAATTTCTGTCCAACAGGAGGGACAGGTCTTAAATTTCCATAATTTTATCCTGATCAGGATGTAGGCTTCGATCTGTGACTTGAAGGCAATTTGAGACTTTGAAAGTACTATAAAAAATAAATAGCAGTTGCTTATTCCTATTCTAATACAGAAAAGATCACAAATTCAATTCAAATGTGTATTTGTTGGCTGATGATTCCACCTCTATATAGACTGAAATTTAAAAAAAGGATGCTGGAATTGAGACATATTTTTCTGGCCAGTAATAAATTGCCTGGATTGGGCAGAAGCCCTTGACTAATCAGATACCAGATTATAATGTACAGGGAGTGTACCCAGTATGATTTTTAGGTTCTTAGTGTTTTGCCACACTTTAGGATCAGTTTGAAGCAGGTGTGCCTGGCAGACATCGTTGTAGGCTGTCTTAAAAGCTGATATGAACAAAATGGTCTTTTTGCCCTTAATTTTTATAGCTCTTCATTAATTATTCAATCCATTCAACTAGTCTGTTGTTTAATAGAGGACAGTATCAAAACTGTCTGCTGTAACCCTCTGTTGAATCTTTATTAAATCATTAACTAACTTTATTCTATGATCAATTTTTGTTCTGTGAGTAGTAAGCCCATTACTCAAAATTATCTAACAATGCAACGACTTTAGCATTTCAATGTACATGCATTTATGTGGATTTATTTTCTTATTTTCCTGTTTTTTCATAATAGATTTTTTTCATCATCATTAACTTCATTATTTTATTTATCAATATCAAGAGATCAAGTTCTTTCAACTCAATTAACACTGCTAATATTGCTAGGAAGTTTCTAACTGTCTGCTAATTGTTTTACTGATAGTTTACTATTTTATTCCATTTCAGGGTATTTTTTGTGTCTCTAAAGGCGCTGAAGATGTACAGCCATCTTAGTAATTCTTACTGTCAGTGAGGTACAGGATCCATGTTAAATGGTTCTGTTTGTCCAGGATGATGTCCGAATTAGTCTGGTCATTTCAAGGTCATTTAGATTCTGTATTTCTCTGTAGACTATTTTATCAAAATATCAATTTATTTTATATGATTGTGTAGCATTACTTTATAGCTGGTTTGCCATGCATACATATGTCACATCCACCAATAACTACAATCCATATTGCACTGTTTGCTATTTAGTGCAATATACAGATTGGCATTAGATTTCCTATTAAACAATTTTATGCAAAATACCAGAGTCCTCCAAGAGGTGCACTGTAGTCATGATACAACTTTTCTGTTGCAAAGCACTAGAAATATATTTTTCAGATTAATGAGAATCATTAAATTAAATGTACAAGATTATCTTTGGAAGTTCCTGACTCTTGCTGTTCTGTTCTAAGCTTCTTGGATGTCAGCAAAAAGGACAACTAAATGGAACACTGGACTCATGACCATTCCTGTGATGGCTTTTTCTTAATTGGGAAAAAAAGAAAAGCCTTACTCTTATTCTGAATGATTCCATTCCAAATTATTCCATTCAGCCATTCTGAAATATATAGGAAGCTTCAGCAAGAGCTGCTGGATGCCTTTGAGTGCTGACTTACTGAGTTGCTGTGCTCCCTCGAGTTTGAGCTGAGTCTTGGGAAAGGCGTCTACCTAAGTCTATTACTCACATTCTAATTAGGAAGACTCTTAGACCCTTACACTATTTGTGAATCAGAACTACACAGCTTTCAAAAATCAGACTACAGTCTTATACATCTCCTAAAACGAGGGGAAAAAAAAAAGAGAAACGTAAATTTAGGGAAGCCCTATCTCTGAGGAGCAAAAACAAGCAAAAAAAGACTGTATGTAAAGCAAATGCATGAACAAAAAATATCCAGGTGTTCCCCATGTGAAAAGGGAAAAAGACATTTTAACCATATGGTTTTACAATAAAGAAGGTTTTAATGACCATTTTTAGAGACACTCTTCACACTATAGCTCTAATAATAACAATCATTAGGGATGAAGCAGTGTCTCATAATTATTCATCTAGGTTTCAGAAAAAACAACTTCACTTTGATGGCTGGCCTAAAATATTACTACAAGATTTTGGTTAAACAGTATTATACTACATACCTTCATCTTTTGGATTTATGCTTTACAAAACCATTTTGGCTCTTAACATGAAGTTATGATCTGAAGGAAACTTGTTAACATTGGCCAAGACATCTTTCCCCCATCTCCAACCCACTGAAAATCACTGAATTACAACTTGGTCGCAAAATGTTAGTTACGACAACTAGAGCAATATAGAACTGAAACAGGTGTTGTAAAAAACTTGATAGCTAATATCTTATTTTTGAAAGTTCATAACTTTTCAAGGAAAAAATCCTCATGATGTAATGAAAATGGTAAACATAACCTAACCCAGCCCCCTATTTTTCATTTTGAGCTTCTTATGGATTATGGGGATGGACACCATCAGTGACATAATTAAAATGCAAAATAGCTGAAACTTAAAACATTAAGGCTGCAAAAATATTCCCTGTCTGCAATTGTAGAACCCTTTCATTGTGGTGTCTTGTCACAATGCTCATTCTTAGAAAATCCTGTATTACCCTTGATATTTATGGTAAAGGACAACTTATTTTGACATTAAGGCCTTTGTTCATTATATAAAATAAAAATGTGCACTTAAAAACTGCTTACAGTAAGGTTATAACAGAATTCCTCCAGGGAATTTATCACCAAACCTGCAAACAGGGTAGAATGGAAGTTTAACCATAAAATAATGTCTTATCTTTTCACTGTGTTGTAGGTTTTGTTTCTTTATTACAGTACTTGTATCTGTTGGCATAACCACAGAATTGTAAACCGTTGCTGAGTATTTACACATAAAAAGGACCTGTGACTTCATCAGTGGTTCCCCTTTTCCCTTTGGGGAAGAGCTCTGCTTTTCTCTTATAAACCAGTCCTCATGTTCCACCAAAAAACTGAGATTTAATTTCTTTTTTTCCTTGTAAAGCACACCTGTAGGCTCATCCTTCCAGCTGCCTGACACAATCAGCCACATGTGCCTCCCCATCTCTCCCAGCTTTCAGCTAAGGCAGTGTGTGCATGCTGGGCTTTTCATCTGCCTAGCCCTGCAGCCTAACCTTTTGTGACTCAGCCAAAGGTGAAGTACATAAGCTTCATCTCAGGTCTGTTTTTCTTTTAAAAATACATAGCACAGAAACGTTTATTTTCTGTGGTTTTGCTTAAAAACGTGCAAAAAACATTGGCAAGTACAAATTAGCAAGAAAATTATAACTTTGAGCTGCCAAACAGTGCCACGATTATGTCCCCACACAGTTGTTTTTTTTTTAAATTATGCTACATTGGCTATTAAACTTCAACCCTTTATTTCACAGGCAACACAGAGACAAATGAGACAGAATGGGAATAAGGACTGGGGAGGGACTGAAGAACTGGAATAAATTTTTTTCTGTTCTTAATAGACTCCAGACATAAATCCCAGCTTTCAAATGTGAATGACTGAAGTATACAACCTAAAGAGTTGATATCAGTAAGTTCAAGTGCTGATTGCTATGATTGCTGATTGCTGTGATTGCTGATGTCTATTACATTAAAGCCTAGTTGGTCAACAGCTGAGCTCTGCTGTACTGCCATGTGAAATCAGACTTTTTTTTCATTTTATCCCAAGATTTTTTTCTTACAGAGAAGAGTGATTTGAGTTCTGAGGTCATATATACAGTCAGTTACCCATAGAAACCTCCCTGATGTCAGAGAAGAAAGAACAAACAAAATGCTTAAGAAATTATAATTATATTCCCTATAACTATAGTTTATGCTGTAGAGGTTACTATTAAAAATTCTTCACGTGCCTTAGATTATTAAGTTCAGTACTTCATTTTCAAAGTTTCCCAGGAATTTCCTAATGTATATTAATAGACAGGTTGGGCAAAATTCTCGACAAATTTCTAGACAACTACTGCGCAAGGACAGCCGTTGAAAATTATTCACTAATTACATGATATTTGCTTAAAGTTGATCTATTTTCCCATATGATACTCACACTAAAAATGCTTCCATTTTGGCTAAGTATACTGTGATCATAGAAGTCAGTCTCTGAAACATATGAATTACCCTTAAAACTATTACTGACCAAGGCACTTCTACAAAAGCATGGTAGGGGGAAGTCCCTTCTCAAGCAAAACTTCTAAGCAAATGCGTAATTTAACCTGATTTAGGACTATAGATTTAGCAGCATACACCTTATAAATCTAATGAAAATACACTGACTAATGCATAATAGCCTATATAAATATGCTAACAGAATAGCACATGCAATTTGACATCTTAATTTTACTCTATCTTCAATACTATTGTGTAAGGGAAAGTCCAGCCTGACCAACATAGAGGCCTTTAATGACAAACTGACTACATCAGTGAACAAAGGAAGAGCTACGGATGCCATCTGCCTGGACTTCTGTAAAACCTTTGATGTGGTCCCCCACACCATCCTTCTCTATTCATTAGAGAGAGGTGGATTTGATGGGTGGACTGTTTGGTGGATAAGGAGTTGGTGGAACAGTCACATCCACAGGGTAGTGGTCAACAGCACAACAGTGTCCTGGTGGACATTGGTGGCAAGTGGTGTTCCTCAGGGGTCTTCAGGACCATAGGTATTTAATGTCTTCATCAATAACACAGGCAGTGGGATTATTGTGCCCTCAGCAAATTTGTGGACGACACCAAACTGAGTGTGCAGTTTACATACCTGAAGGATGGAATGTGATCCAGAGGGATGTGGACAAGCTTGATAAATGGATCCTTGGGAACCCCACAAGGTTTAACAAAGCTAAGTGCAAGGTTGGAGCAACCCCCGGTATCAATACAGGCTGGGGGATGAATGGGTTTGAGAGCAACACTGCAGAGAAGAACTTGGGGGTGCTGGTGGATGAAACAGGACAAAAGCTGGCAATGTGCACTCACAGCCCAGATAGCCAATCATATCCTGGGCTGCATCAAAAGCAGTGTAGCCAGCTGCTCAAGGGAGGTGATTCTGCCCTTCTACTTCACTCTTGGGAAGCCCCATTTGAAGTACTGCATCCAGCTTTGGGGTCCCCAGCACAGGAAGGACATTGATCTGTTGGAGTAAGTCCAGAGGAGGCCACCAAGATGATTAGAGGGATGGAACATACNGCAATGTGCACTCGCAGCCCAGATAGCCAATCATATCCTGGGCTGCATCAAAAGCAGTGTAGCCAGCTGGTCAAGGGAGGTGATTCTGCCCTTCTACTTCACTCTTGGGAAGCCCCATTTGAAGTACTGCATCCAGCTTTGGGGTCCCCAGCACAGGAAGGACATTGATCTGTTGGAGTAAGTCCAGAGGAGGCCACCAAGATGATTAGAGGAATGGAACATATCTCCTACAAAGAAAGGCTGCAAGATTTGGGATTGTTCAGCCTGGGGAAGAGAAGGCTCTGGAGAGACCTTATTGAGGCCTTTCAGTACTTCAAGGGTGCCCATAAGAAAGATAGGGAAAAATTTCTTAGCAGGTCCTGTTAGGATAGGACACAGCGTTATGTTTTTAAGCTGAAGGAGTGTTGATTTGGACTAGATATAAGAAAGAAATCTTTTTTACAATGAGGGTGGTGAACCACAGGAACAGGTTGCACAGAGAGGTGGTAGATTCCCCATCCCTGGAGACAGTCAGGGTTAGGTTGGATAGCATGCTGAGCAACTTGATCTAGTTGAAATGTACCTGCCCAGTGCAGGAGGGGTGGACTACATGACCTTTAAAAAGTGCCCTCTAACTCAAACTATTCTATGATTCTATAAACTTCAAAAAGTGTATTTCTTGCATTAAAAAAAAAAAATAGCATTAGTCCTTGAAGCAGTGACATCATATTTAATTACCTATTCCATAAGCAAAGCTGCAAATGAAATTAGTGTATCTGCCCTTACATTTGAAACGTGCATACATTCTGGCAGATAGTCACACCTGAAGTTAAGTAGAGTTCTAGCTCATTAACAGAGAAGGAACTTGGATATTGCTGCCTTATGTGCAGATGTCTCTGCTTTTATTTTAATTTTCCTTTATTGATCAGTATTCCATACTGTGACAGAGTCATCCATTTGTGCTGTTTATATTTGATCTCACTCCTGTGTATTGATATTCAGGAACACAAACAATCTTACTGCCACAATTCAGAATTTCCACTCCTTCTCACCGCTGCTCAAAGCTCCTTGCAGATGGGCTTTTTCATTTACACCCCAGGGTCCCTCTGGGAAATTATTTTTCTTTGAGACAGAACAAAAATTTAGTATTCTTTCTCCAAAGACATAGTAAATGAATTTATAGATATTATGATGGGCTTGGCACTATTTTCTGGATACATCAAAAATATTAAAGTTAATAGAAATGCCTTAAAATTTTCTTTATGGTGATAAGCAGCTGGATCATGTTTTCCATCCATGATGTGTTTTCAGTATGACAAGTTGCTTTCATTCATTTTCTTTTCGTTTGGCCTGAGCCAGAGTACTAAAAGTAAAAATGATGGCTTCAGTTGACTTTAATTTTTTTTCTCAATATTGAGTCAACACTTACAGACTTTAGGCAAGCCCATTTGAATCAGAAGGGCTTATGCTTTCATATAAACAAATAATTGTTTTTATTGCATGATTTGAATAACAAAACAGTGTTAAAAGAAATTTATTTTGAAACAATATAACTGACTTTGTTTTGCTGTCATTTTGTGACATATCCTCTGTGCTGTGCTTCAGAAGCCTAACAACCTTTTTTTGTCTTATGTAGCTCTCTATATATTCAAAAACATCCAACAGGAATGTTCCAATAAGAATTTATAGGTCTTTTTCAGCTTACACTCAAACTAGCTTCATTTTACAAACAAGGAAATGTAGTAGGTAAGACTTGTCAGCATTCAATAAAGAAATTGGAAATGTCTCTAGATTGAACCAGTAGCACTGTTAGATTATTAATCTGTAAATCAGGAGACTTAATTAGTAAGATATGCAAATATAAGTAAGGTATCTGTTTACTTCTGGTACATCAATAAAAATGTTATTGATAGTGAGTAATCCAGGCAAAAAGTAATATTCAGATGGAAAAAAAGCAATGATTTTGGTGATTTGGTATTATTGTTACAGAGATGTAATTTCCCAGTGCATTAAACCTAAAATTGCTTGTCATTCTAATACCTATTACTGATACATCTGACATAAACGAAGGTTTTACTGCATGCTCTGTTATGTGCTACTGTATATGTGACTTCGTAGGTTGTTAAACTTTTATACCTATTCCAGAATTCAATTTCTTCAAAATTACATGATAAAGCACAGTTCTGAGCTTGACTCAGCATGTTGCAGGCATTTAGGGCAACACATTGTCTGTCACTGAAGTTGAGTTGAGATTAATATCTATGCTGCTTTTTCTTAGTACTATGTAAAATGCCTAAAACAGCATTTGAGCACTGAAGCCAAAGGGGTTTTATAGCTCCCTTTTCAGTGACAGTTCTATACAACTTAAGGCTAAAAATAAAAATCCACATGCATATCTTTTTTAAAAAATCACAGATTCAGTTAATCTTGGTGACTGTAAGATGAATATGAAAATAAAAAAATTCACTGAATGTCTTTCATAGTATAGAAACAATACCACCTGTATTTTCATAAGCTGTATTAACTGTTAGAGAATTTATTCCCATAGAAAGATGCTGTTTAAAGGGAAATCTCTCCTTTTATATAGAGCTTGTGGATTTTTTTCTGATTATTTTTTAACTCTCAGGAGGTAATTAAATATGATGGTAATGAAGACTTTTCTTGCTGGATACTGATTTATGTTCATGGACTTAGCTTATGCTGTATGTTTGTGTGGCTCAGAGGCAAATTTTAAAGAAACATATACTGAATCTGTTCTTAGTGTCAAATAAGTTTTCAAAGAGTTCATATTGCCTTCTCTGAACTTACTGGAAAGTCTAGTATGGATCTCTGGCTCAGTAATTGATGGACACTATTAGGTCTTCCCTTCAGGAGACAGCATCAAAACTTCCCCTTCAAGCAGTATTCTGACACCTATGCTTTTATGTTTGACAATCTTGCTAAACAACAAATAATAAATTTCATGCTATTTCTTAAGATCTGTTGTCTATCTCATACATTTTTGAAATGTTGCAGTCTTTTGGAGATGGAATTACTTTGAGCTAGAGTTCTAACTTTTTTAAACTGTTTCTCAAGGTCACGAATCCAGGTACCTGATGTATTTTAATTATTAGTGAAATACAGCCACAATCTGCCACCTAAGATGCAATTGAATTGTGAAATATGTGGTTAAAGCTGGGCACTGGAAGAAGGCTAATTAGTAGATGAACATCATCAACTAGTTGGAAATAGCTGCAGGGCTAGAAGTTTTCTGGGCAACAAAGCATTATTTGGTACTCAAGTAAAAATCTTGGAATTTATACTAGTTACTTTACTAGTGTTTGATGTTCAGTGAATGACATTAGAGAGCACATTTCTTTTCAACGACTGTATTTTTAGCATTGCCTAGTCTAGACTATTTTCCCTGTGATTTTCTGGTTTGGTGACTTTAATGAGAGAACTATGGCAGATGATGCCTCATGTTTCCTCTGTTGTAATCACAATATGAAAGTCTACTGAGAACATGTATCCCTGAATGTGAGTAAAAAATGCCAACCAAAAAATAAAAAGCCATTCCAGCATATTCTGTCATGCTTTACTGTCATTGGCAAGGTTTCATACCTATCAGTCAGGTATCATAAAAATACCAAGGGTGTTACTTCCAAGTGAAGATTGAACATAGTTAGAATACTATCATAACAATTTTAGAATACTGTAATACAAAAAAGAGATTAAAGAAGAAAACATCAGGAACTCCTGATAATGCCAATTTATAAAATATACTCTTCCAATTATGTATTGTATAAAGCTGCTGTTTTGATTTATAAATCCTAATATAGGAATTAATTACTAAAATTGTTGTCTCTTGTGTTAGGTGTCTAAATTAAGAAGATGTTTGCACATATCCATGGATTCTTAACTTTCTTCTTAGCATTATAGTTCTTGTTTTCTAATGGTTTAATAATCAGAACAAAAGAAATGGTAGTGTGAGCTCTACATGGTACAGAATGGTGCCACGCAGAAAGACTTGTCATAGCCCTATCGCCAGCTGAGGTATCAGCATCTGGGTAGGCACTGCAGTAGAGTTATTCTTAGAAGTTGTTCTTGTCATTTTAAAAGGTGTGGTGGTATATAGCAACATGAGCTTATGGTCTTTTCTTCTGCTGGTTTGCTGATCATCTTTGTTGATACATCAACATCCATGTGGTCGACAGCATTATCTTTACCAGTCAGTCCATACCACAAGAGAATGAAGGCTTGATAAATCCTGGCAGCTGAAGATAGATGTGAAAGCCTGATTGCTGGTTTACCACAAACTTGCCAGATTTTCAAGTCTATTACACAAGTTTCTGTTGCTTATGAAACTTGTTCCCTAGCTAAATTTATGTCTTGTGCAATTCTGTTGCCTGGTGCTTGCCCTGATCTCCCCATCTAATCTTTGCTTTTCTAGACTTTGGCACAGTTCCTGGCAATACTTGCTGTATAGACCTTTGACTTCGTGGAATCAATTTCTTCCCCATTTCGTGACCTTACTTGCCATGGCCATGATAGCAGCTTTCAATCTCCATTTCTGATTCCATTTGTCTGTCAATTTGTGTCCATTTTGTCTGTCAGTTTGTGCCCTAAGAGTATTAAATTTGCATATATGCCATTTAAAAAGTTATTTATTCTGTAACCTCTATTTCTGTTTCTCCTGTTAAAGTGGGATTGAGAAGATAAAATATTCTAACAGATTTTAAAGAACACAAACCTGTAATTTAATTTCTGATTCAAAAGTTCAGTCATAACCTCTCTCCATTTAAAAAAAAAAGTCATATACAGTAGGTAGTTTAGATCCAGTCATCCCTAGTAAGTGAGTGGCAGTGTTTTCAGCATATAGTTATCACTCCTAAAACAGTCTTTGTTGGGTGATATTCAGAACAAGTCCCAAAGTCTGCTTTATGGAGACATACTTGCTTTTTCTAGAGACTGGTAGTTACTTCTATGGCATAACAGAGGTACTTCATGTGACAAGGAGATGTGATGACTAATCATGTGCCCTCAGGCTCAAATGAAAAAGGAATATCATGAAGTTAACAAAGGTTAACTTTTATGCTAATAAAGCAGGTAATATTTTTCACTATATCCTACAGTAGGCCTAGCTTCATGGATCAAGTCCTGCTAAGAACTACTTGCTACAGAAGGTTATCCATATACTCCCTTTAACATTGGTGGGAGGAAAGTCTAACAGAAGTGAACTGTTCTCATGGTCTGCCTCTGTTGCTGACATACTTCAAAACCAGACTGAACCTGAAAGTAGGCATTCCCTTTCCACATTAGCTTCCCTTTAAAGCTGGGAATTGTATGGCATAGAAATGTTGGAAAGTTATCAGGAGCTAAGGCTATCTGCTTTTGTGCTACATGTTCAAAGTTGCAAACAATTAATTCTTCTTGAATAATTCTTATTGGTGAATTAGATTGTTCATATAACCTTTAAACATGATTTCAGGAATTGGAAAACTGCTGTAGTCCTTTCCTAGCTCTGGTTTCCTAAGTTTTCCTGTGGTTTCCTGGTTTCCTGACTCTTGCTCCTACCAGAGTCTGTGCCATATCTGAAAATGATTGTCATGGATCCTATGCATTTTTTCTCCTATGCATTTATATGTGCCCTTATTTTGCTGGAACTAATCTAAGTTGATAGTACTTGGTCACTCAATTGACACAATGAATCATTTACTGTACAAATCTGCCTCTATAATAATTAAATAGGAATTGGGTTGAAGAAAAGCAAACCCATTGTGGCACAATCTGGTCCCTCAACCCCAATATTCTCATGCAGAAAAATGCATATGGACTTATTCTGTGTGACTGCTATAAAGACACACCTCATATGAAGTGGGGTGAATCTCAGATAATCAAGCCCCGGTATTTCCAAGAGCAAAGGAGGCCTACGAGTTAAAACTGGCAATTTAGGATAGAGTTTGATTCTTCCACTAAAAGAGAAGTGAATCTGGAGGTGGGAGAGCTGATCTAAATCATGTAACTAACAGAGAATTGTGCCTACAAAGCTTCTTTTTAGTGACCCCCAAAACAAGAAGCGGTGAGGGAAGTCTACCTTTATTGCATCTCCCAAGATAACTCTTGGCAATAAATCAATTTTCTTCAGCACCACCTTTAACTGTACCTTGCACATACCACTCAAGAACCTCAACATCATGTGAAGAATTACTAGGATTTCCATGCACAATAATGTAGCCTGTGACTGGGCAATTGCTTCTCTTTTCCATATCTTGTGGAAATACAAACATTCATAGGTGCTAGTAAACTGCATCTCCCTAATCTCAAAAGTAGAAAATACATTTCTTTTTCCCATAAACTGTATCACACAAGTCATGATACTCTTTCTTCTTCCAGCAACATCTTTATACTCAGATCAAATTTGTCTTTAACTTATTTAAAATTAAGATTTCTATATATTACAGTTGTTGAGAAGAACGTGGAAGTATGAAAATATGATTTCTTCATGCAATAAGGATGTTCAAGTAGGAACAAAAAGGTTTGAGCCTTATAGTATTTCAGACTCTAATTCATTGATAATGGAAAGGAGGACAAAACCTTATGGGTTTTGGATAGTCAGAATAGCAATATTTAGGACTAAGTTCTTAATGTGTAGTATTAGTTATCTGACATTCAGCATTAATTATAAATGAACACATTAGGGCAGGAATGGCATTTTTGAGAATTCATCTTTTTATACTTAAGATCCTAATGCTTTTCCAAAAGAAGCAAAAATAAAATGCATATATAATCACTGAAAGCCAGAAAAGACAATATGAGCAAGAATTTGATGGAATAGGGTAAGCAAATTGATGGTAGCCTGTAAAATACATGTAATGGAGGAGTGAAGTGTTTAAAATGGGAAAACTAAGTACAGCTTCATAAATACAATAATTTAGAATAATTTGCTAGTGTTCTGCTATGATAATAGCTTCAATTTTAGAACACACAGACTCACAATCTTGAATTGAATTTCACTGTAATTTTTTTTTTAATTATGGAAACAAAATTAAGTACGTACTACCATTGCACTGACTTTATCTGCAGCAGTTAGAATTCTACAGTAAAGGAACAAAGTAATTGAGAGAGAGAATTCTGGCTTTTAGCCTAATCTAGTGGATAAGATCAGGTGGGTGGGAAAACGATGACAGTAGTTAAGAGACCAAAGCCTGACTTATAGATTCTTATAATAAAAAAACTATGGTGAATGAAACTACCTTATACTATACTTCAGCCATTAATTACTCAAGTAGTATGCACATATGGGAGGCTGTAGAAAAAAAAAAGAAAACAGGTCCTGCTTCAGCATGCAGGTAATACAGAGCTTTATTTCTGCATTTCCAAATCCTGATGAAAGAAGATTACATTGTTCTCTTTCTGCAGGAGCTGTGATACAAATAAATGCAATTTGACTGAAAATCAAGATGACATTGTGTGAGCTAACTGCTGAAACAGCTGGACATTAAGGTAGATATATTTCTGCATCTTTTGTCCAGGATGTATATTTGCCCTTAGCTGACTTTGGTCGTTGCCTATAAGGTTGACCGTAGCACCTTCTTGAACATTTTCCTGCAGGAGTACCTTTTCTCTGGTGTGTAGAGACTAAGATTATTTCTTTTTGATGCAGAACTTCCATTGACCATATGATGAACTTGGTGTGAATCAATTTCTAAAATCCTTCCAGAAACTAAAGCTTGTTAGTTTGGTGGCCTGCTTCTTCATACAGCAGTCTCTCCCATAGGCATATAAAGCATATGTTTTGTCTGTGAAAGACACTATTCCCAAGCTTTCAGTAATATTAAGGGGAATAATGTGCTCAGTAATCATGAAGGTCATAACCTGACCTTGACAAATCTCTTCAATATTTTTATCTGTGATCACTGAAGACACTTGAACACACTTTGGCTGCAGCTGATGAGAAGCAAGAGACTGGTAGGTTGGTTTTTACATGGAAGGAAAGCGGATGCAATCAATTTTTGTCCTTAATCAAGTATTCCAGCTTTCAGGACTGAATGCAAAACTCCCCCCTCCAATGTAAAAAGAAAGGCATAGACAAGACATATACTGTGATTATTCAAACAAGTCTATTTGAATTTCATTATAGCTATGTCCTTTTTCTATAATTACTATCAATGTGGATGCTCCTTTACTGAAAATTTAAAAATCTGGTTTCATTTTAGTCAGCAAATGTCATTGTAGTAAACTTAGTACACTTGTTTGAAGTGATGCTTGTATTCTTACAGATGGACAGGGTAAAATTTTGACCCAAGAAATCATACGACTGTGTCATTTAGATGTGGCAAGAGAATGTACGAAAAACTTGGAGTAAGAATTAAAATTAGTTGATGCAGAAAATCTGAAACAGAATTGAAGCAAGAGAGCTGGTCTTCAAGGGCTTCAGAGAAGAGATTTCCATGACAACAGAATACTTAGGTATGCAAATTAAGAAACAAAGCGTCTTAGAAAATAATCAGGAAATACACCTCCGTTTCATAGAATAAAACCTCTACAGTTTAGGAACACGGGTTCTGTAGGAGAAATGTGGATGGGGATCTGAGAAAGTAGGACCATTGCTGGCCAAATTCCCTTCTCAAATCAGGACTATTCTTTTAATAATATCGCCACAAGGATGTATATGGAGAAAACATATCTCAAGATTTATAGTAGTGCTGTGCTGTGACAGGATCAAAAGCTCTAGACTGTCTTCAGCAGTCATCTATAGAGTAGCTAAAACAAACACTATAATGATGAATATTCCACTGACTTCTTCATAAAACTGTTCTAATATTTGCCTACCTTAGAAGATGGAAATTTTACCCTAAATTTTGACTACATCTTTGCTGCAGCCTAAGTACCTTTCTCCTGTAGCCTTGCCATTGGCCACGGAGAACAATCGATTACTATCTTCCTTCGAGCAACCATTTAAATCTGAAAGACTTTTATCTTGTCCTGCAAGTTTTCATAATATTATATATGGGGATTAATGTTTACTGTAGAGGCTCCTATTATTGTATGTACTATGTTATACAGTCTCTGCATAAGTATTATAGCCATTTTCCTATGACTCGTGCTGTATTAAGAATTTGGTTTTCTATTTAAGAGCTTGTTAATGGAAAGAAATCATATATATGATTTATATTCATAGAGCTCTCTGTTATCATAAGCCTCCTATCAGAGTTATCAAGCTCTGCCTTAAAACATTTCTTTTGCCTTTCCTCCCATTCATTTTGGAAGGGCATTCCAGTACTTGAATTCTTTCATGCTTAGCAACTTTTGTTTAATATACAACCTAAATTTACAGATTATAGATTATACCATTTTTTCTGCAGGCAGCATTGACATTTAACTGAAATAGCTTTTTTATTCTTTTACTCTCTTTTTACCTGTCTGATGTATTTATATAGCAACCATATCCCCTCTTCTTCTTTTTTATATGAGGATGAACGAGCTCTTTTAGTCTCCCCATATAGATTGGGCTCATTCAGAAAAGAGTATTGTTGCACTGAAAAGAGAATTAGGCCTTATGTCTCTGTATTTAGATGCACTAACAAAAGATGACATTACTGTCTTTCCATATTTCCATAAATGAATCATTAGTGCCATGAATCTAGAGGAAAGATTTTAGGAACAAAATGAACTGAAATTTTTAACTTTGCATTAATAATTATTCTTTGATAATCCGTGAACTGGCTTTTGAGTTAGCTAGGACTCCCTA
This sequence comes from Pachyramphus minor, assembly GCA_013397135.1. Lineage (NCBI taxonomy): Eukaryota > Metazoa > Chordata > Aves > Passeriformes > Tyrannidae > Pachyramphus > Pachyramphus minor. The sequence continues at coordinate 172,322 of VYXB01008201.1, read as the reverse complement.
GACTTTTTTCTTAAAGGCCTATCATCTGGAAACTCTGTGGATGCAGATTTAAAAATGGAAAATATGAAACACTGCATTCAGTTACATCCTGTCGTCGGCTGTACAGAGCACTACTGCTCTCTGATCTCACTAGCTGAACATAAAAGCCATTATCCTTTCTGCTGTTATTCAGTTTTTCATGAGAAATGATATGTGAGGTAAATAGGAAAGGGAAAAGGAAATGAAGGGGAGACAGAAAAGCGAAGTGGGAGAAGGGTTTACTGGAGCAGAGTGCAGAATTACCTGATGAGAATGGAGGATGAAAAGCAATGGGAAGCCAACATACACCTGACTGTAAAACTGCCAGAAATAGTGTTGAAAATCATTCTGCCTTAAACTGTCTCAGTCTGGGCAGTCTCCTACACCAGGGTCAGCTCAGAGGGTTTTGTTGATGGTTTTTTGTTTAGGTTTTTCTTTTTTCTGCCTCTTCTGCCCATAGAGCAGATCACTAAGGAGGTATTAGCACCCGTTATTGTTTTATTTTTAAAGTCTTCTGTGGTTGTCATGTTAAGAATGAGGTGCTTAAAACCTAGAGTGATATTTTTTTATATGAAATTTATGTAAACATGAAACTATATATTGACTCAGGTTTACTAATGAAAGAACTTCAGTGACAGTCTAATAGCGACAACAAACAATTTGACAACAATTTAGATTAAGTGATACAGATTATACCAAGGAAGTCTTCAAGCAGCATGTCAAAGTTGTGTTGAATATTACATGTGGGTTTTTTTAAATATAACCTTGTCTTAGTTTGTAATGACTTTAAAAATATCTGCAGCATGGCTATTATAAACCATGAATCACAGTTGGAATGAGATGTAAAACCACGAGACTCTCACAAATCAAATCTCAAATGTCTAAATAGTGACATTTAACAATAAAGCCACTCCTGTCACCTGCAGCACACTAAAGTGAAGCCAGCAAACAAAGATACAACAGCAGAACAAAAGAGAAAAGAAAAATATCTGGATTTTAGGTCTGAAGGAACAGAAATAATGTACTTATTTCCCACTGACACCAAGTGAATGGTGAGCCCCTACTTCCCTGAGTTTTTTTTAAAAAACAGAACAAAGAAGTCAAACCGTATCTTGACTGTTTTACATATGAAGGCAATATTTAAATTGGAAGGTTGCTAAATAATTTTTTTATCTTCTCTCTTTGGTTACCACATATAAATTCTGATGTTTTACTCATTTATGGTAAGTCAAATTGCTCCCACAGAATTCATTACAAAATGTTATTTAAAAAAACCCCAAATTGGGTGTCAAGGAAAGGAGGCTCTTACCCTTTCTTCTCACCTTTTTATTAATAAAGTCTGGTACTACCAAAGGCCTTTTTTTGCCAAGTTCAAGGGCTGACCTTCATTGTTTCTTGATATTTATTTCTGTGCAAGGATAAGGATACACTATGCATAATGTTCCTTTGAAGAAATGTCTTGTAAAATGTTAAACAAAAATGAGAATATTCAAAATTACTCTTTCTGAAAATAGGAAATCTTGACTATTAAAGCTCCACTGTTTCAGGGACATGTAGTTTGTTAGTAGTCTGTGACACCTTTCCTACAGCTACAGTCACATTTTGTATTTTGAATTTTCCCATATCTACCTTCTGGTGGGTCAGCCCCAGCTGGCAGCCAAGCACCTGCACACCTGCTTCCTTACCCTCATACCTACTGGGACAGGAGAGAAAACTGGAAGAAGGAGAGGGCGAAAACTTGCAGGTCAAAAGAAAGAGAGAAAAATCAATGGTTACTGTCATGGCCAAAACAGACTTGAAAAGTTTAGCTAAATTTATTGACAACTTTAATTACTTACTTGAGTATTGGGAAGTAAAGAAGAAAAATATCTAAAAAATTAAGGAAAGCACATTTTCTACCCCTTTCCGGGGTCAAATTCAGTCCAGTTACTTCTTTCCCTTCTTTGTTCACACTGCAGGTTTGAACACCTCCTTTTCAAGAGCTGCTCCTTTATTCATACTTGTTTGTTCCCTCCCCTCCTCTCCCCTCCCCTCCCGCCCCCCCCCCTTTCCTTCCCTTCCCTTTCCTCCCCTCCCCTCTCCTGGAGTTGTCTGGAACCAGCTGTCTGGTTCCACAGGGCAATCTCAGCCTCACAGCACAGAGGCTACCCTGCAACCCACCCCAACAATCCCATAACAGAGGGACAGAGGACTCCTCAAGGTGTCAGAGACTTCTCATTTTTATCAAGTACTTTATCACAGACACTAAATATTGGAGTGTGTCCAAATTACTGTTAGTGTTTCGTGATACAGAATACACATAAAGGGTTTTTTTTAGGATACACTGTTATACTGAATGACTTAAAAATAAATAAAATACATTTCTGAGAACAAAAATACTCCTAAAATGTATTGTAGCATAAAGAACACTTTCCTTCTCATGCCTGAATAAAAAATAGCAAAATGAAATTTTATTACTTTTTGGAGGAGGAACAATATTTGTCCTAGAAGTAAGTGACAGACTGATTTAGCTGTTGGGTGTTTTTCCTTGTGAAAAACATTGTAAGTGACATGCAGTCACAAAGTATAACCTAATGATGAATTCTTCTGGGAATCAAGAAAGCTTCCACCTGGAGGGCCATTCTCCAGCAGAGGAAGCACTGCAAAAACAAAACGCTTCTCTGCAGGCCTAGAAAGTAACATGAACACGTTGAATCCTTTTTTCGCTCATATTTGTTCTATTCAACTTCTTAATTATAAATTATTCAGTTCCTTAGTGCAAATATAATTTGGGTAGCTGAACTACTGTGTTGACCCACTGTCGATGTCCCAGGACCTCAGGTGAGGGAGTAGAACAGACTGAAAGGACTGAATCTTTGGGTATTGCGATAAATTTTCTGGGTCTGAGCCTTTTCTTATCCACACAAATAGGTAGTTAAAAAATAGGTCCTCCCTGATAGGAACATGCTACCACTAGCAATTATGATGAATGTTTTTTAGTCACCAAAGATGATTTGTTTTTTTCTTTTGAAAGAAAATGCCTCCTTGATCATTCTTCCAGCTTTGTGATTTAACACTTAATTTTACATATTACGTATTCTAAACAGATGTGGAAATCTGAACTTGATTTGGACACACTGAATCATAATTAAGTCTTCCCAATTAGTTTACATTTGAGGCAAATAGAAATATGCTGATTCAGATTCTAATTAAAGAAATTAAATGGAAACTACATTAACAGTTTCAAGAAGAAATTAAAATTTTATCTCAAGGGACTGGGAAGACATCTTCAGCTATATATGGACATATTAAATTCATGCTTAAGGTATTATTAACCTTTATCTCCCAAATAAATATTTGAAATGAACAAGTAAGTAAAGAAGGAGTTACATATTTTGAAAAGTAGAAACTAGAATGAAACTTTATGTTCGTAGAAATACAATTATATGTCGAAATGTAATTATATAGAAGGGATGAAATCACAGTTGATGTCAATTTTTACTGAATGTTATATAGAGCAGATACATGGGCTTGACATGCTAATTGGAGGAAACTTAATCAGGTTTGGTAAACAATAAAGAATTTGCCCTTTAAAGCAAGTTTGGAAAAACCCCACATTCTGATGTATGTTTTCTTTTACATAGAACATCAGAAGGACACGTATTTAATCTTTATGTCTGTCAATTACTGCCAATAATTGCCATAATCTGGAGATAGATAAAATTAAATCAGATGCCAAAAATCTGCACAGTTCTATAATAACTATGATTCTTATGACCTCAGAAAATTTTATACATCTTTATTAACTGAAGATTTTTCCAGCTTTTTTTTTAAATAGGCTTTCTTTTTAGGTATTGCAACCCTATTTTGTAAGTAAATGATAAATAATATACTAACATTTAGATCTTACTGGCAGTGATGGTAAGAGAAAACCAATAGGTTTGACCAGCCAAAAAATGGAAACATTTAAAAGGAAGTTAGAGAAAGAAGTTTTTCTAAAACAAGTGTTTAAAGAGAACAGAAAGGAAAGAGTATGCAGAGAGAATTACTTCAAGCAAGGCCCTTCAAGAAGAACAGGAGACGAAGAACAAGTGGATGGAAACAAGGAGAGCAAGCAGAAAAATAAAGCAGATGAGATTGAGAGAAATGCAGATTTATAGAGACAGTTCAGTTTACGTGGGTCACTTTATCCTTTGCCTCAGACACAATTGATCATAGAATTGACACATGCTATGTTATCTGTACAAACCTGGTAGGCGTTTCTGGCACTTATGTTCTTTGTTGCACTGCATACCTGTAATTCCTTCTAAGACACAAGATGAATGTATAGCTATTTTTGATGTATTACTACCATTCCTGTCTCAGTTCACTCTATGACCAGCTGCTTATGCATATTTAGAGTGTTTTCATAACTCAGAGAGTTCTGATACAGTGTTAGTGTAGAGCAGAGAGAATTGCCAGTTGTAAAGCTGAATTGTCTCACTCCGAAAATCTAAATATGTGATGACAACGACTCCCGAAAAATTGTGATAAATTACAGTTTTCTGTAAGGTTAGCTTCAAAGTAAGCTCAAATCCTGATAATGGAATAAAATCCTGATCTCTCTTCTTACTATTTTGAATTTGATGAGAAGAGCCATATCCTGGCTACCAGAGGATTCACCTTACAGAAGGGAAATATTTTGAGGGCATATGGCAAATACAGTAATCTGAATCCTGTCTCTCCACACTCTTACTTAAACCACCACTGGTGAACATTTTTTTTATCAAAAAAGAACACTTGGCAGAAGCTACTCAACACTGTGTTGTTCTTGGCCAGTGTTATACCAAACTGAGGTACCACTGTCCGCTCAAGACTTCAGTCATTCCATCATTTTAGAGTTGAAATAGACATAAGTTTGTCCCAGGGAACAGGAGAAGATAAAAGTCCTTTCCTATAGCATTACTTGGCAATGTGGCGTACAAATTACTTCATATTTCAGCTTATACGTATTTTAATAATAAATGTTTCAAGAGAATAACAGGAAATAAGATGTCAAAGATAATATATAAGGTGACAGGTAAGCCTATAATCCTTGTGTGCCTTAAAAAATATTACTTTAATTAACACAATGAGAAGAACTGGGATTTCTGAAACAAGTCGCTATACATGAAGGAAATTGTAAAGACGGCAGAAAAATTATGTGTAGTACTGAGCTAGGAGAACTATCATTATGGAAGCATTTTCTAAAGGTATATCACAGTACGCTTTTATAAATAAGAGGTGTTACGAAGGTGCCTTAAAGTGCCCTTTCCAAAATGTACCCTCGGGCTCAGGGAGCGCTCCCAGCCTGGGCTAACGTGACAGAGATGTTCGCGCAGCGCTGCTGCGGGGGGAGCTCCCCTGTGCCGCGGCTCGGTGACGGTGGCTGTCCCGGGCAGCCTGCGGCTCACAGGTGATGCGGGAACCACCTGTGTGCACGCGCACAGCAGCGCAGGGGGGGCGACCTGCCGGACCCTCCCTCGGGCTTTCCCCGCGGCCATCCCTTCTCCCAAGCCAGCCAGGGGCGCGGGTGCTGGTTCAGCCCCGCTGCGGCAGGAGGAGCCCAGGTGGGGCCGGAGGCGCAGGGAGTGGAAACGGAGCCCTCCTTCGGCCGACAAGGGAGGAAGGAAGGGGTCGAGGCGGCGCCCGGAGCCCCGCGCCGAGCCCGCCCTGCGCCGCGCGGGTGGCGGGGGAGGTGCCGCCGCCGAGGCGGGGCCGCGCTCCCGCTCCGGCTCCGCTCCCGCTCCCGCTCCCGCCTGTTCCGCGCCGCCGCGCCCGGCCCCGCTCCCCCTCCTCTGCTGCTCCGCTCCGGCTCCCGGCGCGGCGGTGCTGCCGCGCTTTCCCGCCCTGGCTCCGGGCGCCTCCCGCCTCCCAGTATGGACGTGAGGAGAGTGGAGAGCATCTCGGCACAGCTGGAGGAGGCCAGCTCCACAGGCGGTAGGACGCGGGCAGCGCGAGAACGCGAGGATGCTCCTCGGAGTTATTTGGGGGTCTCGCCCCACATCTTCGAGCAGCAAGTCTGGCAACTTGGCGCGGGGCTGGGAGGGGGGAGCTCCCTGCCTACCTGCCTGGGGTAAACGCACCTGTGCAGTCGGGGCAAATGTGTGCGTGTGCCTACGGGGACAGTAAGCAAACGCACCTGGGTTCTCGGGCTAAGAAGCTCTCAGGGCTTTGCGAATCCCGCCCAAAGATGCCTGCTCTGACCTAGCTGGTACTTTTGCCTTTGCTGAAATGACTTAGGGCTGGATATGAACCTCCTGGGCAAACCATGCACAGTTCCTAACTCCCAGGAGGCAATTTTGGTCGGTGCCACTTGCACCTCTCTGCTTTGGTCTCCATGGTACCTTTCTGATGCTTAACTGACAACTCTTTGACGGAGACCAGCCAAAGGCTGTGTGGTGCCTTTCTCTTCTCTGTATCACAAATTGCAGTTGCACATGCACCTGAGAAAGGCTAGAGGAGAACTTGAATTTTAGGGAAAGAGAGAAAGCATGCTTTGCAGTCCTCCACGGTGATTGTGACTCCTGGAGTGTTAAGAGTTTTTTCCTAGTTATTTAGAAATGAATCTGCTTGGGTGCAAAGTGTGTAAGAGGATGTTGTGGAGGAAGGTGTTCGTTTCAAGGTATCTGGTTAAGCAGAGGATGGTTGGACAGTTAATGAAAAGCTTTGCAAAACAGGCAATCAAAACCAGGAAAAACTTGATTTCTTACAAAAGGTGGAAAACTATTTCATTTTTCTTGCTGTGTAGCTAGATTTCTCACAAACTGTGTGATGCCAGTGTAAAAGAGCAGCCTTACCAACAAGTTGCTTGAAAGACACAGTGTAATCCCACCCTTTGCTTGATTTCTGATGCTTCAGAATAGTCTTTTGTTTGCTAAAAGAGGTTCACAGACACATGTTCTCTGTTGGGTTGTACTTGGGTTTTCTCTTTCCTTAATGTCCCAGGTTTTATAGTGTGTTAGGGTGTGTAGCCCCCCAGATAAGATTTGCTTTGGGGATATGGAACTTTTGTAATTGACTGTGCTATCAGCTCAATTGTTTACTTAGTTGTTGTGGGTATCCAACAAGGGGCATAGCCACCGAAGTGTTGTGATACTTCTCACTGCTTTTCAGATCTAACCCCCCAATAAACCCTCTGTAATTAAGGCTCTTCCCCAAGTTGCAATTAAGGCTCTTCCCTCCACATATGACTGTCAGCCTTACAGCTCTAGTCTGTTAGAGGTCTGAAAGTCAAACTGATTTTCCATAACACATACATCATCGGAGACAAACACTGGGCAGGGTCCTAGTTACCTGTGCAACCACCATGCAGGACTGTTCAGGCTATACAAAACTGAGGTCATAATTTAGACACAATGGATTTGCACAGCTGCTGTTGAGGAATTATTTGGTTTATGGATCATTATTATAGGTGTTGAAGCATAGAGTTTAGAGCTTACTGTTTTTTCTTATAGTTAGCAGTAACAGAAAAGCATCTATACAAAAACAGGGGAAATATGATCTGAATCCATGTCATGCAAGTAATATAAAATAGAAAGATGATATTTTTACAGAAATGGTCTTCAGTTGAGCTTCACATTAGATGTGTTTTCCCTTTTGGTTCCCTTAATATACAAGTGTAGTAACTGTTAGGAATTAATGACAGCTTTAATTCACTTTAAGCTTGTAATGTTGAGAGGCATTAACATAGACTTTTGCACTGGTTTAGAATAAAAACCAATATCTGACTGAAACATGAGTTACTGTAGGAAAAACATTTCTTAAAAATAAGTTCTTATGCCAGAAAAATAACATGGAAAGATAGAAATGACAGAGCTGAAAGGAAATATCTCCTTTCTTTTGGAGAATGACACACGTTAGATCACCACTCAGCTTACATCTCATCACTAGCTTGATGTGATGTGAAGCTAACAAGTGTCTAGCTTCACTCCTCTGGGCTTCCTCCTTAGGTGACAGAGCTTGTTTATGTTCATCGTCCCGCAGTTTTGGCCCTTTTTCATTTAAACTTCTCCTCTCTCTCCTCTCTCTCCTCTCTCTCCTCTCTCTCCTCTCTCTCCTCTCTCTCCTCTCTCTCCTCTCTCTCCTCTCTCTCCTCTCTCTCCTCTCTCTCCTCTCTCTCCTGGCTCCTAAACTTTCAACTCATTTTCCATGCTACCAGCATTTCTGAGAGTACCTGTCTGTTGGATTTTTAATAAGGAAGCATTTGGTGGATTTTTTTCGCAAATAGAATCAATGTTTAAAATGTTAGTTGTTTTTAGGTAATGCCTGCAGTAGAGTTGGATTTGATGCTAGTGTACGAGAGTCAGAAAATGAAACCAATGAAAGTGTGACTGTTCCTCAATTTCATTTTTCCAAATGAAATGAAGCCCAAATAACACCCAGGAAGATTAAATTATGAAAATTATTAATGACAAAGGCAACATTTTATACCTTTGAACAGGTAAGAACTCACTTCACCTCCCTTCGGCAGCTCTTCCCCTTACATTTACTCTTGCAAGTTGCAGAGCATCTTTTAATTCAAGACCATTCAAGTTAATGTCAATTGGAGCACCACTGAGAGTTGCTGAAGTAACAGAATGTGTCCACTCTAAATACTGAGCCAGTGTAAGGATGAACTGTTTCATCCCTCCTGCCCCATGAAACAGTCTTTATCAATGAGATAGCTACATTTGTGCTAGTGATAGCCAAAACTCATCTGCTGCAGGTTAAAGACATGCAGCATCTTGGCAAAATGTGAAGAGCAGAGGGAGATTATCAGTAAAAGTTTGTGTGGGTAAGAACAAGTTTAATCACAAAATGTCCCATGGGTTCAATATCTAGGACAAACTTAAGCTGTTGGGAATACAAATATGAATAAGACATTATCACAGCAACTGGTTGCTTTGCTTTAGAGTGTGATGAATTCAGAATGGGGATTGTGCTGACCAATATACCCATCCTTATTCAAACAACAAAAATGTTTACAAAAACCAGAGTGTCATTTATGACAAGTTTTGAAGATTTTCTCTAATTAGACAGGGCAGTCATAAATTCTTTCTGTCAGTAAAGAGGCTGTAATCTCTACATTGTGGACAGAAGTTGGGCCAAATAAGATATGTTTATCCAACTTTAAGTGAAGTATTCTCTACCACACCTCTGAGAGATGCTTGTGAAATAGTGCTCACTTTTGCTTTTAATGAATGACTTACTCTTGTTGTTTGAGGCATTCTTAGCAGACAAAGGAAGCAGTGCTAAAAGGACAAAAAATTAAATATTGAAAAAGCTGAAAATAGAAATTTAGGATAGGGGATGCTAAGAAAAATCATGAAAGTGATAAAAAAATGTTGTGGAAAACAATTACAGGAAAAAAGAAAAGGTGGGAGGAAGGAAAGAAGGAAACAGCTTTTGTATCTCACATCTTGAGACACAAAATTGATTATGTATTGGTGGTATGTATTAGACCAATTTCTTTATATCCCAGTTGGGATTCATCTGACACGATGAAAAACAGTCAGTGACTATCCAAGTGATTTCTATCAACACTCATATCAGTGTGAAAGCTGTCAGGAAAGACAGCAGCGTCAAAGTCTAGAAGCTCCATCCGAAGAACGTGCTGTCAGTCAAAAGTCAGTGTCACTTTTTTTACTAATGATCTGTTTTCTCTAAACACTCTTCATCACTGGACATTTTTAAGATTCGTGTGGACAGGGTGCTGGACTATCTTGTCTAGACTAGCATTTCTGTGCTAGAAATGCTGCTTCCAAATGCCACGTTTTTTGTGTGAAATCTGCAAATACACAAGGGAAGGAATAAATTAAACGGACTCGTGATCTAAGAAAGGAGGTATGTATATCATGCACTTGCAAATAGATGCAAATATTTTAAGTGTAAAATTTACATCCTGCTCCTGCACAGTGGGAGAACTGTCTGCAGCAAAAGCCTCTGCATAGAGTTTGGATTCTGCCTCCATTTATGATTCCTCTATTCAGTGAGTGTGTAAAGAACTACAAAATTCTAGTATTGAGAGTCATATTTTATGTAAATGCTGAAAATACCTTGGCTTTCCATTAAAATCAATTTCATATCATGTAAATATAAATTTTCAAAAAAAAAACTTTCTTATTCATTATTCTGTGTTTCAGGGTTACTACCCGTGATCAGAGAGTTGATATAAATAACTGAACATCTGGACAAGTTTCAGGTATATTTGGCTTAGGGAACTGATGCTTCCCAGGAGTTTTTAGACATTATAAAATATATAGAGGCAGATATGGTATCTAGCAGTTAGTGTAGTCATCAAAGTAGCTAGTGTGTGTCATGGAAAGCTTTTACAGTGTATCAGATAAGCAATTAGGACTTCTGCTTTGGGTTGGAACTGAATATTTGATCCGTGCAGCATTCAGCTGTAATCTATCCCATCTCAGCCTCTCAGTTTGCCATTGTGATTTATTCGGAATCTTTGGCACTTGAAAAAGAAAGTATCTAAAAATACAACAACGCCTGATTGCTTCACTATTTCACAGATATGTGCATTACTGCCAGGCTGTCCTACTATCCTCCCTCCACCCCCTCCCCAATTCGGCTTGTCCTCTCTTTCTTTCAAGTACCAAAATAGACTGTGTTTGAAATCTTCCTTGCCAAACAAATGCTGGCCATTTATCGTCTCCTATTAGCAGAGGCCATTAATCCTATTTGAGATGAGAGGGCAAACATTGGCACAAGTTTGTGGTCTTGGAGGTCAAGGAGCAAATCAATTTTTCAGAAGTTGTAGTCAATACAATCTGAACCAAGTAGGATTCTCTTCTTTATTAGCACGCACTTTAATTAATAGGCTTGGGCCTATTCTGGGACATAAGGAGTGCAGATATCAAAGCCTTCATTTTTTGGAGCACAGTGTGGCAGTGCAGGTGGAGGTAGTTAATAGTGAGGTTAATGAGATAGTTCATCTCTGTGTTTGGCCCGAACTGTAATATGTGGCTGTATGAAAAAGAAATGAACAAAAGGTTGACATAGGCATTAGTTTTTTTGACAGTAGTTGTCTTTTCAGAATCCTGGTTTCTCTGGCAAGATCTTTGCTTGCTATTGCTTTGATGGCTAGTAGCATTTGGTCTGGATTTCCCACTGAGGACACCAGTTGGAATGTGGAAGAGAAGCAAAAGTGTATGGAATGTATGTTTTTTGAAGTCTGTATAACTGTGGAAAGCATGGAATCCAATTATTTTTTGATGTTCTTAATTATTATTTTGTAATTGTATTACAGGAGGCTTGGGATCATAGATCATGGTTTGAATTTTTTTTCACTTTATTTTCTATTCTTACACTCTACGGGAGAGATCATTTATGTGTTATCACCTTCATACATGCAGCAGCAGATGAGGTTGGGCTCTAGACTTGCTTTTATGAATTTGGGAGATCTGTAGACAGCTATAAACTGGCAGCAGTTTAAAATAGGGTGTTGGGTTGAGAGTATATTGAATCCATTCTCCTCTAAGAATAAACCCAAACACAGAATCTGAACACATACTGTGTTTTATTTCTGGCAGCCCAGCAGAGACTTAATATGGTATTAAAAGGATCTTTCTGTAAGAATTCTGAAAATAAATATAGTGTTTTTCTTTTATGTTCTTTTTCACCTATAAAACAAACTTCTTTAGAGGTGCAGTTTATGGCAGTGATCTGCTGTTGTATGTTTATAATTTATACTACAGCAACACAAACAGTGGTAAAAAAGTTATAGGTGCTTATGTGTCTACTGGAGAAATGAACAACAGGTGGAAGGCATGATAATAGGGAATTTTAAAATATTACCACTTTGCCCTGTTAAGAACAATGATTCACATTTAAATGTTTGGGTATTATTATAGGAGAAAATATCTTTGTTTGTATACCAGGTGTATTTCAGCAAACAGTGTGTAATCCCCAAGCACAGTTAAACACCTAGCACTGTACAGCACATTCTAGCAGTAAGCCACAAAGTGACTAAGTGGTGACAGCTTAGAAAGAGTTATTCCGGCTTGAAGGCTTTGACTGTTCTAAGACACAGACTGCAAGGTTGTTGCTCTATTTCATGCAGTCGGTAAGAAAGGGTTTGCTATTTTAATGATAGGAAAAAAGACCAATTTTGCTGGTACGTTTTCTTGTTCTCACAATATTTAGTTAAGTTTCCAGCAGGGAGAATTTTGATGAATATTGCTGTAGTCATTAGGCTTTAGTATAGCAAATCTTATTATTTTTGAATCAAACTTTTTTTATTAAGCCAGAAGAAACATTTAGGATTTATTAGAAAGGTAGACAGTAGCCATAAAGTGTGATGATGGGTCTGATTCTTCACAGTGGAAACAAACAGAACAGCATTTCATCACAGTAAGTCATCTGATTATCAGGACTATTCCTAAACCCTTTCATACCTGTGGGAATAATTGCAATGAATAAGGATTTCTCATTTTTAAAATTAAATGTAGCTATTTGACTTTGAACTTTTTATTATAACATGCAATGTAATGCCACTAAAACACATTGAAAGACAACATTGTGCCAAATGTAAACATTATACGAAGAAAAGATCTATTCTAAATGGACAATATCCTGAATACTTGTAGTAAGTTGGAAAGGAAGAAAAAGTTGGATTTTTTTTTTTTAATTTTAACATAATTATTTAATACAATTTGAAATTATGATATTTTGAAAGTCACGCTCTATATGACATCTGTGAGATACAGGCATTATTGTAAATGAACATTGAGGTTTGGAATTTTATAGTACATAGAGATGTCTGTGTACATGCTAAATACCATAAATTAACAATCTATAATCATATTATCAAAGTACCTGGGCCAGTAGTACCATAATGCTTTTTTTTTTTGCATGAATGTTGCAGCCACAGTTTCAAAGAATACCCTGGAAAGGATTGACCTTTTTTGAGACTGTTTTATTGTGCCAAAGAACGTCGCATCAACCACTCCTTGGAGTTTTATGGCAGCAAGTGCTCCCTCCATGTCCAGGTGCTGAGATGGGCCAGGGAACCCCATGAAACACAACCACGCAGTCAGGACCATTGCTGGCAGGAATATCCTTGTCCGTGTGCATGTGGTTTCCCAGTGCAGATGGTTGTTGGGAGAATGAAAAGTATGCTGTGGGATTACAGTTGCTGCCTGAGCAGTTAAAAGACAGAATAGGATAGAGATCAAGGAATACCATTTATGTGTGGGGCTTCAGTGGTGTCTGAGCAAGTGGACTTGGGGATCTGCTGTTCTGTTGCGTTTAGATGAGATAATTGAACCCTGTTTATCTTTAAGTAGGAGAAAAATCCTTAAAAAATAATCCTTTGAAGCAATATAAAAATGTATACAAGGGGACCTAACCATAGAATCATGTTTTGCTTCACTGTGTACTGTTAGCAGTATGATAGGTGTTTCCTCAGATCACCGTAGGTCCTGAGTTTTGACAGTGTAGGTGGTTTTAACCAGGTGATACCAGATGTCCTTAATCATTCTGACTACACTCTTTCTATTCTGTGTATTATTTTCCATGTTGATTTATGAACATTTGAGGTTATTTTGTTGTGTTCCCTGGTGCAGCATAATAAAAAGTATCACCCGTTGTAATGCTGTCAATAGAGAAAGATAAATCCAGGCTGTTTGTTCCGGGTGTTGTGTGCTGGCAGCATCCACCTGCTGGTAACCGAGACAAGTACACATTAAAGTTCATTGTATTTTTAAAAAGATGCTGTAACAGACATACACACACTTCCTCTTAGGTGCTGCCCTGATTTCTGCACAGCCAGGATCTGCAGTTTACCAAATCCAAGATGCCTATGGAAAAAAATATAATAAAACAAAGTAGATATGCAAGTTGTGAGGATGTGCAGTATGATTAAGATACAGAGAATTTCATGCTGTTGTTTCAGTAACTAGGTCTGCTTTATACAGTGCGTCATTCTTTGATCTTTATGATGGTGATGAAGTGGGGTTTTCCTGTTTTGCTTTTTGAAATATGCAATGTTGTTCAGTCATCTCCCAGAACAAGGAAAATGAGCCACTTCTGTGGCTAGGACCTATCGTTTGCATCAGAGCTATTGATTCCAGTCTCTATGACTATGAGTTTGTTTCTCTACATGGGAGATGGAAAAGAGGAGGTCAAAGAGCAGGATGGGTTGGTAGATAGTTGATAGTTTTTGCCCTTTCTGCCTTCTATTATGTGGTGATGAAGATTCCCTTTGCAGGATCTTGAAACCTCCAACTCTTTCAAGCAATGGCTCCTGCTTCTCGCTCTCCTTGTCACTTGGAAGTTACACATGAACCCCTCTGCTAAATGAGCACTTTCTCACCTCCTTTGTATAATCTTTTTCCTCAGATGGATGTCATTTTGAGGTTATGCACTTCTTTCTAGGTTTGTTGGTTGTCTATGATAGGAGAGGAGAGTAGGTGATGCTTTCAGTGTAACTGGTGGGTCTCTAATTCATGTTTTATATAAGATAAAATTCTGATAGACTTGGAGGAAAAATAATAAGTGGAGGTTAAGCTGAGGAGGAAACAGACATGGCTGAGGGTATAATGACCTAGTTCTTTACATGGCACATCTGCTGTCAGGTTTCCTCCCTAGTACATTAAATCTTTATTAAAAATATGAACTAGCAGGACTTAAAATTATACAGATTCATACTTAAATACCTTGCTTAATTACTTAACTTTCAGGATTGAACAACATTTAGACATTATTTAGACTTGTAAAAGTCTTTGTGTCAGTTACAACTTTTGTTTGCATTCAGCTAATTTTCTGATAATAGAGTGAAGCAATCTTGTATTTCAACATAGACTTATAAAGATCACTTCCTATATCAAAAGTCTTTGAGTCACCCTAGACTTCTTGAGAAGCGGTAACTTTTTTCTTTCCTGAAGGTATGGAAGGTGTTCACCTCAAACCCTGTGTATTCAAAAAAACAAACCTCTACTCATAATTTAACTGTATGTTTTACTTTGCCAGGTTTCAAAACCAACTGCCTATACTTAGAAAAATGCAAGAACATTTTGACCTGTTCAGAGTGGGATGTAAAACTATCTAGGAGGTGTCAGTAGATTTCTAACATCTTATTAAGTGATGTTTTATCCGCAGTCACTTTAATCAACAGCACTTAAATTACTACTAGGCTGACAATCTATCAGGACATTTTCAACTAAAGAATTCAGAAGAAAGTAGGCTTTTTTGTGTGTGTTTTTCTTTTCAAGAACATTTTCAAGAACCCAGAACATTAATAATGTGTTTTCATGTAAGCTGCATCACAAAGAATGTGTACAGAAATGCTGTCAGTTAAGAGACTGATTCCTCATTGGAAAAGAACAAGGAAAAGTTAATGGCATTATTAAACCACTATTTGGTAAGTAGCAACTTACAATGCTGTTTGTTTAGACAATATATCTAATTTTCTGATGGTGTAGTGTTAGACTAAATGTGTATTCAGTGGTAAACACACAATTCATTAGCTAAACTGATAGCAGTTTCTTGTTGTAATAACACTAAAACAATGGTTTGCGTTCCAGGAAGGCTGCGTATTGATTGAACGGACCTTGCACTTTAGCAATTAATATAGATCTTTTTGGATACATCAGTGCTTGTTTCATTATGATTAAAAGCCCTGATCTTGCAATAGGTGCAGTACAGTGTAGCTTTTCAACTGAGAAACCTCCTGTTACACTTAAGAAAGGAACTTGCTCATAAGTGTTTGAATAGGTGACTTTAGTCCATCAAATTCTGAAGCCTCTCACAAAGAAGGGAACAAACAAAGCTTTTCTCTCTTCCTGCACAGTCCATAATTTCATAAACCAAAAATGTGACTGAATACCCAGCTATATTGACAATGCAACTTGTAATGTTACTGTAATCTTGCCATGCTAATATAATGGAAAAGAATAAGAGAAACAAATAGAGATATCTAAAGAGAGTCTTTTTACCTACTCAAAGTACTAGAGAGTATTTCTAATTCAAATCACCAAAACTGCAGCTTCTAAGAATCACTTAATTATTTGCTTTCTAGGAAACAAAAGTTGTTAAGGGAATGATGAGACTTTTGTGTAATATTTTCACTTGAGAAACTTGTATTTTAATAGAATACCCAACGCCACTGATAAAGCTGTGAATTCTCTGGCTGAGGACAAAATAAATAGGCATATACTCAGTCAAGTTTCTATGTTTACATTTGTCTCTGAATGCTAGGCAGACAGTGATGAACCAGGCTGACTACATACAACTGTACGTAATCCATACAGCCTACTCAGGGCAGAAGACTGATGCAAAATCCAGCTCAAAAATTCTGTTACATTGGATTTCATTTGTACTTCTCAGATAAAAGCAATAAAAAAGGCAGGATCAAATATTTATATGGTAGTTCAGATAGCTTTTTGTTTAATATACTTACAATACTGGGTACTTACAATTCTGAGTACTTACTACTGAGTGCTCCATGACATTGTAGTTAATCTATTCCAGATTTTATCTTTCCTGATACAAACTTTTTCCCAGTTCTAAAGTAAATCTTCTTACATTTAAAGCCTGATACCCAAAATGGATAAAATACAGTATTGAATAGGACAAAACCATTATTTGGTATGTCTTCCATTTTTGTCTTGTTTATACTTTCATGTATGAACTGCTGTCCTTTCCACAGCAGCCTTTCACCTGTGCTCAGCTGGTGATGTAACATGTTCAGCAGTGGCAGACTTCCCAGATACATAGTTGTCACCTAAACAGTTTTTTTTTCCATTCTGTTTCTACAAGATAGATTATTTTTCTGGAAATATACTTAATGTCTTGTACATTATCTTTACAAATGATAGCTAATTTTTGATGTTGCTTTTTATCTTCTAACTTCCAAACTTGTTGGAATTTTACTGACTACAGTGCTTGAAAATGGAATATTAAAACTAGGGTACAGATTTCAAGTTAGTTCCAGGTGTTTCTGCCTCACACAAAGGAGAGATTCTCACTTGCCCCTGTTGATGGTAGTTCTTCCCATCCAGCAAGAGCTCTGTAGAAGCTATTATTTCCATGGAGATGAGATCAGCATCTCCCAGTTCCTCTTGAGTCTGAGGAGCAGTCACTGTAGAGCAAATGCACTCCAGAGCAAGTATGTCCTTTTTTACCTTTGTATGAAGCAGCTCTCAAGAATTTGGCATGAGGTAAGAATAATTGTTTTGCTAGAAATAACAACCATTAGCTTTCCCTTGTTTCTATGGGAAGCTTGATGATAGACTTCAGGGAATCCCAAGGGCCTCCAGAACTTCTGTTTTATGATTGGAACAGATATTCCAAATAAATAAAATACAGAAGCAGAGCTTAGAGCTTGCACTGCTTTCCAGCTATTTATTGGATTTGGATCTTCATAAGGAAAACTTTGTCAGTGACCTTTTTATGAACTCTATCTTTTCTAAGAATATTTTAGCTCTTAAACATTTGATATGCAGCATGAACTTCTTAGTTCTCTCTTCCATAAATAAAAACTGAAGACAGTTACTTTAAACAATTTTTTAACATGAAAAGTCAATGTCACAGGCAATAGCAAAGCTTTTGAAGTTTCAAACACTTCTTATTCAGATTATTTTTATCAGTGCTGTACCATCTCGCACTTGATAAGATGTGCCTCCGCTTTTATGAGTGTCTTTACTAAATGTTATTATAATGATAAAATAGGGTGTGCTCATTTCTCTCTCATTTTTCAAGGCTGATGTATCTAGGAGGCTTTAATCAAGAAAAATGTCATATATTTTAACTTTTATACTAGCTTAAGCCTTTCTAGTTATGATTTTTAGTGTACAGACTCCAAAAGTATTTAAC
Organism: Pachyramphus minor; assembly: GCA_013397135.1. Taxonomy (NCBI): domain Eukaryota; kingdom Metazoa; phylum Chordata; class Aves; order Passeriformes; family Tyrannidae; genus Pachyramphus; species Pachyramphus minor. The sequence continues at coordinate 154,499 of VYXB01008201.1, read as the reverse complement.
TTTTGTCCACTGCCTGATTAAAATCACTATTAGAATGTCACTTGCATACAAATGACCATAGAGGATTTATTATCTGCCTTTTCCAAATGCATTTTTATAGTTTGATAGTTTAGGGATATGGTTCTTTAAGCTTGCAGTTCCAGGAGAGTTCTGTAATAACTGGTCTGTGGATGTTAATAAATTAAACTGTATGTTTGAATTCAGTTGTGAGATGTGATAAAGCTGTTTTAACGAGCCCAGGCAGAGACTTTTATCAGGCAGCCCTCTGGAGGCATGGAGCTGGTGCTCTGGCTTTAAAGCAATCAGCATTCCTTGCATTGGCTTTGCTGGGAAAATTCATTTGTTTTTAAAGTTTCATTTTTAGAACTTCTGCTCATAGAGAAATCCCTCTGGCCTCGGTGGTGTGTAGCTGAAATTCACTGGCAGTGAAATCTCCTGATGACGTGCCTGTTGACCAAGGCTTTATAACTACAGAGGGCAGAGTGGTCTGGCAGCAGCACAACCTAGCACCCTGAGCTAACCTCTGCTGCTCTGTCCCACCATGGGCTGTAGAAAAAGTAGAACAGAATTTAATAAAATTCCTTATTATACTTCAAGTTATTTCAGCTTGAGCTGTCAAAGATGTTAACAAAAGAGCTAATTGACTTATTACCGGATTTTTTTTACCCTGAGCAAAAATAACTTGTTGAGGTTTAAAACAAAGTTTCAGTTACTTTCCCCCACCCCGCCCCACCTTCCCAAACTCTTCTTCCAGTGTCTGAGCTTATGGTTTTCTCTAAGATCGATAGATCTTTGCTTGATGAGTAGACAGAGGCATCCAGACTAGGTGTCACTGCTAGAGAGAGTATAGGCTAGTGAGGATACTGACGTTGCAATCTAGGCTGTCCCTGAGCATCACTACACTTCACTAGTCCAGATCTCCCCACGGAGGACATAATCTACCATACAGTACACTATGGTACACTTGATTTTTGTATTAATGTATAACATAATCTTCTTTTCTGTATACTTGGTGACTTCACACTCTTTTGATTTTGATCTTTGCTTACTTTGTTAGCATTCATCACAACTGGTATATTTTATACTAGGTGACATTGTGTGTCATTGTCTTTGTCTTCATAGCATTTATTCTCCTTTTGAATTTTATTTTAAGTGTTCTACAGGTATATCAGGCTAGCATTGACCTATTCCTTCAGAACAGTTTTGTTGACCTTAGCTGGAAATAAAATGTGCGATAAGTTCTATTTGTTGTGCCTGTTCCTGTATAACTTTTTATTAGCCTAGTCATTAGTCTTTTATTAAATTTCTAAGCCATTAATCATATGCCTTTGATAGTCCTGAGAAGGGGAGAACTACATTATTCTTGGATGATAGGTTCACAATGCTTTTGATCAGAATTCTCACCACCTTAAAATAAGATTACTGGATGCTTTCTGAAGTCTTGAAGAATAATTCGTAAGTGATAGAGAAATGAAATTGAGAAGTTTTAGTAGAAAAACAGTGACTTTGTCAGTCTATGAATTTGGGCTATGCCCAAATATGGGAAAATATGGGAAATAGTAGCTCAGAATAGCATTGTGAAATGGGGCTAATAAGTAATAGTGAATAAGAATTTTTACAGGGTTTCACTTCAGACTAACTCTAGTCTAGTTGACTAAATGCCTGCTAATATTTATAATGCATTAAGAGAGCTTCTGGAATGCATCTACCCACTTATTTTCACCTAAAAGAATCCACTTTGTGCATTCCAAGTGCATTCCATGATGTGAACCATTAGGTGACTTCTGACAGCACATTCCTGATCTGAATGGAAAACTTAATATGTCCATATGTCAGACAGCACTGTGGGAATTTTCCCATTCTCTGGGACCCAGAAATTGTGTGAGTTTGGTGTAACACTTTTTATCTCTTTTGCAGAATTCAAATGTGATCCTTTCTAGCTCAGGGAATTAATGGAGACTTGCTTAGGTACCATGCTAACATTTTAGGGATGTTTGTTAAAGATTAGGTCTACTTATTCTAGGATTTACTATATTAATATTGCAAAAATTGTGTCTTTTTAGAACCAAATTTTCTGTCAGAGATTTTCTTAACATCTAATCACCATCACTAAGTATCAGCTTTGCTGCACAGTAGCTGCTTCTCATTATCTGATGGCTGCTATCACTTGCTTGATTGACAATTTACAATTAATTCTTTGTGTGTGTACTCAGACTGCTCGTTTAGTAGTGACTGAAAAAGCACATGTGCAGAACATATTACAGAACTCCCATCAGTGAAATGCCTTCTTGAATAGGAAAATGTATAGCTGTATCAAAAATAAACATTGGAGATTTTAAAAGCAGAATACATATGATGTGTACTAGAGTTTCAGTGCTAGACTTGGTAAATACAGTCATCTTAGATTGGCTGTGTTGCAGGCAGTTCTGTATCCTAATGTGGACACATTCTGGTAGTTTCCATGTTTCAGGATGCAGTTGCTTGTCCAGAGAGAATATACAAAGTCAGTAAAAACCCAGAAAGAAAATAAAGTCAGTAGCACTGCAAATAGTATAAACCTATGTGAAGTTTGACTGTGTTTATAAGTTATGTTACTTCACATTAGTTTGTTATGGCACTAGAATTGAAACTTCTAAAATACTGGGCCAAAGTACAGCTTGTTGAATGTTTCAAGACTGTTTTTAAGTTATTTTGGAGTTTACCTAAACAGTCTGGGTAGGGTTTTCCTTGCACAGTATGGCTTTGAAGTCTAGTATTAGCACTGTTTGCTATAGAAATAGCCATAAGGCCAAATTAACTTAATTCCATCTTTGCCATATTTTCAAGCTCAAAAACTACACTTTACAATTTCTTGAATAGGGCATATGGGACTAGATGACCTCTAAAGGTACCTCCCATCTCAACCATTCTGTGATGCTGGGACTGCAATGGACAACATTTTTTTTGGAAGTGTGCATTAATCGTAGTTAAATTGCTTGGGATACTTGTTGGTTTTTCTTTGTATTTTTCATCTTTGCTTGCATTTCTATGCATAGCTTTATATATAGAAGTTATTTCAGGGGTGCAGCCCACAGAGGAGAAGAAAAACCAGTTGAATATTTTTAAGCAAAGGGCAGGGAAGACTACAGTTATATATTAAATTGGGATCAGTTCTGCAGTGTAAGATGCACTTAACCAATAGTTCATATGTTGGAAATGAATGGTTTTAGGTGTTCACCATTAAGTAATTCAGTTCTCAGTTAGAGCGCTGGCACAGACACACCAAAAAATACAGTTTTCTTTAATATATACTCCAAGATATAGGCGCTCAAGCATTGCATATTATTGGCATGATCTACCTGAAACTAACTTTGAGAATGAACTGTTCAGTTAACATAGTTTCCTGATCTGTTAAGGCTCCTGTTAGTTTTGTACACTTTAGAATAGGATCTATTCTTTTTGTCATTTCTCTAGAGCTCTTGATCTGTATGTTCAACCTTGTTGGTCACCTGGTTTTGTGAAGAGCCTTCTGAGGCCTAGGTGAGCATCAGTAGCTGGAGATTTGAGCCACCAGTGTGGAAATGTTGGATCTGTACAAATATGCATGAAAGGAAACAAAAATAATTGCATTTTCTGTTTCACTGTGTCTGTGTACATGATAGTACACAGAAAATGAACTGCCCCCAAAATGAACTAAGCAGTAATATAAGAATACTGGTGTAGGGTAAAATAAAGATACTGGGGTTTGCAGAATTTTTCAAAACCTAAGGCTGGGACGCCTACTAAGCTGTCATCTTTTCTCAGGGAAAATGTAAACCAGATTAGGGGTTCTAGAGCTCTTTAGCATTTTTCACTTTAAGTGATTTTGAAAGTTTCCTCTGTGTTATAGCCCACAGCAACAGCATCTAGATATTATATAACGACCCACTTAAGAAATGCAGTCAGATGCTGTAAGGCTGTACATTAACTTGCATAGAGAAGATGCCTCCAGTCAAATCAAAGAATTTTGCAGTTACTAGTTGAATCCAGGGAGCTGCTCAGTTGAGCTCAGGCCAATATTAGCCTGTTTTATAAAGAAAAATATTTGGTGATTGTATCATACTATAAGCCAGAAAATTTTCCTCTTTGTCTTTATTTGAAAATACAGGAAATTTTCACCTAACCTTAAGTTTTGTCTTTAGTGCTAAGTGGGATACTGATATCCCAATATGGTTTTGTATCTGTTTCTCTTTTTTTATGCCGATGGAAAAAGGAACATTTAGTTCTTTAATTTTGTTACTAAAATCTATTGTGTTAATGAAAAACACATTAAAATGTTTGAAGCAAAAGTATGTCCTGAAATGTCTGTACTTTTCAGACCTCTCTTCCTTGTAGACAAGAATTCCTTTGCTATTAACACCTTTATTCAACAATGTCATAAGTTATAAAATCTGACTGAATTTATACTTGAAAATTAAAGATATTAAAGGTATTTTTGATCAGGAGAGAGCTTGCACCCTTGCTTAGTTTCCTTCAAGCTCCTTGACATGATCATCACTACTGAAGATAGAAATCCATGCTCTAGACTGCAAGAAAAAGGTGTTCAGAAGTGTGGTTATATTATTTGTCTACCTGTAACCAAATTGATGTAGAGCCCCTTCAAGACCATGATTTCTGCGTTCATTAAATAAGATGAGTGTTAATACCAGCTTAGGGCAATCCAGAGATACAGGAAACCTTAATTAAAGCTAATGCTATGTGATGTATGTGGGCACCACCTTTAGGAACTGAATCCATTTAAATTCAGTTATAAAGCTCTGGAACTAGTAAACTGATGGTGATTTTGAGCAGAGAAGTATTCCAGTAATTAATTGTTTTCACATTGCTTCTTCTGTCTTGCAACCAAGTTCATCTGTTCAGATTGGGACATAATTGGTATTGAAGGTTGATAGTGTACTTTATTTTAAACATCCTGTGTATTGAAGTTGATGAACCAGTAATTACTTTAATGTGGATGGTGGCAGTTTTGGATACTATCCTGTGATTAATTTGCTGTTCATCTAGGGAAGGATTCTCATAACTAGTAATAGAGGAAGCACTTACATTTTAGAATGTTTTTACTGAAGAGCCACTTTTTGGGGTTTTATGTGATTATTTTATAACAGCTCTTCTATTTTTTGAGTGCTTTAAACACTAGCTTAAAGCATGTTTGATACTTTAAACTTTTGAAACAATGGATAATTTTCGTGCTTTTCTTTTTGTATGTTTAAATGTGTCTGATATGAAGACATTGCATCAGGCCTTACTAGATCTATATTCAAATGGAAAATTGAAAAATAAATAAGGGTAGAAGAACAAGAGGCCGAGATCCTGTCTATCTTCCCATCATTTACATTGTTTTTTGATCACAATTTGTTATGATGACTGGATATTTATATGACTTAGTCTTTAAAATTCTGATACATCAGTGTATTTACTCTGTAACAGGAAAGGGGAAAGCAAGCAGAAGGAGCACAGTTACCTGGTTGCCAGTTACCTGGTTACCCGATTCATCTTTCTACTCAATTAGCCTAAGATCTTTCTTTCTATTCACTAGCAAAGGTTAGTTTTATATAAGTAATAAACACTGCTGTGCAGCATGTCAGATAGAATAACCCAGATGTATTGCTGTTCTATTTAAATTATAATTCAACCTGTAACAAATCAAATACTGATGTCAGGTCCTCTCCTTGCAGATTCTCTATCCACAGAGCTCTTATAAATTCCTGTAAGAATTCTGCACCCTTGAGGAGTTGCAAACTTAGACTTACTAAAGCTGTTTGCAATTCAGGAAACTCTAATGCAGTAACTTAGGTAAGGTTGACTCAAGGTCAATGGCATTATGACGCTTAACTTCCCTTGATGATTAGTTCAATTTTTAGAGACAGTTTTCTTCTTATTCTTAATGTCAGTAGTTTACTTAAACAGCAAAAAGAAAAGAAAAAAACCCACAACTGTAGGCACTGGAAGGGGGAGTAGTATTCTGAATCCTTTGCTTCGTACTGTGGAAATCTTCATATATATGTGCTCTTTTTCACTGACATCAAATTTCAAGGGTTTTGCAGAGAATAGCATTTGTTCTAAAATACAGTTGTACTGTTTGAAGTGCACTACAGGGCCCTAAATTCGCCTGTGAGTTGTCCCTCTATAAAAAGAAGATTGAGACTAAATTATGAGATTATTAGCTATTTTGTAAGATGAATTTCAAATAAAGATTCTCCTGGTGAGAGCAATGGAAAGGTTTTTGTATTTTTTTTTTTTTATAATTGAGACATTCAGCAGCACTTTTACAAGTATACAGAGTTTTGGCAAATGTGGCAAACAGAGAAATGTCTGTTCTTTGTAATGAATATTAAAGGTTTTCAGACTGGGTTATGATAATTTAAGGAAGAAATAGCTTACCAGTTTTTTACTGGTTCAGTCAAAACTTTATGACAAGTTTACTTAAGTCTAGTTTCCTCTAGTTATTTTTAATTAAATCAAAAAGTCTTTCAGTCACTTTCTTATTTTGCCTCTTAGGAAATGCTTGTGGCAATTTGGAAACCATCTATTCACGACACATTGTTTTATCTTATCGGACCCAGTAGAATTTTTATAGTCATCGCAGGTTCAACCTTTTGTGTAAAGGAGTTGGGGTTTGCTTTGACTTCTTTTGGAGATAGAAAATTACCAACCTCTATTTCTACACTCTTGCCATTCCTTGGCCTGATTCTTTTGAAGGCTCAGGAGAATATTAAATCTTTACATGAAGAAAGAACTATGCTGCAATTTCACAAGAGAAGGCCAGAATTGACATAATTTTCTGATTAAACTGCAGTATACTGTTTTGGTTCAAATACTAAAATAATCCGATGCTTTTCCTTTGCTTTTATGCTTTTTGGAGACAACAAAGGAAAAACATTCTGCCCAGTTCACGTGGATCACTAGGAAACACCACCACTTAGGAGAACTGTAAATGTGTTAACAGAGCCCTGACAACATAAAGTTTTTTGAAGTAATGTTATATATACTAACAAGAAATTCATTGTTCACAGCAGAATTCATCAGAACCTTTTTTCAGTCAAGCAGACAGTTTAAAATTTACACAAAATTCAGGGTTGAGAGCCTGTGGGGAGAAGCTAAAAACTGCAGCACAGTGGACCAAAAGCTTTATCAGTTTTACAACCATACCTGCAGCCACTTAATTCTGGCTGCTGTGAGCCCCTCAAGGGCCCTTGCACAACAAGGTGACTTGCGCAACAATCACTCATCCTGTGATCATGCTGCTACATGTAGTCACTTGCTCTTTGCACTCCTCTCCTATTCCCAAGCCTCATGCCAAGTCGGGGAGGTACCTGTTCCAAAGCATCTGTACCTGAGCTCGGATCCTTCTCAGATGCGTCAGAGTAGTTTACAGTGCTCAGCTTCATACTGGTGAGAGCACTGGTAACAGCCCTAGTCTTGCAATTTTTAAAAAGGTGATTCCATTGTTATTACTTAGTGCATACCTGTTCTGGCTTTTATCCAATGGAGGCCACAAGGAAGCAAAAATCCTGAGTTCAAAAGAAGTTTCTACTACATGTTTCTAGCCAAAAGATAACTGGGTAGTATGGATGTCTTGCAAAAAGACTGAAATAATCCCTATGTTGAATTTTTAACTAATTTCTCTGTACTAAATGGCTTTGGCAACGACTGGGCCCTTCCTGGACATGCCCATTGTTTAGAAAAGTCTGATAACCCTGACACTGTGTTTTAGTAATGACTTTTGAGGAATATCAGTGCTTTCTGACTTAACTGCCTTTCAGTAGATGAAAATGCCATCTCAAACTGCTTGGAAATGTATAAAGGGAGACTTTAGTGGATTTGGGAACCTTGGAAATTTAATTAATAACTTTGCATATTTTTATCCTGCTTATTATTTTAAATAGCAGGTGTGCTTATGAACAAAATTTGGGTTTAGTTGAAAATGGTAATACATAATTTTCATGTATAAAAAATCTGGTGTTTCTTATTTTGTGGCTGCTAAATTTAGCAATACTGCTGACATCAGAAGATGCAATTCTGTGCATTTATGCCTTTTTTTTTTATTCCCAATGCATTTCTAGTGAATCAGAAGTTAAAGTGAACAACCGAGAATGCTGGTAGTTTTACCAGCAAAATATTAAATTCCTCAAAGCTTTTCTAATAATCCAGGGAGTTAATAAGCTAATAAATGCATGTATAGTTAGTGCACAAATGTTGCTCTATTTTAATTCTAAGAAGTGTTGACCAAAAATGGGCAACAAATTAGATTTGAAGCCCTAAAAATAATACTTTTAAATGGAGAAAGTATTTATATTCAGAACTGTATATTTTTATAGAACAGTTTATTTTTATAGATAGTTAACATACTATAATAAAAATAGCCATGAAAATTTGCAAATATTGGATATTTTTTCAATATTATTGGATTTTTTCCCCCCAGTATTATTGGAAAAATATTGTTGAATGCATAGATATTTGAATCAATACCTAGGATAAAGAAGTGTGATTTTCTTTCCTATTTCCTGTGCAAGTAAAACCAAAACTCTCTGGAATTTACTACAGAAATAGTTGTTTCATTTTGTGATGTGTGTAGAGCAAATTATTTATGTTCTTTTCCTTGCAAATGTGAGGAGAAAAAAAAAGGTAAAAATGTGGTGTAAGTGCAGAAAAACAAAACCTAGGAAATGTCTCCCATCTTTTCTAAGATGTCTAGTGTTACGCCATGCAAACAAGAGAAGAAAAAAATATTCCGATGTCTGAAAGACACTTAATTTCCAGAACTCCAAAGATCAGGTTCTTAAAACTCTTTAAAGACTATGGGAGAACTAACTGCCACAGGTGGTTTCTGAGGAACCAAAAAATCCAATTCAAATAAAAAATGAAAGTTTGCTGTGTTTCAGTTTGTTGTTTTGGTTCTTAGATTTCCTGTTACTGCCTGGCAATATCAATGTACTGGATTGTTTTAAAGCAGTAGATTACTATGTATCTTCTACCTTCTTATTTTGAGGCTTACTACTGTGGTAATTTGAGTACAAATTAAGCAAGAGAATTCAGCAACCATCCAGTGCACAGTATAAGAATGGCTTTTAATAGTGTGCACTGCTTGACATTATACAAAATATTTTTCTTTGAAGTTTAGTTTCTTCTTTTTGTAACTGTTCTAAATGCTCTGCAGCATTAAACTGACCTCTCTCCCTTTATCAGTTAGTTAGGAGAGATTTTTATATGCCAACATCAGGCAGCTCCCACAAAGTTAACTGAGTGCTAATTATGGTTCAGAAATTTTCTGTGGCTCAGAACTGATCATACCCAAAGCCAAAAAGTGCCCTTCTGCTTGTTTCCTATGTTTGCAGATTTTCTAGGTACCTGAAGATTGCAGTTCCTCAAGCATTCAAGTCTATAAAATCAATCCCCTTTCAAATTAACCCATTTTTTAAACAAGTATTGGAGAATCATGAAGAAAATATTCACTCTCCATTTCATTTGGCCTCAGATTGCATTTAGAAAAGTGCTTCTTTTCGACTGTCATCTGTGGGGATTAAGTATTTACTAAATCCTGGAGTCAAGGGTTTTTTCTACACAGATATTTTATTGAATCAAAGCCATTATAACCTCTGAACAGTGAAGGTGTGGAAGGATTTCCCATGAAGTCTTAGAGGAGAGGAACAGCTGGAAGATCTAGAGGGTGGAGAGTATTCATTTGTGTTTGATTCTGGGATGATCTTACACTTACCAGAACAGGATTACATGTTCTTTACATGCTATTGTAAAATTTTCCTCCCTGCCAAAAAATCCCCACCAAAACCACAAAGAAAAAAACAACCCCAAATCAGCACCTGGTGATGGAGTTAAACACACACTAAGAATTAGAAGTCTTAACAGAAGTATAACACTTGAATTCAATATTCTTCAAAGAAAACAGTTGTGGTAGAAGTTACGTCTTTCTAGGATAATAATTAATAAACTTGCTCATTGTCAAAATTGATAATAGGGGAAAAATGGATACTTTTTTCCATTAATTGAACTAATATTTCTTCAATATTTTGCTCTGAGTCTAGTGTGATTAAATAGTTTCCTAAATGTATTTTGATTTGTTTTATACTTTCCACTTTAAATTTCTGTGTGACCTCATGAGTGCAATAGAATTAGCCATATTTTTTCTTTCGTTAACTTTGTGTTTGAGCAGATTACAAAACAGAACGTGTATTCACATACTTTCAGAAGGTTAGTTTAATCTGCTTTTTATATGGCACCTGAGGAAGACTTCGGTGTTAGTCAGCATATATTTTTTAATGACTCAGATGTTAAAACTACCTTGTAATGTAATGAACTCAGTCCCATATAATGATTCCAGCATAATTACTTTAATCTAAAACTTTGCCATTACATTTTCTATTTTCAAATTCCAGTAATCAACTATATCTGCTGGTGCAACTGATGAACTGAAAAGATTATCTGCCGATGTTTAATTTCTGCTTATAACTTCCTTCAATCGTGATTGCATTGGCATTAAACTTTACAGGTCTTTATGCAGGGGAAAAATGCACAACCTTCCTCATGAGGCATGGAGAGGGACTTTTCCTTATTAGTAAAAGGAAAACTTTGCAATGTGGTTGAGACTTGTCTAGCTAAAATGTCCCTTTACTTAATAACATTTGAGTTTCACAGCACAAACAGGTCAAGGTTGGGCTGAACTACACTTTTTAGATGTGCAGGAAAGGTTTGGTTCTGAATGGACTCATTGATGACAGTGTGGGCTTTCAGCGCATGGGAGACTCAGTTGTTTAGCAGAGAACAATCAAGTTCTTCACTTAAAAGTCTCCAGCTAGAAGCCCCTGCTGTACTGAGGAAAGAATCAAGTGGCTGGAAGGCTCAATTAGTAGGCTGGAAGGATCAATTAACTGCCAAGCCACTCTTACAGACTGCTCTCTAACCACATAGGCAGCCTGGAACTGAAACTGGATTGTTTCTAACATTTTAGAGTGCTCAAGTATGCCAGGAAATAAACTATCTTTGCAAGCAAGGCAAAAGTATGACAGCACTAGGAGTTATTTAGGAGATAGGAATATATTTGTTGATTTCCTCCCACACCAGTGACAGTTTCTTAACTTTCCCCTGGAAGGCTGCATGGTTATTAATGTACTCACTGTTAGAAGAAAAAAGCCCAAACAAACCAGTGAATAATATTCTGATGGCAATTATTTTCCTATTTTTGAGTTGCTTAGGCAGGAGGTACTTTTATTCATGGGTAATTATTCTCTGCAAATTGTCCAAAAGTTTTGAGAAATATTTCTTGCAACCAATTATTGTACTAACATTTCTCTTCATTCAGTGTCTCGGGTGGCTAGACTCTTGCATGAACTAGCCTCAAAATTAATTTTTAGTTTTTATTAGAAGTGTCAAAGTGAAAAAGCTATGGCTCTGGGATTGACATCTTTCGCCACAAGGCTTCTTTTGGCTGTGATACAATTAGAAAGTAGAAGTTGATTACTTTTTCCTCATATTTTGGAGGTTTGATTGTCAGGTTGCTTTCGCTCACATTTTTTAATTCTAGTGTAAATTTACTCATCATTTGTAGTATATGGGCAGAATGTGCATTCATTATATTCTTTTCACAGGTTCTTGATTCCTTTTGCAATGGTAATGACTTGTCTTTCCATATACTGAGTGGTGTGGATAATTAACTTGCAGTAAATAGGATCAAATGTTGCTTATGAAAATCAATAGATACCTAGGTGATTGTGCAACCTCTCTATTTTTGCTGCCTCGTTTGCCCTGCTTCTTCTATCATTACTTTTTTCAGATAAGAATATAATCTTGCAATTATGCCAGAAGTAGGACTTCAGAGTGTATTGTGCATTTCCCATTTCCCAACATTATTTGTAAAAAAAAAAAACCAGCTAGGTCTTGTTTTTAGCACATCTCCATAAAGTTAATTTCTTGTGAATTTTTATAAAAAGTTATATCATGAACTATTCCAGTGTTTGTTTAAGGAGTATTGTTTCCTTACTCCCCCAGTTCTACTGGTTGTTATCAGCTGAATATTTGTCACATTGATTTTTTTTTTAAAATTTATTATTTTAAATATCTTTCTTACTCTTTCTATCACAAAAAGCTCACCAATATATAATTCATTACATTGTATAGGCTTAGAACTTGGTAATGATTCTCTGAACACTTGGAAATTTGACCATTAGTGTTTTTAGATGAGATTTTTGCAACAAATGGTAAAGAAACTTCTTTTACAAATGCTGTCTGCAGTTATCTAAGACAGTACTTTTGTTTTATCCGTATTTGCAGTTGTTTTCATTTCTCACACTTCAGAAGATGGATCTATGAGGCACAAAAACTAATCACTCAGTGTTGTGACACACTAGTGAATGTATTGTCTATTTGCAGAATTGCACAGATGTGCATCTTTTGAACTGCCGTCAGAAGCATTTCTCATAGTTCAAGTATATTTTTTCTTAAAGTATTTAATATTTGATTGATGAAAAATCACATTAGTGGTTTAACTGAAATACTGTTTCATGTGCTCTCAAAGGATTTCCTTCCAATCTTGAATCAAATTACTGGAGATGGTTTAAAGAACATAGGAGATGAGGGAAGAAACTGAAATCAATACAGCCTAAAATTTATCATCTGAGTTTTGAAGTTACTGACTCCTGTGTATCATTTTAAGACTGTGATCCTATTAAACCTGGGCCAAAGCAGGGCTCTTTCACTTGCTAGATTGTGGCAAAAATGCATAAAGAAGCAGATATTAATGAGAGAAGGCGCTGGTCTGGAACTTAACCTGTCTAGGTCAGATTCCTGGCTTTGCTGCATACCGCCTCAGGCAAATCATTCGGTCTTGCTGGGCTTCCCTTCCCCATCTGTCAAATGGAGGCAGTGGATGCATCCTTATGCCTGGCCTTCATTTTGTCTATTTTTATTGTTCTTCAGAGGAAAAGGAAATATTTCTTAATATGTGTTTGTATAGTACCTAATATACTGGAGCCATTAGGTACTTCCATAATGCAGTAAGGGATCACAGCCTCTAGGCAGGAGCATTTTGAATGTGTGTTCTGTGAAATGGAGATGCAGTCTATTTCAGACCAGTTGAAATAGCGTAGAACTGTCTCCTTGTCTTTTTGGCAGATTTTATTGTTTGGTTAACCCATTGCAGTTGCTGTAAAGAATTAGTACTGTCAGCACTAACCACCCTGAGGTGTTATTGTTTGAGTTCCCCCATCCTGCCTACCTTCTCCACTCACAAACACCCTTACTTACAATAGGGCATTATAAGTAGCTGGCATACATCAACTATTGGTAGGTAATGGCTTTTTAATGGCTTCCATTGCACTGCTATAATATAACTTTCAATTTTATGGCCCTTTTGCATTTCATGATCCCACAGTGCCTATGAGTGCTATGACTTGATAGAGATTGAATGGACGTAACAAAATACGTTCACACTACCTAACTCTAGACACTTAATCAGGTCAAAAATGTAGCCAGAAGAGGACAATTCAGGGCAGAACATGCAGGAATTCTGGATTGCCCTCTGTTTCAAGATCTCTCTGCAGGACTATAGATTAAATTGAGGGAATTTATCCACTCAGTTTAATGAGGGAAGTTGAGTACTAAAAGTCAGATGGCTTCTCTAGTCTTCTCTTCTCTCTAACACAGCAATTTAAAATTTTTTTTATTTAATTCAGGTGGGTATATTTCTCCAACATTAAACCTTAATTTGCTACCACTGTTAAGAACTGCAATTTATAAATGCCTGCAGATGACTTGTGATAAGTAGTGATGTTTTCAGCTAAATAGTTTTTACATGGAAACATTCTCTGAAAATCTTCCGACAGAATTTTTTGATACAGGGTTGTTAATAAAATAAGTTCTGGTTTTGTGCAAAATAAGTATCTGGAAAAAAGTAATTTGTCATGGTGTAAAAACCTGCGTATACTCATATTTTAGTGTATCACTTAAATGGAAAGTGAGAACATGAAGTATTTTGACAGGCATTTAGCAAAATTGGGGATTATTCAGTAATGCAAATGTTCTTTTTTAGATTAATTTGGCCACTTTGAATCAGTAGAAAGTAGTATGTGTTACTGTGGGAAGGTGAAAATTAATGTGCTGTTTCATGAAGATGGACTGAGTTACCATGTTTTTCATCCTTGTGCAAAAGTTCACACATCAAGAAATCTTGCTTCCTAGAATCTTTATAGAGGTATTAAATAACAACTTGTCCTGTTGGATGCAGTGCTACAATATAGTTTCAATGAATTGTCAAAGGAATGTAGGTGTGCAAAATGCAGACACCTAAAATAGAATTTGTTTTGTGATAATGATCCAGTTGGTATGGTAAACGTCATGGTACTTAACTATCCTAAGTAATCACAACTTCACAGGATCCTTAGCAATGCATGGTACAGAATTAGGTCTGGGAGAAGTATCGGAATGCTAAGTTACCCTTTCATCCTTCTGCAAAGTGTTAATTTCTCAAAATGTGGGCTGAACCCATTTCTCTTCTTAGATGAACAGCAATAACAGAAAAGAGTTTAGGGAGCTGTGGGACAACTGCTGTATTAATTACATAGTCTGGTAGCATTCCCTCTTATCAATGTCTTAATATGGGGAAATTAAAAAAGGAATTTGATAATGCCACATCCTGAATCTGTAGTTTTCATTCTCAGCATTGATTTTTCATCAAAAATTGAATTTCAAATTCAAAAAGGAAAGTAAGACATAGGAAATCCTAATTGCAGCAACATTTCTTCTCCTTTCCCCTTCCGTCTCCTTCCTCCTCTACTTATTTCAATCTCCCTCCCTCATTACATTATCGCAGTCAGGAGTTTCTTTAAGTCTATTGAAATAATTTCTGTGTTACCGTTTAATATATACTTTATTGTACTGCAGTATGTAGCAGTGTCAACACAGTCTATTGGTATTGGTGTGTGGCATTACTCCTGGGAATACCCACCATGACCATGTGCACCAAGTACTGCTGCAGTGCTCTCTGTCAGGAGCATGGGGCATTCCTTGTAGTACCTGCATGATATCCTGAATGCTTGGGTCTTTTTTAAGGACATACTTAACATTTTTCTTTAATTGCTCTTGTGCCTCCAGTCTGACAATATTTCTAAGCTAGTCACTTAATTTAATCTCTTGGTTTTCTGGTCTGTAATATAGGATAATAATGGTATTTAACCACCTCTGTATAGCTTGCTCAACTCTACAGTTAAAATTTGCTCAGTTGTCATTGTAAAGAGAAATTAGCATTGTTTTGCCTGACCATTATATGGTATAGCGCAGAACTGGCTATACCAAACTGTGAAAATCACAATATTTCAGCTGGTGCTGCCATAAATGAATGAAAAATTAATAGAAATCATAATAAAAAAGAAAGAAAGACAGACAATCAGCATATCAGAAATGAAGCTTGGAAGAAAAAGGTCTATTCATACCCCAAATATGGGGTATGAATGCCTATTTCTCATTAATTGGACTTGATTTTACAATCTGAAAAGTTAGGTACTGGAGAGTTAGGTACATGTATTATAGATCTCTATACATTAAGTGTCAGCATGTGGTATACATCT
Organism: Pachyramphus minor; assembly: GCA_013397135.1. NCBI lineage: Eukaryota > Metazoa > Chordata > Aves > Passeriformes > Tyrannidae > Pachyramphus > Pachyramphus minor. Next base: position 138,909 of record VYXB01008201.1, on the reverse strand, counting down.
TCATTTGATTTAAAGTATTTAATAATTTTTCCTTTACAGGAACTAGATATATGTATATTTTTTGAAAAAGGATATTAATTTCTTTCTAATTGTTCTCAGGTTTTACTTTGCTATTTTAGTATCTTTTTGAGTTAACACATCTAGTTACCAGATGGGGACAATGACAAAGCTGAAAGCTTTTGAGTTTAGCAGCAAAGTCTGCCTATGTCAGGCACACATCAATTTACATGACACCGGAAAGGTCAAAAATCTCATTATTATTTGCAGTGTTTATGACTGCCTTCCTAACCAATTGTTTCAAGTACTGAACTCTAGGTCCTGGAAAGTCATCTGATCTGTGAGATGATTTATTAATTTGAACCACTTGGTATTGCCTAAAGCTATGAAAATAGGGATATACTGAAGAACATTATTGTAATTATTCCATTAGGAATCCCTTCAATTATTCATGTGCTTTAATCACTTGGGCATTTAACATAGTGCTAAATTATAATAATCTGATTGCATACAGATTTGTGTGGAGCTTTGACACTCTTCTATGCTGAAGTACAACATAAGCAAATGCAGACAAGTGACTTCATGCTTAAAAAAAATGCTTAATCTTGAATTCACTTGCTAGAATTTAGGTGGTGTTAGAAGCATTGTCAGAAACTCTGGAATTTGCCAGAAAATCTGACAGAATTGCTACAGAACTGTGTTCTATATTCATGTTTTTACAGTTATATTTTCATCTTTTAATGACGATGATGGCAGCCTTGAAAACAATCTGTGAAATGAGGGGAGAACAACATAGTCTTCTTTCCTTCAATCTGCAAAAAATAGCATTTTTTTAAATCCAGAGATGATCACAGTAATCTTCTAAGCTGACCTGCTTCAGGCAGAGGTCTTTTTCACAGGAATTGTATCATGATTTATGTTTCAAATATGATTATTATTTTTAGGAAAACAAACCAACAAAAGGATCACCACTCATATTTAATTACTTTAAATTTTTGTCTTATTTTCCAGATTTTTTTTTAGCTTCAGTTTTTAACTTTTCAATCATAATCGCTCCATGCCCATCATTCTCAAAAGTTTTCTGTACAGATCTCTTTTCCACTGATGAGTCTCTTCACAGAGAGATGTAGCAATCCCTTTACTTCCTTTACTTTGCAGTCATCCTTTGAAGTTACTCCTCTGTTTTCTCATCTCTTTGGAAGTTTGCACTCTAAACCAGAATGCTTATCTGGTATGGCCTTAGGGTTTTTTTAGTTTGAACAATGATAGTCTCTATTCTTTATGCCTAGAAGTGTGGTTTTGCATTTTGCTGAACTGAAAAAAAATATTTTTGAGTTTATCGCATAACAGTAAAATATCCTCTAGATTATTTATTATGTAAATCTTTTCATTTGTCTATCTAAGCAATTAATTAGCATCCTTTAAATTGCTGATAAAATCACTGACAAGTTGGACCAGGAGCCAATCTCTTCTCCATTCATAGACCTATTCTCACTAATGAGTAACCCCTACCAATCATGTTTAATAACTGAAAGGCAGACATGAAAGCTGGTGGATATCACAGGTTAATAGAATTGCCTGAGTTGGAAGGGCCCTGAAGATCATCTGGTTGCAATCCGTGGATCACAGTAGTGACAACAGAGCATGTAGCTAAGGTCCTATGTCAGACATCTTTATGTCACTTGTTTGAGAAGGCACATAAAAACACCCACATCTGAGAGAGGTAACAGCTATAACTTGCTGGTATCTTTTCAGGATCCTTGGATTCATAAAAAAACTAAGTGTTTGCTGTTTAGCTGTCAAAATGTGGAGTTACTGAGTCTAGAGTTTAATATAATTAGTTGAAGATGAACAGTCTCCAGCAATGCTGGAGACATAAACACTATAGAAATACATTAAATTTTACATTTTTTTTCATCCTTTATTAGCATAGCCTAAATCCAGTCTCACTTTTTGAAAGATAATTATCTTTTATGTGTGTATTTGCCCAAAGAGAAAAATGAAAAATAATTATTCTTGTTCATTAACAATGAGAAGCAGCTGAGTTTTCTCTCATTTAATAAATATAGATAAAGATGAGGCTTCACTTTGTCTCTCAAAGACATCTTCCAAATGATGTAAAATCTGCTGCATTGCAAAAGTGTCCGACTAGTAAATTACAGCTTCTCTGTTTCTTTCCTGCCCTGCTATTGTGCAGTAACAACACAGCATGGAGATTCCTGAGATCTTACTAGTTCACTGGGAAGTGACAACTTTTGGTCTTTTGAAAGGTAGTGGTGGGAGCTTGCAGAATGCTTGCTGTCGTTGTGAAGTGTTTGAATAAGGCAGGCTGTTGATGAATCTGTTTCTGTAGTTCCCGAGTATCCGGTATCACTGTTTCCTCTGAGGATTTCACAGTATCATTGTAAATACACTGTCACTGCTCCACCTATACAGGCATTTAACATATGTTGACAGTATATAACCAAAGATAACACCATGTCTTGAATAGTCACAAACAGCAATCTTTAATTTTAAATAGTGCTGGCCTGCTAAACCACTTAAAAAACCTGTTTTCCCCCCTACAAGTTATACAATAATCAGCTTTTCCCTGACGTGATCTTGTGTAAATATATCACTAGATTAAGACTCACACTGATAAAGTTCTTTCTGTAATGAAAAGTTCGGTTTTAATATTTCAAGATTATTTTGAGTAAGAAAAGGCTCTCAGGTGTTCCAGTTATGGGAATTATGGAAAGTGTTGGCAACTGTAGAGAGTCTATGCTGTACAGATTGGTTACACTGTGCCTTAGAGGGAATTTTAGATGGCTAGAAATATGAAAACACAGTCTTATGCAAGTGTGGAAGCGCACTTATATAAGTGCATAAGTGTGCTCTTATATAAGTGTATAAGAAAGTTCTTTTTTTGTACTGAAGTTTAAAAAAAATATTGTAATGCCTTTTTGAGTCTGAAATAGGGATTAGTAAATTGATGAGAAGGTCCTGACTCCTGTGGCACTCTTTTATCCATGCTTTTAGTCCTGCATAAGGATCACTAGGCTGTTGTAGAAAATCAGTAGTTCAAACATGGCTATTAAAGGGTTTTTCTTTACGTGCTGATATTCTATGTCTAATTACTGAAGGAAGCTGTCTCTTTTAATGGTAAAACTGTAGCTCTAATTGTTTAGTAACATATTTTGTTGGTTTTCTGTTCATTTTTTCTGAGAAACTGCAGCCACAAAAGACACCACAACTCTAAGGTTTGCTAATTAACTGACCCATTAGTCTCTCCAATTAGACTGAGAATTTAGAAGTAAAAAACATTAGATATAGCTGTTCAAGTGGAAGACTAAAGGTATTGCTTTCATACTGCACTTGTGCTTTCTCTGTTCTGTGACAAAACAGATTATTTCTGTTCCCATTGCTGTCAGGCACATTCACAACAAACAGTAAATCCTTACAAAGTAAGCATTTTTAATTGTGTGGGTGGCCCATGTGATTAGTGGTGGGGGCATTCAGCCTCCCTGATGCTGATTCAGCTTGAACCTAAATTGCAGGTATTGATCAGCTTGGGCTCTAGATATTTATAACCAACTTGAACCCGTTTCTTAATGTTCATGACACATGCAACTATTTTTGACTGCTGTGCATGTTGTCTAACATAGTGAAGACTAAACATAGCTGGACAGCCCTAGAAGTAAAGAAAGGTGCTACATGTTTCTGAGGAGACAATTTTGGCTTATCATTTGTTAACAGATCCAATAGTTCAGGTAAATTTATTTGTATGAGGCAGCAAAACGCATATCACTTATTAATTGAACTTACTAAATTGTAATGTGATTAAATACCATATATAAAATATAGTCGCTCAAAAATTGCATAAAAAAGCTCCTCGTATTATCTTTTTAAATAATAAATTATCTTCTTACTTGCTAGCATTGTTTCCTCCTCCTGTGTTCTTTTTGTCTTACCATGCTGTGACTTTATTATAGTTCGGTTGGTTATATTCTGAATTTATATTCTCTCAAACTCTGTTCAATTTTTGAGACTGCTTGTATCTTAGAAAATATAAGTTGTTTGTGAACAGTTTCATGTGAATAATTTTATAATAACATATGAAAGCCTGTTTTAAAATTCAGAAATTTTTGCTACTTTTATTTCATCTACTTCATAACTTTGTTCTCTTTGCATGTATATCCAAATAAGCACAGCTTTAAATTCTCTCTGAAAATATTTTTACTTTTATCTCCTATTCCCTTGTCCTAGAGATGCTTATCATTATTTTGCTGAGCATAATGCAACAAGCATGAAGTTAGTGAGATGATAATTTTCAATGTGATTTTATTTATGTGACAGCCTAAAAATGCAAGTTTGTATCCAATCTCCATTGTTTTCTCCAAAATTTGGGAGATCACTTAAAAGTTCAGCTGATACTTCATCAGAGATCCAAGTGACAAATATGTTCATATTGATTCATGTGCACTGTCTCCAAGAAATGTATACGTGCCTGGTAAATGAGGCTTCTATGTCTTCTTTGAGGAAATATATGAGTTATGTTCTACTGAAACATGAAATCATAAAACTCCTCATCTGCTGGTTTATAATCAATTTTATTTGAACCCAAAATTAAATATGAGATCTGTTTTGCTTCCTTTCCCAAGTAGTAACATTCTTCTGTCTCCTCAAGCTCCTTCTGCAGTGACTGTGTTATGGATAAAACTCTTCTCATGGTCAAATAAATTTTCAGCTATTCAATGAGTTTCTCATCTGCACCACTTTTTCTTTCTCTTCTTTTACCATTTAAAGGACTGTATATATCAATGTGACATTATAGCATCCGAAATCATTCCAATTTTTTCCTGTTCTTCAATGAGTAAAACACAGCAATGATGATTGCTTTTTAGCAATTATGAACTCATTTTTAATTCTGAGTTGTTTATGTCTGAAAGTACCTCGGATAAAGGAGAATGTACCTTAGAATAATTTCAGATACAAGCAAAAAAACAACCAGGCAAAAAAAGGGATCATGGAAATGTTTTGCCGTTGTTCAATTAGCTTGATTTATTAGTATTGCCCCATCTGGAGCTCACTCTGATAAGCTGCTTCTTTTTGGAGAGGAGCAGGAGGTAGCAACCCCCTTCCTGTTACCAGTGTTGTGCTACTAGTAAGTGTTTTTCACTGCTTTCAAAACTACTTAGATGTTCATAAATAAGTTGCTGTCCCTGTGAGGATTACTGGATATGTTCTTAATTCTGTGGCATCATAAAAAAATTAATTAAATGGTTACATGAGAAGTGAACACCATTTCTCTGTCCTGTACTTGGTGGTCTATACATATGGAAAAAACAATTGTTTATGTCTCCTGGAAAAATTTATTTTTTTTGCTTTTTGGAAACTCTGTGCCACAAAATAAGGATGGACAGTTTGTTTCATGTTTCTTTAGTTATAAATGCTAAAGGTCCACAGGGAAAGGAAATTCCAGATAGTTTCTAGGGATATTTTGACAAATATTGGGCTAATTAGGAGCCTGACCAAAAGCAAAAAAAACATTTTCCAAAGTAGTGATCTTCATCTAAAATGGAGTTATGATAGTTATGAGAAAAAAACTTCCAGAAATAACTAGGAAGCTCTTAGGGCTTGCATATGCTTTTGACCCCCTCTTATTAGTCAAATTTCCTCCTGTGGTTTTGGAGAATGAAAGGTTACTCTGTACCTGTAATAAGTCCTGTAAGAATCAAGCCTTTGATATATTGACAAGAAAGCTTCTTGGCAGCCATAAACTCTAATTTTTCACCCATAAATAGACTATATTTTTCTTTGCTGAGAAATATTTATTACTGCTGAACTTCTAAAACCCCCTGTCACTTTAACCAATGGGACTAGATATATGCATCCCAGACAAATGCTAATAGCAAGCAGGAATGTTTTAATTGCCATTAACAGTGGATTAACATTAAAATCCATTCTACCCATATTGGAGTCACTGCCATCTCTCTCATCATTATAATCTGACAGGATGTAAACCCTTTCTCTCAGTTTCGTTTGGCTACTTAATCATCCAGTGAGAGCTCATCCCGATATATCTATAGCCCCAAGAGGGCTAATTATGGCATGAAATTCCTCTGGCACAATGAAGGAGCTCTCTGAAATTCCTACCCACAAATACTTGCTTTCAGTTATGTTGCTCTTAGTTCTTGCTGCAGTCAAATAATTGTTGAAGGTATCAGAATGTGTTTCTTTCACCTGCATTGCCCACAAGCACTGTGACATAACATACGTGAACACATTTGTTTTCCATCTAATCCAGGCAATCTGAATACAACCTGAAATCAATTATCAATCTGTGCTGTGCCAGCAAGAGATCCAATAAATAAATAAATAAACCAAAAGAATTCTGGGGCAGTGCTGCCCCACTATTCCTATTTCTTTTCTTTGCTCCTCATTTACAATGTAGAGATTCACCATGCATGAACAAACAAGACCTAAAGACAGTTTTTACATAAAGAAGGATGAACTTTATGAGGTGAAAAAAGAATTAAGATACCAGTTCTCTGTATACTTATGAAGTATCTTCAAATATATCCCACAGACTTTCCAGAGAGACTGGCCTGCTAAACTCTTTACTATGGTCGAATAAAATTAAGATTTGCCTGCTTTCTCTTGGCAAAAGTAGAACTCAAAATATTAGTCAACACTGAAGCGTACAAGAAGCTTTTGTTATCTGGTATTTGTCCAATTGTAATTTTTTTTGCCTATAAATAGACAAACAAATGTTCAAAAGGATAAAAATATTTTAATGGAGCTTAAGTTAACGCAACAGCAAAGCCTTAGAGAGTACTATACAATGGCTGATATAATTTTGCTTCCCATCTTTTTCTGTTCTATTTTTCATTCTACAGAAAGAGAATGGAATTTTCCTTTCCACTCACAAATCCTTTTCTTCATCTACCAAAATTTGGTATCATAAAATACTATTGAAAATTACTTCTGCTGAGAAAAAGAAAACAAAACCAAACTAAACCCTGCTTTGTCTCTGAAGAATCTCATTGTAATATCCCTTAATGTGTCAGCAGTCACCCACACATTGATCCAAAACTGAGCTCTCTAAGCTTGCCCTATTTTTCAGTTTTCATTTCACAACTTATAGCTGCAATCTCCAGTGGCCCAAAGTTTTCAGCAGACATCACTGGTTTAACCTACCTTCATCTCTGACATTAAATGATTTCTTTCTTCAAGACTCTTATGAGAACACATAGTCACCAGTGGAGTTTCTTGAAATAGTTGTGCTGGAGTAGTCAGTAAATCCAACTAGTCAGTTCTATGAAAATTTCCCCCAAAATTCCATATAGATGCCATACAGTTTTTACTGTTTCACCTGGAATATCCCTGAGCTATTTCTTCCTCTATAATGATGCCTCTTGTCTTCCCAACTGCTATTTCATTATCAAGGGAAGAATTATGTAGTTTTCCATAATTTATCTGAAGTTCAGTTTCGTTTTCTCAAAGATCAAATCTGATCCAGCAATTTTAAGAGAAAATTTGCATACATGCTCTTATTGTACCCATGCTCGTGTACACCCAGTTAAAAGACAGTTCCTATAATCCAAATAATTATTGCTCAAAATGCCTGTAGCTGTGTGGCATCACATAGCCCTTGTATGATTCATCAGCTTGTGACTCTGGATTTTTTAGCTTGTAAGATTTAGATCACTCATAAAAACAGTTATTTAACCATCAATAGGAAATAACAAATTTTATGCAGAAAAGCAACTTTATTCTTGGATGTAACAAATTACAGATAAAATCCAATAATGCAAAATAATGAAAACCTTTCTTTAGTCAGTCCCTGTCTCTGTGCACTGTTCCTGACTTGCCTGTGCTTAGGAAGAGTGCACGTTCCCGGTTACTTCTGCAGTAACATATGAGGGCTCAGACCAGAGGCATTTCAGGGTTTTTTGCAGGTGATTTCTCCTCATTTGTCTTGTTATTAATATTCCCACTAGTACATAGTTCTGTTTATTTACTTTCTTACCTATTTTACTACTCACTTCCAGTTGTAAGATCTCCCTATCCCCAGGTCCTGGGCTTGATCAGACCCAGTACTGTTCTCTTTAACTCCATTTTTCACGGCCTAACTTGTTAAATGATTCAACGTATAAAGGAAGAGGAAGCTGTGTAGCCTGGATTGAAGTCCTTTCCACACATGATACTTTTTTCATGTTACTTGCAACATGACCAATTTTTCTCCAGTATTACATGTAATTAATTTTTTACAGTCCTTGGGTCTGTAAATGGGGAATTCATTACCGACCCATTTGATTTTCTCAAAGCAGAGAACATGATTTGTAGAGGAGAAAGAGATAAATCAAGTCCATTGCTTCAGAATCATTATGTTAATTCCTTTTATAAATTAAGTATTATGATTATAGGAGGTACAGTATCATTTGCTTGGAAAAAGTCAATGATGCCTTGAACTTTACTATTCTATAGCTTAAGTTTATTTTAAACTCTCTACAAAATTTTAACATGATGATTAGCAGCACAAAGAACTTCTGATTGATGTATACTTCTATTATAGAAGAAAATTGCTATGGAGTTGATTAAGGTTTGAAGTAAGGAAACAGATTCAGTGTGATCTCAACCTCTTGACATATTCTGAGCCATTTTTGGAAAAATATGTTTTCCTTCTAGAGTTATATCTCAAGTGAACCTCTTCACCTCATGGCAAATAAGACATGGTTTTCAGCTGCACAGAAATAAATCTGAAAGATTTCAGCAAGGATTTTACCTCTCCATGCCCTCCTGATTTGTGTTATCGAATTTGTGCTTTCACATAGCCCATCTCTGGCAAAGGTCCTCTGTATTCTTGTCCCTCCTGAAGACTTTATTCAGACACTAATGTGGAGGCATACACAGAAACCTCCCATTGCATGTGAACAGTTGCTTCATGTCTAGGCAGTATACATTCCCAGAAGCTTGTATCAGCTTCTGTGTCTATGGATTAATGAATGTCTGAGATGAGGCAGCTCTGAATTGGCCCTCTGAGAAGTGTGACAGAACATGTCATGAGACATAGCCTTTGAGCTGGAGCATCGAGGATTTTGTAGCTGACTGTTACATGGGCAGGGAGTTTCTCTAAAGGTTTATATCCAACTTAAATTACTTTAACAATGCTTTCAAGTTTCAGGTTTTTGGAGCTGTGCTACATGGCAATATATTCCAGTGCTCATGGGCACAGTATTGGTTTTCTCTTTGTACTGGACGGAAGCGATATAGGTGTGTTCCACCAGGGAAGATGGGTGACTTTCTGTGGATGTCTTGCACAGACTCTGATCAAAAGTAAGCTGCCAGTTTTCAGAGGGATGAACTCTAATTTCTGGAGTACATTAGTTTCATGCAAAAATGGGATGTAGAAATAGTTGAGAGCATTATCCTTAAAAAATAGCTATTATTTCTGTGTAATAACTAACATTCATGCTTTGCTGTTGGTACTGAAAATTCTGTTCCAGTAAGCATCTGGAAATCCAGACGGAATATTTTGTGGTGAAAATGTATTTTTTAGAACAGTAAAACACCAATATAGAATTAATATTTATTCTTAGAATGTCACCTTTGAAAGACAGAAGATAAAAGAGCTGTGAAATATGCTTAAACTGGAAAAAGTTTCTCTGCTGAAGTTTTGGAAACTTTGCTATCATATTGAAATCCAGCTTACTTCAGTAGCAGCTTGCAATGGGAACACAGCCATGACTGGAGCGCTGTGTCATACCATGGGACTCAAAGGACCTTATACCAGCAAGTACTGTTCCAAGAGTGCATATTCAAGCCTTGTTCAGTTCAAAGTGGTGACAGGCCTGAAATACATCACTAGATGTGAATCTGAACCAAAGTGCTCCCCTTTACTTAGCTGGACTAGAAATCAGTTGTTAAGGCCAATGCTTCTCTGCTGTTATGAACAGAATTTATTGCTGATTGATAGACTGTTTCCAGAGGTGGAATTGGTGTCCTAGTCTGTGCAGATAGACCTGAGACATCTCCAGTTGTTATAGGTAGGTGTGGGGTTTTGTGTAACATTTTGCACAAAGCAACATAATTAAGTTGTAGTTCAAATCTACGCAGGGAACTTCACATGTATGAAACTTGCAAATATATGGAATTGGCATGAAGATTAATTCATTTTGAAGAGAAGTTGGCTGATTAAAAAACCCTTTAAGTTTTAGAATCTTTTAAAAAATAAATTTCAGGAAATAGAAACTTGTTCCATGATTGTTTTGCATAATCAGTAGGAACTCGTGACGCAAGTGCAGGCAGTGAGGTGCTGTGTTCCATAAGCTTGCTTTCTTTAGGAAGTAGTAAGTTTATAATTGAAATGTCAGCTTCGTTTCACAAACTCTGGTGTGTACTGTGACCAACAGTTTGTTTTTGGTTTTGGTTTTTTTCCCCTTTGATTCTTTACTACCTTTTGTCTTTGGAAATTGTATGAAATTGTATGCAGATTGTGAGAGCACAGTGCGAGGGAAAAAGAGGGGAGAGAAATAGGGGCCACTTTGCTGTCCTGCTACTGTCTGGGCACAGTTACTGTTTGTAATCAGAGTAGCTCCCCTGGTGCAGTCTATGGCTGGTTGTCAAAGGGCTGCCACAGCTCGCAGTGCTGTTCTGTCCTCAGTCACCTCCTCGGCATCTCCGGCTGGAGCTCACTGAAGAGCAAACAGGAATGCTGTTTAGGACTCTTGTGTGACCTTGGAGTAGCACCAAAGTCTTGGAGCATTGGGTAGGTACCTTTTCTTGGGTTTGTAGCAACTGTGTAGGTCTTTGGTTAAGGTTCTAATAGGTGTTGGTTGTTGGTAATGGTCTCCAGCTCCTTCAAAGTGTGAGTCTATCAAGAAAAATAATGTCATGTAGGAATTTATTGGTCTGCCTCTGTGAATCAGAAAGTAGTGTAGAGAAATGGTCCCCAAGTGTACAACTGGTTTCAAGTGGCTCAGCTGCTTCTCTGCATTTGAGTGACAGTGGCATTAAGGCAGCACAGAATCCCAACTATTCATCTTTTCTGGGTAGAGCAGCTGTCTTTCAATAACAGCTAGAGGAATGCAGCTCTCCTCTATGACACTGATGTAAGGCAAGCTAAGATAGGAAAGATAATAGGTTCATGCATAGAGGATTACATTATTTTCTTTACCTAGACAACTGACTAAGGTAAGAGGTAAATATTTATTTACCATCTAAAGATGTTATTTATATCATTTAAATAAAATCAAAGTTTTAAAAAATAGTAGATAAAATCTGATTTTACCCCATTTGTATATTTATACATACATACATAAATACATAAATGCTCCAGATAAGTAATGCAAAACAAAATAATATTAATACAAAAATTGCATTTCAGTTAATTAATACTAAAAATGTATGAGCTAAGAATAATGGTTAATGAAATCCCAAAGCTTTTCCCTCTATCCCCAATCCATCTTTTCCCTTCTCCCCCTATTTCCCTTACCCAAAAATCTGTGGATTTAATTTGTGTATATATCCTTCAGGAAAACTAAAGGTTAAGCTTTTGTTTAGGATGGAAGTGTTAGCCCCTGAGAAGAAAACACATGAACAGAATGAAGATTTGCAACAGTATCATCAGAAGCCTGCACGCTGCAAGAAAATGCTTAGGAATTGCTGCTTGATAAAGCGAATTTTTGCCTGGAAAAGTTTGAGCTCTAAAGGTACCCTTCCTATTGAAATTTTTAGTGTAGGAGAAATTATTGTCTTTCCAAGAATTCTGAATTTTTGATACAATGGTATTACTGAATTTAGCATCAGTCAAGTTACAGGTACAAAAAGTCTCTGCTGTCTTGAGTCTATTGTGCAAAGAGATTAAAAATGGTAAAGCTTTGATTGAGGTGCTTTATCATAATGTGATAAAAATAATTGTACTGCATGAGCATTCAATTTGCAGCACATAAAAATACATGGTCTGCAGAAAAAAAAATTCTTCAGTCAGAAGAAAAATGAGTAAATGTAAAATCCCAGCAATTAGATGTATTAATTTATCAGGGACCAACCCAAAAATCTGTTTTGATAAGTAAAACCTCCTTTGATCACTGTCAGAGTATATTTGCATGGAAATTACATGATCAATCCCTTTGTCTTTGAGGAAATGGAGAAAGGTAACAATCTGCAACATTTATACATAATGATGCTATGTACTGTATTTATTAATAAATACTGAAAGAAATGCTTCTTTTTAAATTAGAAGTTGGCTGTGAAATATCTCACCATTGAAAGTTGAACTCTTTTGTGAATAATAAATTAAACAGCAACCATCCTGAAGTGATGGTTAAATCTGCTTCACATTATTTTCCTCAGGAACATATAAACAGTTAAGAACTCTGTTCAGCACATATTCCTCTTTTTACCATCATATTTGTACTTTGCAACATTAAGTAAAAACAAAAGAAAAAACACTGCCCCAAACAATCCTTATGCATTTTAGCAGCATTTTTCATTCCCTTGCATACAGTTTATGACAGGAAAAAAAACCCCGTATCCTTGATATATACAAATTGTGTCAAACAAAATGAAAAAAATGCATGACATTGTTTTGTCATGAAGAGCTAAGTCACCATAACCTGAGTTTTGTTGCTTAATTTACACATTTACTTTAAAGCTATGCTCTAGTAGCTTAGTTTCAAATGTAGAAACAATGAGCTGGTTAAATACAACCTACCTTTGGTTTTAAACTGTTCTGATCCCTGCATTATCCAAGTAAACAAGTGTTTCATATGCCTTTCAATCTAAGCATAAACATTTAGCTACTCTTAGCCACTCAGTTTTTAAAGCTTTAAGGTAATAATTTCAACACATGGCTGCTTTAATCACATGCATATTATGGTTTGCTAAATGCATGTTTGATTTCTGATTATTGTATCAGGTTGTACTTATAATTCTCTGCTCTTTCTGTTCTTTTTTTTGCCTTGTTACTAGAGCTAATGAAGCAAAAATAAATTTTCTCTAACCTTTTCAGAACACTCATCCTTTTGGTTGTGGGAATTCTTTTAGTTTTTTTTCAATGGGCTATTTATCATCAGTCTCAGTAGGCTGAAGCAATCACCTCTCTAGAAATGGTGTGTGAATCTAAAGCAATAGGTTAATAGGTCTGATTCTTCAGTACCTTTAAACTGGCTAATAATTTGTACCTCTGTAAAGGGTCTTAAAACAGTCAATAGGATTAAGGATTTATTTTGTTTTGGTAATGTGAATTAATATAGAGATGAATTATTGTAAGATCAGGCTCAGTTAAATTACTCTGGATTACTCCAACAGAGACAAAATCAGAATTTGACACATATTTAAGTCAAAATGAAGCTAATAATTTTACTTTCTATAGAATCAAATGATAGAAAGCATATTCCCATAGGGATACCTTTACAAGAACATTTGAATATTTATTAGGATCAGAAAGGCTGGCACCCTGAGGTACTTTAATCAGTGCAGTTCTGATGGCCAAGGTGACCTCACTGGCCAGATAGGTTTTGTTGGACTGCAGTGCTATAGCCTACTGACATCTGTAACCAAGCTGTATGTGGTATATCCTACGGAGCTGTTGAGCCACAGCTGGGCAAGGTTACATGTACAGAACAAGTGGGGAATTTCTGAGAGATCCTGTGCTTAGCCATGGAGATGCTCATCTGTTCTCTGGAACAAGCGAAGTCAGCAAGAGGTCTGCTGTAACTTAACCCTCTTCCTAGTGCTCACGGAGCACTGCAGTAGCTAAGAACACCTGACTCCAGAGTTACTTGGCCAATGCCTACTGTTTTCTGTTGGAAGAATGAAGGTGGGCTTGCAAACTGTATTGTGGTGGCTCATTCCCACTTAGGTATTCCTTTACACAAATCAGATTTCCCCAGTGGTTGTCTTAAGCTAACATAATAAAGTGGTATAAAAAGTAGTCATCAGGCAGTTGAGGCTTGCAGTTTAGTACTTAAAAAACAACTGAAATGTTTTTGTTCGTATTTCTAAAAAATAATGATAACTGTAAATTGCCCTTGTAACAGTTTGTAGCTGGGAATCCTGATCTTTCTTTTTAAAACATACATTATTTCTCCTCTACAATATTTTTTCATATTTTAGTTTATTTGTATGATCTTGAAACTTAGTTTGTCAACACTTTGTTTTAACTTCGTAGAATTAGTTATACTTTCAGAGACAATTTCCATTTATGAATTTTGAGCAGGCAAATAAATATTTGATTTACTGCGATGTTCAGATGATTTAACTCTATTTTCAGAATGAATAATCTTCACTCTCGTGATAAAATCTTAGAATATCCTGGCACTGGGGATGTCTTCCTTTTCTCCCTGTTTCAAAATCTAGGGATAAGAAGAATGTTATACCATAAATACTGGAAAGATAATTATATTCAACCCTTTTCAATGCAGTATTTAAACAGCATGAATTCAATGCAGGAGTGATTGCTCAAAAGGATGATCAAGAGAATTAAAATCCCCCAAGCCTTATTGTATTTCAAAGAAAAGTAAATGGAATAACACGGTTGTCGATGGGAAACATTTCTATACTAAACCCACTATTTTAATCAATGCTCAAGGCAGTAATTTGACTAATTCCATCACACAGTAGTTTCAGAAAGCAGATATCTTGTAACTAAGGCCAAGGATGCATCAGTGAGAACTCGATACTGCAGTAATCTCTGAGCCCAAGTTTAAAACATGTGTTGTAAAGCTTTTACTTTCAAATGTTCACTTTCAGAAACGAGCAGCCCTGAAGTATCCCCTCCCTAAACTGACAGCCTCCTCAGTTAACCTAGGGCAGTTATGAGTCTTTCCCGATCATTCCATGCCATGCATATACATTTTGCTGCAGATTTTATAAAATGCAAATGAGAGACACCAAGAGGACAACAAGTTATCTGTCACAAAGATAAATTTGGAGACATTGTACTGCTGATCTTGCATTACATATTGCTGATAATATTATAGATTATTAATTGTTTATTTATAATTTTTTCATATTGTTTGTGTTTCCTCACACCACACATTTGTGAGTTGAGATATGAGTAATTTAGGAATAATTCCAAGCTGTCAGTCATTGTGTGGGTTTTTTCTTGTCAAATTGTACATTTGAAAAAGTATATAGGGAAAAAATAGCCCAAGTTACTTGAGAGCTAGTTAAAATTCTGCTCTGCCTAGGGTACTTTATACACTTTCAGACCTGAAGATTGTTAGTTTTTTTTAAATACAGACTGCTTATGAACAGGAGAGTAGTTTGTCTCCCATTTACCTTTTCTTCTCCTATGCAAATAAGTTGTGCATTACTTTGAAATCTAGTCACATCTTATGGTCTCTCAAAGACCATGGAAAACTTTTCCTCCCAGTTGTTCAAAATTAACAAAAAAACTGTATTAATATGGAATAGGGGTCCTTTGGACTAAAGCATTTTTCCGATGTCTCTCAGCTTTACTTCCTGTGTGGCTGTTTTCACCTTTTCTATGGAGTGATGAGCAAAGACAACCTGAAAGGTAGAGGCTGATGCCAGCAGGATTACATACAGGGTTTGTAATCCACTATCAAAGTCCTTTGCTGCCTCAACTAGAAACTAGAGTGACTCATGAGACACAAGTTGTTTCCTGACTTGACTACTGAAGCAAAAACATCTTCTATTTTGTTTGCTTGTGCATGGAGTGATAGTTACTGAAGTCTGCCTGGTCCTAGTCACCCTTCCAGAAAGAATATGAAATAAATAGGGTAGATAAAAATGATCAAAAACAACAATAAATAATCACTGTTAGGAATACAATATACTCCTGTGTTCATTCCCTCATCCCAGGAGCTGCTCTTTATTGATAGTCTTCTCTTAAAAGATTGCCAATATACAGTTCAGATCTTAACTTTTCCAGTAATGGAATTTTTATGGCCTGTCAGATGTGTCATTTTTTACTTCATGTCATGTCAAACTACATCACGTAGTTTTGGTAGCATTTTTTCCCCCTCAATTTTCTCTCAGATGCTTTAAGCAAAGTTGGTTTGGTTTCTGTTGAAATAACAGATTTACATGAGAGGACTTCATAGAACTTTATATGGGCAATAGGAAAAATTTGTCCTGTGTGCCTGTATAACTGCAATTCACATGACTTTGCTATTTTGAGTCTGAAAGCAACTAAGAGAAGATAAAAAGTGGATGGAAGTGGAGCTGGGGAGAGAAGGAGAGATGGAGGAAGGGAGGGAGAGGTTACAGAGAGAGAGACTGAGGACCACGTCCCTTGCCAGATCTCTTCCCATTTCCTTTCTAGATGGTCAGCATGTAAATAATTAGACCATATTCTATCCAATCTTTGTTGAATGCTCCAAAAGGAGGCTTTGTAAGTCTCTTATTGCATGTATTAATGACTGAAGTCATTAACATATCTGAGATTTTATGCTCTGAAGACTAACATAGAGATCCATTTAAAAATGGAACCTTTAATGGTTTTAATGCAATATAAAAATCTTTATTTTTAAAAAGGTACAAGCAGAGAATTGTTCTTTGGAATTTAAACCAAGCAATGTTTAGCCTGCTTCATATACTTGAAGTACTTATTAAAATATTTTACAATTTGATGATGATGCTCTTGGTGTACATGCTAAGTAAGTTCTCTACTAGACCCAGGAAAAGTTACAGGATGAAAACTTTATTTACTTTCTGTCTTTGGATGATTTTTTTTTCAAAGCAAATGAACATTGCTCACTATTGCTTTTGGTATTTCTTTAATTACAGTGAACTATTAACACTGTTTTCTTATTAAGTTCTAATAAGTCGAGGTTTTGTGTTGCCTTATACCCTCTGGCTCGCTGTGCAAATGTTCCATTTTATGTTATGAAAGTTTTACCTTCTGAACAAATATTACATACATTATATATACATATTTTTTCAAGTCACTGAACTGGATGGAAAATGTGGATATATTCCATTTAAGTGTAAAAGTGTTGTTAAGGGAATGTTTTTATTTATTTCAGATTTCTTCCTTGAAACCAATATAGGATTCTATTCTTGGCTAAATAGTTCTCCACATTAGAATAAAGATGTAGTTTTATGTGTTTATTACGTAAACATTTTAAAAAAATGCTAATAAAAGAAAAGAAGAAAAGATGAAGCTCTATTTTTAATATTTTTTTCTTTTGCTTTCCACCAAAGCCTATTCACCCATTTGTCCTCAGACAAAGGAGATTGTATTAAGTTTCCTGGCAGAAAGGGGCACCTTGTACTTTGTTCCCTTCTTGCCAAACATTGACTCTGAAAGACAAATCATGGCAATAAAATTAGAGGCTCTCCCTGGTGAATGTAATTTTCTCTTAAATTTGTAGCACAGAGTGATCTAATCTCAATGAGACTTCTAATACCCTCTTCAGGGTAGCAGTAATAGTTAATGGCAAAAATTTACATGAAAGTGTATTATGCAGGAATTTTTGTTATGTTGCAGGTCATTAAAATGGGAATTGGAAAAAATTGATTCTCACAACTTGGACTCATTCCAGAGTGATTAATGTTTTCAAAAGGGATTTTACTGTTTATTTGTGTACAGACTTGCTAAACTGAGTAGTGCATATAGCTAATGAAATTGTGAGGCTCTGACACACACTTTGGTATGTATAAAATTTTGTTGCATCATTTTTGGCTTGAGGAAGTTTAGCAGTCAGTCTCCTATATTTCTCATAAAAAACCCCCATAACCTTAAGAAGAGGACACAGTCATGACAAAAGACCTTGCTGCTTTATTCTGTACTTACACTTTGTTTAAACGTTTCCAAATTTAAAAACAAAATGGCAGAACTCTTGCAATAACCACTACTTTACAGTTTGGACAGAATTCACATGTGCCTCTTCGGAGCCCTTGAAAGAGTTATTAGTGCCTACAAAAAATAGTGTTATCCATAACTAGGTTTTTGAAGATGCTTAATGCAAAGATAACATGTAGCAGAGTGCAGATTATGAAGTCTGCTCTCCTTATAGTGAATGTGCTTGTATTGGAAGGAGAATGATATTTCATGGAAATTTGTTTTTCTTAGGGTGTGATATTCAAAGGATTAAATATACTCCACAGTTAACCCCTGAAGAAATATGGCTCAGAAAGGTGTGAGTGTATCATTTTATGGAGTTTTTGCTTTATGCTTCTCTGACTATATAAACATTACACAACAAGGTCTGTTTCTCCTTTTCTTTTGGAGATTTGTTTCCTTCATATCAGAATGGATTTTTATGGTTTTCTGCAATTGCCGTCTTTTCAATCTCGGCATTGCAGTTACCAGGAGGAACATGGTGCTGGAAGATGAAGCTTTAGCTCATGGCAGATTGCTGCCTAAAAACTGAATTTGCTGAAGAACTCACGCTGACCAGTACTAGCACCAAGCAGTTGCATAAGCTTCCTAAAGAGAAGTGCACAATTATAAATTAACTAATTAAGAACTCTGAACAGACCCTTTTTATTAGCAGTTTAGTTTTTTGATTAACCATCGCAAATGTGTGTTTTACTTTCACATAAAAAGCATGAGGAACCAACAAGATGACTGGAACTTTTCCAGGGATGTCACTCTGGACTCTGCATAATGAAATTTTATTTTTCCATTGAGATCATTAATTCTACTTATCAATGATCAACTTATTGTTCAATCAGTTTAAATTATTAAAACACAATCCTAGCATCTTCTTGACTTTGGCTGAAAATGAAAAGAATAGCTGATTAATCATTTTTAATCAGCTAGTTATATCAGAAATATAATTATTTATCTAATTCTTCTTGTTTCCAGAATTGGAGTTACTGCTTCAACATCATATATAGATATTTGAAAATTATCCATTGCACTACAATATAGAAATTATATGTCCCGAATATGAAAGCAAGCTGTGAAGTTCTGACCTCTCCATTGGAGAATATGATGTTTAATTTTGTTTGCCCGTATTTTCCTTCATTTTTATGCAAAGGTCAATGTCCCAGTTTTAAAAAAAAAGAAAAAAGAGATTTATCGAAAACCTGTTATTTACATTCAGTTCTATCAATCAAATGTTTGGAATATAATAAATGTAGAGGATCACTACTTTTGGAAACTCCACTATATCCTTTTGGAAACCAATATATGCTACTATTAAGTCTCTATGCTCACAGTACCTTTGATTTTTAGTGTGTCTGCCAACTGCTAATTTTTTATTTAGAAACATTTTATCAATCCAAAACTAATAGGACAAATGTATTAGATTAAGTGGAAATATATTTTCTATAAATCTATATTCTTGCCATGTTTAGAAAATGGAATCAATCTTTAAATATCTAGCCACTTTCCATCTGGGCATTTCTCCAGCAATTTAAATGACTAAATATATTGAGAGTATTCCAGATTAAATGGGAGCTCTGAATGTCTTTTTATAAATGGTATGGCTCATAAAGAACTGAACTTGTTGTGGTAGTTAGCGATAGCTGCATTTTGTTTACCGAAGTGTACTGGGTGTTAGTGCAGTAAAACACAACTGCATTTGCAAGCATCTGCCCCTGGAAAAACTCCTGCAAGTAGAAGGAACACTCTACTGCAGATCAGGTAAGCTGACACAGAAGCAGCTTCTTTAAGGTATGCAAAGGTAGGTTTTTTTCTTTTTTAATTTTTTTTGTAATGGTATGATGAAGTGTTATTACTTGATAACTTTTCACAAAAGATCAAAA
This sequence comes from Pachyramphus minor, assembly GCA_013397135.1. NCBI lineage: Eukaryota > Metazoa > Chordata > Aves > Passeriformes > Tyrannidae > Pachyramphus > Pachyramphus minor. Next base: position 119,241 of record VYXB01008201.1, on the reverse strand, counting down.
TAAAAGGAAAACCAGCATATCTCAGAAGTGAAAAGTTAGGGCAGAAGAAGGGAGGGAAAACCAGCAGGAAACAAGAAAATTAAATGTTGCTTTGTTTGCTTTCCCTCCCCTATTTAATTTGCGGCTGCTGTCATCTTTCTGGAATGCTTGTTTCTGTGGGAGTCTGCAGTGTAGTCTTGGTAGTTCTGGCAGACAACACTTCTGACAGGATAGATTTGCCCTCGTTTCGGCCCCAAAGGGGTAAGTGGGAGGACTTGGGGCTCTTCATTGCTGCAATAATGCCATCCTGCTGGGACCTCCCTCCTGTTCCTTCGAGTAGCATTATCTTCTTGGCAAGGAGACGTGTTCTCAGTTGTTCTTTAATTTTCTTACTCATCCTTTCTGTGTGCAAGAAACTAATAAAAAGTCAATAAGGAGATGAAGTTCTAAATGTTTAGTGGGCACAATGACTATATTAGTCATAAGTGGCAGCGCTGCAACTGAATTTTGCAGATCACCTCAGCCAAATGCCAACAAACCTGTACTGTGTAGGAAAGCAGAAGGCACACTTGACTTCACATGTCACAGAAAATGGTGCTGGAAATATTGATATACCTATATGCTTTTTTGTACTGTTCTTTGTAACCTCCACCTTTGAGGCCAACCTGATTTCTTTTTTATATAGGCTGAGAAAAGGAGAATTATAATAAGTGAAAAAATGAAACATTTTAATACCTATAATACTAAAAATGCTTTTCAAGTACGTAATTTTATTTGTGCTGTTTTTGGCCTTATGAGTGTAAAAGCAAGATACTTGAATGAATTGAGGTCATCACTCTTAATGGTAAAGAAAACCTCTTTCTGACAATGCAAGAACTCAAGATTTAGGGCAATAGTAAGATGAAGCTGGTTTTATCACCTGCTGCTGGCCTAAGCAGATGCATAGGTTAAGGTTGTCTTAAATGTAACAGCAAGAGTGAACTAACAGCAAGAATCCATAGTATTTAAATCTGTAAATTCACATCACCAAGTTCCTCTGAATATAATTAGCATCACTACATCTGACTTCCGTGTTATACTTAATGTACATATATATTTAAAACCATAAAAAGACTACAGCTTTTGACTGAAGCATCTATTAGCTGAGCTGTTATAAATGCCTCTGTGTTTATCTTTGCACGTGTTTGTGTTTATCTTTGCACATGCTTGTGTTTATCTTTGCTGGTTGAGAGGTGATATTTTTTCATTATAAGACCCTTCAGTTGACAAGAGCTATCGTCCCAAGCTGTGATATTTTGACTGCTTAATCTAAGTCCCCTTGTTTGTACCACTTTTGATGCAACTGAGATGAAAAATGACCACGGAGGAAAATGAAACTTAAATGGAGGAGGGGAAACATCACAGTATGCCCCTACAGTAACATTTGTTCTTGTGTTTTTGAATCTCAATATTATCTGCTGTGAGAAAATGTCTATAAACTCAGAATTTAGTCCATCTCCTTCTATTTTTCAATCCTATGGGAATAACTTAATTATATGCAGTAACTTACTGCAGCTGTTTATCTGTTTCCTAGCTGTCAAATTTGCCTTATACCAACACCCCTCTACTTTTTAGTAAACAAACAGTCCAATTCTTTACTTGTTGACTGAACAAGAGTAGTGAAAAAAACAGGATGCAAAAAAGAAAAGGGGTCCATATGGTTAATTTACATTGGAGTACCAGATTTCTTCTCCCACAGAGTTCCTATGTCATAGAATCATAGAATATGCTGAGTTGGAAGGGACCCATCAGGATCATTGAGTCCAACTCCTGGCCCTGTGCAGGACACCCCGAGAATTACATTGTGCACCTGAGAGCATTGTCCAAACCCTTATGGAACTCAGACAGGCTTGGTGCTGTGACCATTTCCCTGGGGAGCCTGTTCCAGTGCCCAACAACCCTTTGAGTGAAAAGCCTTGTCCTGATACCTCATCTAAAACTCCCCATATGTGATGTGAAAGGAGCCAGTTAAGACAAGCTTTAGATATTGCCATGGTGTGTTTCTTGTTTTCTGAGTGAATCCTTGGGGTTTGATTTGCAGAATACTGAGCACTTGCAGCATTACAAACTGGACTTTGAATATATATGAAAGGCTGTGTATTAAGCATTGTAAAAATAAGCTTCCATGTGTTTCCTACCAAGTGCCCGAATTAGTCAATACCTTTGATCTTAATCTCACTGTGCCTCTGTTCTGTATAAAGTAGGTATAATAATAACCTCTCATCTCACAAGGGTATTGTGAGCATAAATTTAGGAATGTTTGTGAAGCACTCAGACACTGTTGAGATGAACATCAGAAAGAACTGTATTTTCAGCTCAGATTTTCAATAGTGTTTGATAAGTAAATTATGGGGGCACAAAATATAGAAAGTGTGAAGTTTTGATTTTGGGAAATAGCTAGTATCCATGAATTAAATTAACTTATCAAAAGAAACTCCCATCAAACTATATCATTGTGTCATTAAAAGGTTACACAGTAATGCATATATAGAAAGGGGCTGAACTAGTGCTGTTAGGATTTATGATCACAGTACAGTTTTTTGATGTGTACTTTCTATTTAATTAATATATATATATATACCAACATTTCTGAGTGTGAAGGATTTAAAACTCAGATCTTGTCTTGTAGTTCTACTTAAAAGTAGGGGTAATGTGATTGATCAAAGCACCAATCCCTAAGTTACACAGTATGAAAGATGTGAGAGGTACAGAAGGATGTACACCTTTCAGTTAACTGTGTGGTGTTCAATCTTGGCTTGCTGGAATGAATGAGAATCTTTCATTGAGTTTCTTTGTAGCAGGAATTTCATTCAATTTGCTTTATGAAAATAACTCTATACTGAATAAGATACATCATTATGTACGAAAACAAAATGTCATCCATCTGTTAGCTTTGTAAAGTTACATTTTAATGTATACTGTATTTGTTTAAAAGGAGCATTTGGGGGAAAAAGAACTCCTTATTTAATTTTTTCTAGAATTGTTTAGTGTATCATTTTGAATAAGGTCCCAATACCTAAATTATTTAACTGATAACCTCACTTAAACTATTTATTTACTTCATTTTATGTAATTCAAATTATAAAATTTCCAAATCCTACTTAAAAAACAGAAAGGTATAGAATTTTTATTACCAAAATCAAATCACAGAAATGAGAAAAAAATATGAATTTATTTTTATAATTTAGTTAAGCTACAATTGATTCTATACTAAAAACTAATCAGTATACTATAATTGACGAGATATTTTTGGACCAATGTACCAGCTGGTATCACAGATGGTACAGATGGCATAAGCTCTTTAATGGGACAAAGATAATGTGTTGGCACAAAGAGAGTTGAGTATATGAGCATGTGATTTTTCTTTCCCATTATAAAATGTCTAATCAGAGTAATTTTAATTGATACACAATTGATACATTTGTATTCCACAAATTGAGTAAATAGATGGCAACAGAATCACAAAATGGATAAGGTTGGGAGAGACCACTGTGGTTCAACTGGTCCAACCTCCCTGACTGTACAGGGTCATCCCAGAACACATTGCACAGGATCGCGTCCAGATGATTCTTGAATATCTATCTCTCCAGTGAGGGAGACTCCACAACCTCTCTGGACAACCTGTTCTAGTGCTTGGTCACTTGCACAATAAAGAACTTCTTCCTCATATTCAGGTAGAACTTAGTGTGCATCAGTTTCTGCCGGTTGTCTCCTGTCCTGTTGCTTGGCACCACCGAGAAGAGCCTAGTCTATCCTCTTGACATCTTCCCTTCAGATACTTACAGACATTGATGAGGTCTCTTCATGAGGCTGAACAGGCCCAGCTCTCTCAGCCTTTCCTTATAGGAGCGATGCTCCAGTCCCTTAATCATAGCCCTCCAGCAGACCTGCTCCAGGATCTCCCTGTCTGTCTCGTGCTGAGGAGCTCAGAACAGGACACAGCAGTCCAGATGCACCTCACTGAGTAGAGAGGCAAGATCACCTCTCTCAACCTGCTGGCAATGCTCTTCCTAATGCACCCCAGGAGACCATTGACCATCTTGGCCACAAGGACACACTGCTGGCTCATGGACAACTTGTTGTCCAGCAGGATCCCCAGGTCCTTCCCTGCAGAGCTGCTTTCCAGCAGGTTGGCCTCCAGCCTTTCCTGGTGCATGGGGTTGCTCTTACCCAGGTGCAGGACCCTGCATTTGCCTTTGTTGAATTTCAGACAGTTCTTCTCTGCCCATCTCTCCAAACTCTTGAGGTCCCTCTGAAGGGCTGCACAGCCCTCTGGGGTATCAGGCACTCCTCCCAGCTTTGTGGTCAATGAACTTACTGAGGAGGCATCTGCCTCTTTGTCCAAATCACTGATGAATAAGTTAAACAATAATGATGAACAAGTTAAACAACACTGGGCCAAGTATTGAATCTTGGGGGACACCAAGGACGTCGAAATACTGTATGAGTTCATAAATTCCTTTGTTTATAATTATTCCATACAAGGCAACCATTACTAGAGGAGAAAAATATTCACTAACGTTAGTAACATAATGAAAAATTTCCCCAGATAATATTTTAGGATCATTATCATGTACTATTTTGGTAAATTAACTGTCAAAAGAATGTAATAAAGCAATCATATTTGAATTAATTACCTAAGTTAAAAGTATCAGAGCATTATGTTTTGGAAAAGTACAGTGCTTCTACTTAATTTTTTTTTCTATTGTATAATACAAATATTATTTCAAATATGGAATAACTTCTGCTGTGATGACTTATTTAATATGCAGTAGTTGGTTTAGAACTATAAAAATATATTGAAAAGTGACAATTTAACTTTATGGAGCTGTAATAGGTTGGTTTTTTATGTGCAAGGGTGTATCTCTGATATATGTAAGGTAAAATATTCACTGAAAATATGTTTGTTTCCCTGAGACATGTAAACTAAGAACACAATTTCTTCTTTCACTCGATCAGCTTAGGAGCAACATATTTTCAGAGAAATTGGGTTAAATGACAGAGCTGGATGTATATATATTAGTTATCTGCCTGATCATCACCATAGAGACATACCAGGAATCCAGTTGTTTTTAGGGACAGTGATATATTATGCAGAGATATCATAGCTGAGCTAACTGCAGTGGGAAATAATATGCTAGTGCTTGTGCAGGACCTTCACTCAGCTAATTAGCTGACTAAGCAATGCTAACTATAGCAGGCATTATGCCATGTAAGCAGAGCTGTACTACTTCTGAGACACAGCTACTGCCTGTATACAATGCTATTTTTGGGAACTGTGAACTTCTCACCGCTTATTCAGAGTGAACTGCATGCATCTAGCTCCCCCCTGGTGCGTGGAGGAAAGAAGGCTGCTTTGAAAAGCAGAAAAACTTAAAAGAGACAAATGGCATTGAGTTTTGTTCACCTATGGGCTGGATCTCCTGGAGGTATATGCAGAGTCTCAAGGCTCATTGCTATGATTGGCCTCAGTGGCAGATCTGCCAGGCTGGCATTTGCTTGGGGAGTTTGAGCAAGCTGATCTCTTTTTTGTCATCTCTAAAACTGTGTGGCTCCCCAGAATTGCATTCTTTTCATATAATTAGCATTGCTGAGACATTAGTAGCAACTTTGCTAGACCCTGTGAGTAGAGATCTGCAAAGAGCCAGATGCTAGTTTTGCTGGTTGATCCAAAACTACTGGGAAAGCATGGTTTGAGATTGAGAGAACTGCTTAATGCACCCCAGAGATGTTTAATGTCTTTGTCAGTGACATGAACAGTGGCACTGAGTGTACCCTCAGCAAGTTTGCCAAAGACACAAAGCTGTGTGGTGCAGTTGACATGCTGGAGGGAGGGGATGCCATCCAGAGGGACCTGACAGGCTTGAGAAGTGGGCCTGTGTAATCCTCATGAAGTTCAACAAGGCCAAGTGCAAGGCCTGGAGAGGTTGTGGAGTCTCTGTTACCAGGGATATTCCAGAATGGATGCATTCCTGTGCAATGTGCTCTAGGATGACCCTGCTTGAGCAGGGAGGTTGGACCAGATGACCTATTGTGGTCCTTTCCAATCTGATCCATTCTGTTGATTCTGTGATTCTGCCCTGTACCTGGGTCAGGGCAGTTCCAAGCAGAAGTACAGGCTGGAAGGAGAATGGATTGAGAGCAGCCCTGAGGAGAAGGACTTGGGGGTGTTGGCTGACAAGAAACTCAACATGACCTGGCAATGTGTGCTCACAGCCTCGAAAGCTGTGTTCTCATCTGCATCAAAAACAGCGTGGCCGGAAGATTCTGCCCCTCTACTTCCCTGGAATGGGGCCCCACCTGGAGTACTGCCTCCAGCTCTGGAAACCCCAACAAAAAAAGGACATGGACCTATTGGAACAATCTAGAAGAGGGCCACAAAGATTATGACAAGACTGGAGCACCTCTGCTATAAAAACAGGTGCAGAGATTGGCTGTTAAGCCTGGAGAAGACTCTGGGGACACCTTGTAGCAGCCGCCCAGTGCCTAAAGAGCACTACAAGAAAGCTGGAGGGGGACCTCTTACAGGGGCATGTAGCAATAGGACAAGGGGTAATGGCTTTAACCTGAGAGTAGGTTTAAATGAGAAATAAGGAAGAGATTTTTTTATGATGAGGGTGGTGAGACGCTGGAACAGGTTGCCCAGAGAAGTTGTGGACTCCCTATGCCTGGAACAGTTCAAGGCCAGTGGCAAAGTGCTTAAAGCCCCTGGATGGGGCTTTGAGCAAACTGATCTCATGGGTGGCAGGGTGTTTGAAACTAGATGATCTTTAAGGTCCTTTCAACCCAAATCATTCTATGAAAATTGGTTTTTAAGGTTTGGACTTCCAGGAAAATTGATATTTGGTGCAAAACACGAGTTAAAAAGGCAGGAGCTTTAAATAGAGTTACTTGGATTTGTTCCTATATAATGAGAAAATTTGATTGATATGAACATAGAGCCACAAAATCTTTCAGTTGAACCAAATAATAATGTTTTGGTGGAAAATGTTCTGGATAATTTTTTTCCCCCTGCTATGTGAGTCAGTTTCTCTAATAGAGGAAAATGTTCTTAGAAGTTGTTTTGGAGCAGTTGCAATGAGTAGGTGGTGGGAGTATCAAAACTGCAGCTATTCAGAGTAAAGCATGCTCAGAAGATATAATTAAAAGTATTTCTCCTTCGTACTGAAGTCTATCATGATGTTAATGCCTCCCTTAATGATTTAGATACACACTGCTTTTTCCTTACCTTTTTTTTTACTGAGTTGTAGTTCATTTATCATCTTCAGAAAAGCCCTGGCATATTTTTCATCTGGTCAGCAAATTTGGGAAGAAATTAATGGATGCAAATTATGATTAATAACTTATTTACTCTGCTTTTCTTTTTACAGCAGCACCACCACAACATATGTATTCAAAGCAGCATAAAATCAGCAAGTGGTAGTTTACAAAATATATAAAGAAAGTTATTCACTTTGGAAAAATCATTCCGCAAACTAAAAAGAAATAAGAAGTATTGAGATGGGGCCTTTTGGCCTACACCAGCTCTCAAGTTGTGACAAGAGGTCCCACCATCACAAAAGCTCTTTATGTCATTTGGTTCAAGCTCCTTGTCTTTTGTGATGTCAATAAGTGGTGGCCCCTTGTGGCTCTGGTATCATCATCTCCCACAGAAAACTATCTGCTTATCTCTTACCAACAGCTCTACATACCAGTTCTGAGCAAGGTCTGAACTGGTCTCCTGTTTGGTAAAGGAGACTCTTTTCAACTCTGAAGATGCAGTAAGTATTGTCCCTCTGAAATATTCACCTTCAGGAATATCAACCATTTCTCACTATTTGAAGCTGAGTTATTGTGTATTTTCTGAATGAGAAATGAGTACATAGAGTTTTTAGGAGACACTCTTGTTTAAGTGTTCCTTGGTTTTGGTAATAAATTACACCTTGCATCGTTCATGAAGTGACTGATTTAAGAATCAATCAGATGTTCCACCAGGTTGTACTTTTTCAGAGGTCTTCATGGACTATCATAAACTTATGCAGAGATAACAGATTCTGTAACATCCTGTATATCTTGGCATCGTATTATTGAGAATCTTCTGCTATCTGGTTTCAGAAAAGGATAAAGACAAAAGTAGGCATGGCTAATAAATGAAAAGATCCACTGTATTTTTTAATGTGAGACACCATTCCTGGTATCAAAAGGAAAGCCTAAATATCCCAAATAATTGTAGTTATATCATATGAGAGAGAAGAAAAAGAGGAACTTTTTTTTTTCCTGTTTCTGGAAGCATCATCAAGTATTCAGAATAAGCTACACTGAGTAGTGTAGGGGTGTAGGGTGAGAGGTACTCAGACTATACCTATTGAATGCAAATTTCTTTTATTTCTCTTCAGGGAAATGGAAAGAAGACTAGAGAAGGGACAGGGATGACTACTCTTAGTTGACTTGTTTTGTACCGTTTGTGGTCTCATTAGCATGAAAAGGATCGGGCTTCTGTGATGTTGGTCCTAATAAAGGGAAAATAATTTTATTTTCTTTGAGTCCTTTTTTAGTTGTGTCTGCCTTAAGACTTTAGTAGCTTGCATTTTCTTGTTTATCAACTGAAAGCCAGCATAAATATAAAAATAAGCAAGTATATATTTTATTTCATTCCATTGGCTTTTTTACATCAATTACTCAAGAAAAATGTCTATTGGAGAACTTTTCTACTTTAGAATTGAAATTATGTAATACCTACAAAAATGCTATCTTTGGATTGATACAAAGAGAGAGGTCAAGCAATGTTCAAAGGCTTATTATTCTTCTCTTTATCAACAATAGATACCAAACATTCTGTCCCTCTGAACCAGAAGCTTTATTTTAATTCCTTTTATCTAGCTGGAGAAAGACTAAAGGGAAAGATTAAGGCATAAAGATTTGTAAGAATTACGAGGTTCTCTAAAGCATTTCCAAAGAAGCTTTATTTTTGGCTCAGCTGCATGATAACACAACTCAACTTTTGTTCTGCCTTTAGCTGAGCTATTTATACTTTGCAATTCACTGTGGACAGTGCCTGAGGTTATTATTATTTTCCCTCATGGGTTTGTTTGTTTGGTGATGGGTTTTTTTGAAACAACATTTGAGAATATTATTCGAACATTTTTTTTGTGCTTGGGATGTTTTAAAATGCCCTTTTTACTTTCTCATTTACACTAAATGACAGTACTGTGAGTTTAATTCAGCAGAAGAAAAACTGTATCATACCAACCCAGAAAAGCAGGTGGTGTATCTTGCAGCCTGAAGAAATGAGACTTGGCCCCTATTTCTCTTTTTGAAATGAAGTAAGGGAACATGACAGGTGGTAACAAAAAAGATACCATCACAAACTTCCTCCCTGAAACAGTTCCTATAAAAATATAGCAGAAACATGTCCAGTGAAAATGGTTAGCTGTGTGGGAAACTTCCCAGGGAATTCTGACACTATCGAATAGCTCTTCTACAACCGAGGACTGCTAAGAGAACATAGAAACTGGTAGAAACCAGGTGTTGAATGGTTCAGAGCTGTGTTGGATGTTTCTAATTACTCCTTCTTTAAAGAGTTTAACTTTGCCATCAGTAGAAATTGTTCCATTAACTGCAGTGGTAATTAGATCAATACAAGGTCAAGAAAAAAATCTACGTTTTGGAAGGAAACAGATTAACCACTGAAAAAAAAGACAGCTTTTACTCTGTGCACATCTCTTTTTTTTAATAGAAGACTGATTTGTGGGTTGATTTTCCTCGTGGTTTTTTAGTTTTGTTTTTCTACAAGCCATAATTAAACCATGGAATTCCTTGCTGCAGGACAGAATTGGGGCCAAGGTCTTGGTCTGCTGACTCCAGGTAGAAAGGCTGAGAGGCTGTACATGTTGTGGTACACCAGTACTATTCATGCCCTGTAGCATGGATCATGAAAGAGGCACCAGCTTAGACCCTGGGGCAAGGTGGAACATCAGAAAAGTGTTAAGAACTGTCAGGTGATTTTATGGGTTACTTGAGAAAGAGCAGGCTTTCAGGAGATGAAGTTATTTAATCAAGGATTTGGGTTTGTTTTCTTTTTTTTTGTCCCATGAATTTATCATTCTCTTATGTGCATTTAATGACAGTCCGATGCAGACTTGAGAACAACATGGGATATTTCACAGTCTGGTGAGAAAGACTATCCCTTTGGGGGAATGAACCATGTATTTAACTGCTTTGTAACTCTGATTTCCTATTGACTTTTTGTCTTGGATTGCTTGTGATTTAAGTAGAAATTCCTCTGCTTTAGTTTGAAACCTATGTAAGCCATGCTGTTAACTAATATACCTGTTATATCCTTCTTTCCCATTTCCTTGACATAAATTATACTTAGCCAGTTCATTCTAAACTGTTTATCTTCACTGAGCTATAATCTACAGGGCAGCAATTGTGTGTGAGTTAGAGACAACTTTTCTAGAAATGATGTTATGTTAAGAAATAACTTACACACAAATAGTTAAGCAAGGATTGATGCAATACAAAGGAAATAAAAAGCCACTCACTCCTTTTTCCTTTGTTTTCCCTATCATGTATCTTATGTAATTTGTTTTGTTTTTACTTTTGCCATGTGACTTCCTCACACTAATAAATTTCTGTAAGCAATTCCACCATACGACCTTAGCGCTGCTCTTTCACCATCATTGAGTTTTGAATGTTCTTGCTGCTACAGTAAAGCATGATGATGCTAGAGGTAGAAATATTGATTTATATTTTTCATGGGTTTTTTGTATTACTCATTTTCCTTGAATATATATAGTATTGTATTTAGGAATGTGATTAAACTCAACATGTTTCAGCTATTCAGATTTAAGCCTGGTAAGAATCAAATTAATTTAACTTGTTTCTACTCATACAAAAAGCATAATCGTATTTCAGAGGCATCATCAATTATGTATACAGTTCTAAGTAATATGAAAATAGAGGAGCTATGCTTTCTTTCCCCCCCATATTTTCAGCTTTTTATACTTTCAGTAGCTGGACTGCATCCAGCTGCAGCACCTAATGCAGCTTATAAAATACCTAGAACTGAGCAAGTATGGTGTAGGTTCATACAGGTGCAGGCACTGAAGAAGATGATCCATTTTAGGGGCCATAAGGAGCACACTGAAGGATGGGGTTGCAGCCTCATGACACAGGGGGTGTTGTAGGAATTTGGTACAAACATCACTGACAGTGTATCAGGCAGAAACATTAATATCAACATGCAAAATACTACATTGTATTCTCTAAAATGCAAAATACTAATTGTAACTATCAAACTGGATAGAGTTCTACAGGTAGGTCACTTTGCAGTAAGAGTAAGCTAATACATCCCACCCATGTCCAAGCAGTGTTTTACAGCTGCAGCCAGGGAGGGTAACAGGGATCAGGTGTGCCTGGTGGACAAGCCTTTCAACAGAAGTGATTTCACCTGAAGTTTGCTTAGCTATGTGAGGATAAGAGGACTTCTGATTGGGTTTTGTGGCTGAATGACCCTGGGGGAAAGTTATGACTTGAAGGTTCTAATAAAAAGTGAAATGACGTGAGTATTATTTAAAAGCAATGTATTTCAACTGCCTTAGGAATCTAGAGGAGAATTTGAGGCAAATGAAAACTGGCAGTCTCACCTTTGAGGGCTTTAATAGACTTGTGGAAGCAGCCTTACAAGTAGTGTGGTGGAAAGAGGATTTAAAGATAGAGCTGTCACGATTTTTTAGAGGCATCTGCTACAAAAAGACTATAGAGCATATAAAAGCTGTGTGACTCAGCCAGAAACAAGGTGAAAGGCTGTTTTGAGTGAATGATCTGAGAAACATTTTCTTCAAGGCATTTATAAGTGTTTTAATAGATAAGAACAGAGTGAAAGGATGCGATTGAAGCTGGTAAGTCTTTGCTACAGCAATTTATGCAGTTAAAAGGATTAAGTGTTCCTCTTTTTAGTGCACAGAGATCACGTTTAAATTTTATTTAAAAGTACTCTGCAGTTGCAGTTTACACTGATTTCAACAGACTGGAAGCTGATCTGTGTTGAGCTATTACCACCTAGTGGTAGTAGGGAAATGGTAAAAATAAAACTGTGGAGATTCTTTCAAGTGTTTCTGTTAGCTGCTGTGCTTTTGTTGGGTGTTGTGGAATACACAGGAACAAGGAGACTGATGAACTTTGATAGAAAAAAATTAATAAACGCAGTAGTCCTTTACCAGTTTAATTTTTTATGGATCTCTGTATTGTATGATCGCTTGCTAAGGAGAAATAATTTAATAATTTCTCTCTTAAAAGTATTTTTTGTAGATATAATTAACTATGACACCACTTTTCTATTCTTGCCTGTTTATTGATTGATTGTAAATTGATGACTGATGTTTAAAACAAGGTGAGGTTTCTTCTACCTGTGATAAAAACTTTGTTTTTTAAGTGCAGCTCTCTACATTTTATGTCTACTCTGTGCTGAATTGTTTAAATATATATATTGTTTGATTTATATGTATTTGATACACTGTTTAAAAAACCACTTTCACTGGTTAATAAAAATCACTTTCAGTAATGTAGACAGTAAGGACTGTGTTATGTAGTGACCAGAGGTAGGCTGGTGGTGGAGTCTTGAAATTTTTACACCTTCCTGAAAGTGTGTGTTCTGCCTGCATCTGTTTCTGTACCTTATTGAGCAATCAACGTAGATTCTCCCCTCCTTTTTCCCCAATGCAGCTGGGAGGGAGACTGTGACTCCCACCTCCATTAAGCAAACTGTTGGGGCTTGCTTTTTCCCCTTCTCAAATGTGTACAGTCATCCTCTTTAAAGCTATCTAAAATTGTAATTTTCATTATTTTTCCTTGAGATAACAGCAGGGGAGAGGGGAAAAAAGGGAAGATCTGTCCAAAACAACTGAGCTTGTCTAGCCAGAGAAGCAGAACTGTTAGGGAGAGAGAATGAGATGCTGCCTCTGAATGCCTTGTAAGGGTAATGAGGGAAAAGCTATTGAGCTGAAGAGCAAAATTACCCAAGAATAATCTAGCTGTCAATAAATCCAGGTTTCTGACCATTAAAGAGATAAGTGCCTTAAGTGGGCATGTAGTGATAGGGAAAGAAAGATGATTACTTTAGAGGTAGAGTTTGGTATGTTCATGAAAGAAATTAAACATGATCTTTTATTAGTTGTAGTTAGTTGCTAGGGTCAGTGATCCTGGGAACTCTTCTCTGAACATCTGCCCTGAAACATGGACACAATGTAGTTGCTTTTTGGAAATTTTTGAACATATGTTCATCCATTATTTTTTGTACCTCTTCTACACAGTAGAATCATCATATCAGAATCTTCATATATATCACTGATAGCTTTCATGTCTTTGTTTTGATTTGTGCCTTCATAGTTTAGAGTAAATTAATATGCTTCAAAGCCATGTTGATGTGTCATTGAGCCAGAAGCCAATATGTCTGCATAGCTTTATACTGAGCCATATTGAGATATTGGAGCTATCAGGTATCTCACACGGTGCTGCCCCAAGCCGAGCCAACGTGCCTGAAAAAATAAAAGAGGTAAAAATCCCTTCTACTTCACGCCCAGAAGTGGCCTCCTTCAGCATTGTTTTAGTGAACTCATCAAACCAAAAGTGTAGAACTGATTGACAATTTTCCTATGTTTATGTTCACCCTGTTGTCTTCACTGTCCCATGAATGGTGTGCATGGTGTCCTCTCGGAAGGGGTTCGGCTTCTTTGTGGTGTCTGTCAAAACATGAACTACTTCTCTTCCCTTTCTGTATGCTGTGACTGTTTCTGAAAAAAGAATTACAGTTTCTTTTACCATCTTAAGTACTTGGATGGCTGCTATGAGCCAGAAAGGTGTGTGATCTCTGATGTCTTTTTATAAGTTCTTTTAGAAAAATAGTGCCAAAAGTCATTAGTTGCTTTAAAGTTACCTAACTTTTTAGAAAATGATTGTTGTACAAAAATTCAAAGCTGTTTTCTTTCAATTTTATTGTTATATTTGTAATGTAAATACATATATTGTTTTGTAAAAATTCAGCTATGTTGTGTAAATGTGAAATTGCCTAATAAAAAAGTGAAGAAGAACAGATTATTGTCCAAGTGCACAGACTGAGCATGCAAAACCTATGTGCTGTTGTTTAAATTAAATGCCAGCTTTATGTCTTGAAGTAGGAAAAATAGTTATCATATTTTTTGACAAATGTCAACATAAAATAAAATTACATTCCACTCAGAAGTAGCTTTCTTCGGCTACAAATTGTTCTGTGTTAGGTGTTTTGCTGCCTTGTTAGACTAAGTGGTTTTTGAGTCCATGTCAGGAAAGGCTTCCTCTGGTAACTCTGTTCTCTTTGCTCTGAATTTTAGACTTGTTACTAGCGCAAATAAATGTGTGGCTGCTTGGTTGGACACCTTTTAGGGGTTTCAATGTAATTCACCTGAGATTTCTCTCTAAATAAAAGTCTTGTTTGCTTTCATGAGGAACATAAATACCAATTTTTTTTTTCTCTAAAGTTATCAGTATTCTTCACATGATGGGTTTTATCAAATCCAGTAGTGTTTGGAGAAGTAAAAAAAAAAAAAGAGGGTAAGATAAAATCTGTACTATGTTTGAAATTATTTCTTCTGAACATCTAATGAAAAATTTCAGCCCAAATCCATGTTGTATGATGCTAGTTTAGGCAAAATGGTATGATGTAGCCTGGGTTTCTCTGCCCTCCTCACTTTCTTTCTTTCTTTCTCTGGAGCTAATTACTAGTATCTTGTATGAAGGAATTGTAATTTTTAAAATGATATGTTGTGCTTTAGTGTCTTATTGTATTGAATTAATTATGATACTCTCCATCTCTTAAGAGTTTTATCTGCTGTCATGTTACAAAGTGGGAATTTGAAGAAGTAGCAAAATGTTTTTTGGCACGTTACTGTGCACATGAGGTTACATGTCCCACTGTGTTAGGTGCTTCTCAGGGTACCAGTTACATCACACTTCATTCCCCCTCTGGCTGAACTGGACTCGTGTGCTGATATGCATAGTCAAAAGGTAGCAGATGAGGACGTATTGGTGTCTGTTGGAGGCATCAGTGGACACCATACAAAAGACAGAAAGAAGGGGCTTACTTTTCTTTAAGGTCCCTTCCAACCCAAATCATTCTATGATTCTATGAACACTGTCATGTGCTGACCACACACCTGAATTCTTGTTCTCCTTTGATCATCTTAAATGAATCCTTTTTCTATTTTTCTATGTTTCTTTAACCAAAATAATAGAAGTATAACTGAGCTGTATTTTACCATTTTTGCTACAACTTTATAGTCTCCTAATCTTTCCTCCTCTGTGATGCCTCTCAAGGCCCTTTTATGTGCTTGTAAATCTGCTTCAGTAATATCCAACACAGCGAAGTGGGGTAGCTTGCCTGATACCTCCTACACTCAGTTTGCTTGATGGCAGTGAAAAGTTGTGGGATTGAATTAAATAAGGATCTGTGAAGTAGAAGGGCCTCTCTCCATCACATTGGAGTGAAATAATTTGTCCTTTACAAATGGCAAACTGTAAGAATTTAGGCACACCACATATGATGATTATTAATACAAGTATAAATTGTACCAGCAGTACCCCAAGTTCTTTGTGAAAGTGGGAATCAACTTTTATACAGTCAAACAGATAAAAGTTGGGGAGTTCTGGCCGATGAATGTAATGGGTCCTGAGCTCTTTCCCTCTGAACAGTTCTATTTCTACTAGACTGCAAGCATTCAGTGAAAAGACTATAGGTTAAAGGATAAGAGTGAATGGCTAAAACAGCATTCCATAATTGAACTTGTAGTTCTTGGAAATAGCTTATTAATAACTAGCTTTGCTTACAGGAACATACTTTCTTAAAACATTTGTGACCAATTAAATGTTCTTTACTCTGGAAACAGCACAAATTTAGGTCAGCAGACAATAAAAGGAGCCCTTTAGGTGACACCCCTTAGCACTGTGTGCCATATGGCAGACTCTATTTGAAGTTGCTGTAATTTCATCTGATGTCTTGAGTAAAAATTTGTCTGTAAGGGTAGTTGTCTGGCCTAGTGCTCTCAGTTTTTGAGCCTCTTCATAATTACATGAGCTTTCACAAAAAATATTGGCTGTATGGTGTGTCTACTCAAAGCTGTGCAATAGGTGAGATCCAAGCTGCAGAAATCATTGTGACTGCTAGAATAAATCTAACCTTTGCCTGGAATGGTCTCTCCAATGCTTTTAATTTCTACTGGTGCTGAGCTCTTATGAAGGAGAGGAAAACCCAATCTATTGACTTGATTTCTAGAGAGGAAATATGTCTTTGGTTTTTCAACAATTATAATTGTGAGTGCAAAGCACTTAAAACCTTTTGTTGTTTCTTTATAATATCCTTCTATAGCAAGATAGATATTCATGCTTATTATCAGAACAGAATTTGCTGGTATAAACTTGAGATGCTTTGTGATATCTGTTGAGCCCAAACCTGGTCTTATTTTTGTCCAGACAATGCCTTAGTATTAAAAAATGCTAGGCACCTTGAAACCCTGTCCATGAGAAATTATTCCTGCTGTTTTATTTGACTCTACTAACAGGTCCAGCTATTCTAGTGAAAAGTGGGTCCAAGTGTGGTACTTATGTGATGGGTAGGAAGGTAGAATACTCCCTGAAAAGGGTAAGCATTAAGAGTGAGAGACTAATTTTCAGAGTCTTTCAGGATAAAGTAAGAAAGTGGTATTCTACCCAGTCCCAAATATTCTACACTGATGACAATGAACAAGGCTTGTCTTAAAGCTTTTGAAGCTTTCAGCACTCTGGAGTTTTGTCCTTCAAGGAGCTAATTATTTTAATACATCTCTATTAGATCTCACTTTTTCCTGAAAAGAAAGCTGAGATTTCTTACAGCTTAGATGATGCTCTTAATGGAGAGATTATTGTGATGTCTTGGGCCAGTGAATGTTAAAAGTGACACCTTTCTTTAAAGGATGAGCTGTTGGGAAAAGATCTGAACCAGGAACATGGTCATCCCTTTTTAGGCTCTGTTGACTAAACTTCATCTGGAGCTGAGAAAAGTAACTAAGTAACTTGAACACTTGGGACCTAACAGTGCCCTTATAGGTACATAGTTCTGATATATAACCCTCGTATATTTAAGCCAAACAAGGCTCAGGTAAACACACAAATGTGGTAGTCTGCAGGAACAGACTGTGTTTGTGTGTGTAGAAATATTAAATAAACTGCATTAATTAAAAGCATACTGTTAATTTTCTGATAAGCAAAATGGGGTTTTGGCAATGTATAATGATAATTTTATATTAACCTTCCTGCCTTTGCGAGTGGATTCAAAAGAAAAAAAATGAAGCTCAATGTTTATTCAGAACACAAATTGTTCTTATAAATATAGTTATGACTTAATTTATGAGGATATCTTTGAGTATTTATTCCTAAGCAGTGATGAGGGATTGCATGAGATTGCATGCTGGCCCCTTGAGACCCAAATCACACTTTGATGTTTGTTTTTTTTCCAAATAAATTTTACTTCAGTATTAAATATGGAATTTATTCTTTTGTTTGTTTGTTTGTTTCCCCTAGGCTTTCAGGTGTGCTGTTTTTTGGTTTTTTCATTGCTACCCTTTTGAATTCAGCAACATGAAGAATTGGTCAGAATGAGATTCAGGTCTTTATATAAAGTTTTATTATTTTCATAGTATTTTCTGGATTAGCAAGGTACAAGGAGAATAAGCCTGCCTTTTGCTTAAATCTGTGTAAACTATGCACAGCAGCAGATATTTCTGAATAAAAGCCTCAAGAGCAGAGATCATATGCCTCATCAGCTGCCTGGCTTTGTTATATTTATTCAATGGTTGTGGGATGATTTGGCAGTTAGCTGTTATTCTGTTTTGTAAGTTCTTATGGTGTTGCTTGTCTTTCTACTGCCAAGGTCCACCATCCTCTGATCAGTCCTCGATTGTTCTCCTCTCATTGCAGAACAAAGCCTCATTTTAGTATTTTTTTAAGAAACCAAAAATCAGTTGTTAGGCATGGAGCTGTTTTATGGTACAGCATAACCCAAACAGTGAGTGACAGCTTCCAAAGAGGTATCTGAATATGAACCTAGTATCCTGTGCTCCTATGAGTACCTGGTGCTAAGTGGTGTTTTCTATTTGATTTTAAGCAGCCATTTTCCAGAATGGAGGAACCCATAATTTGGAAGTGATTTGGGCGAAATTGCCTTCTGCATATTTTAGGTTATAATTGTGTACTCAAGTGAAGGATTCAGACTTGTACCTCTTTCTTACAGTCTGAGTATATTCACTGACTAGAGACTTAGCATATGCAGTGCAGACAATCGAAACTGTTCTTCTGTTAGTTAATTGCATGTACATTTTGATAAACAACTCTGTAGCCTTGATTTTTGCAGTCAGTCCAAGTAGGGCTCAAAAAGCCTTGAAGGTAGGGTACAGTCCACTTCAATTGAAGTAATCTGTCTTTTTGCCTCTCATCAAATCACTCTGAAGTCTTTTATCCTCCCTGCTCTGTCCTACTCCAGAAACTATTCACAGGCACCAAAGAAGTCACCAAAACTTCCTCCTCTTTATCCTTGACTCCTCTCCTGTCATGTTGACTCATCTTGGGGCCCTTACTTTCTCCAAAACTGGCTTCTTCTGTGTTTGGGGAGAACTTGGAAAGGTTAGTGGTAAGCTGCATAATTCACACACTGACAGTACGTGATTTGAGAGTTAGATGACTGGGATTTGATGGGGGCAAGGGAGGAATAGGTACGTGGAAGGATTAGTCCCAGGCAATCATAACTTCAGTGCTTGCTCAACCCATGAGACCAGTAACATTAAGCCCTAACCCCTTCAATCTCTATATTGTTATCTTTCATTGTGCTTTAAGGGGATTTTGAGCATTAATATGTCCTGTGAGCCTTCATAGATTGAGATTTTACCCATTGCTGCATTTACCTTCCAGCAGAGTCATGGTTTGCTACAGAACTATGACTTTGGGAGGTTTTTTCAAACGGTATGCTCATGTAGTTAAGAGTCCGAGTAATGATACATCTAAAGATATAACGATTTGGGTAATCTTGTTAATATGCATGATGGGATTCTTCAGAAGAAATCGCAAGTCAGATAGGAATAGTTTCAAAGGAGTCATTAATGCCTTAACATGTTAGTGATCCATGTATAATGGAGTCCCTCCATAGTTACTGACAGGTATCACAATGGTCTCAGTACAGAAAAATTGATATAGCTCCTCTTTCATTTTACCCTTAACTCACACCTCTTCCTTAAGTAAAACTGCACAGTAAGACTAAAAAATTATATGAAACCTGAGACCATAGGTAAGGTAACAAATGCATAAGAAGTTCATAGGTGTGTTGGAGCAAAGCAAAAGCTTTCAGAAGACTGCAGACTAATAGTAACTGAAATGTGGAAAGCTTGTGGAGTTCAGCTATATTAATTTTATTCCTATTTTTGTTGTAGGGTTTGTAACGTGACAGTGCACACAATGAAAGCAGTGTGACTTTTTTACCTTATCTGAGATAAAAAGCAGAAACAAACAATATTACATAGACAATATTGAATTAATAGGCATCAAACTTCTTATCTTGAATTTAAAATTTTTAAATCTATTTAATTTTATTCTTTTAGGGGGTATTTAAAAATCAGTATGTTTAAAGAAAGCATCATCAGATTCCTCTTTTTGTACATGAGATCAGATATTATACTGGAGACCAATACTCCATCCACTCTGAGATGTGTACTTACCTCTCATGTTCTCAGTCGCAATCTAATATTTAACTGTGAGAAGTAGAATTATTTGAATGAGAGAGAAAACAAATGACTCTCCAGACCAACCTGGTAACTTTATGGCTAGAGGCTTTGCTTGTGTGGAAAAAATTTTGGATGAAATTATTATCCAAGGAGGAAGAGAAGTGATGTTTTAAGTCTACTTTCCATATAGCCATTGTTTTACTTGCCTATTATTAAACAACTCCTTGATGTTTCTGCAAATCTGTAATTCCTCCAATTCATGCCTGTATCAAAACACGATGTCATTCAAAGATGTAGGACAAGTTGGTAAAATGAATAGCAACAAATTGCTGGAGTCACATGGTTGCTTTTTAGCAGTGTAAAGTTGCCAAACTGCTGGGTACAGTGTATAATTTCTTGCTTAAACTGACTCCAGTGCTAAAGTAATGAGAGAAAGTAAAAATGGTCTTTAACAACACTTCAGAAATTACAGACTAATAAATCTGATTTATAGAATAAAAAAAAAGTGGAAGTGATCAGACAAGTAAAAATGTTCTGCAAAGGGAAAGAATAACTATTTCTTTTATAGAGAGAAATTGCACACTAGGGTGCAATTCACTTAGGATAGAATTTAGGGTAGGCTTTCAGATAAGCTTGCTATAATTGATGGAAGTATGATAAGCACTTGAAACATTTTTAGATAAATTTTCTCACTAAATATCTTTAATGGAATAACAGGGAAGGTGCATTTATAGACTAGCAAGAGACTAAATAAAAGAAAAAAAAGAATTAATAGGAAAGAATTTATTCCTTTTTTTTTTCCACATGAAAAAATTATCAGGGAGAGAAGGCAAATAGTAAAATAATTTTGTTGAAGTTCCCCATGTCAATCACCCTATTTAAATCTAAAACTGAGTAGACATACTGGCAGAAGATTACTGATCTAAATAATTAGAAAGTTAAAAAAAAAGAATAAAAGTCCTATTAACAGATTATGCAAATGGCTAATATATGTATTCAGAATTAACCACTCGTAGTTCTGGATGCATACGTGCTCCTGAGAACCTTCATGGAAGGAAGCTTGTAACAAAATATCACTGCTGTGCTTCATAAATTGTGTTCACTTGTTTCAGAAAGGATGTGGTTAATCAGAAGGGGATAAGAGGGCATATCAGGGAGAGGGGGATCTGTTTTGTTTATTTGTGGTTTTTGTTTTTGTTTTTGTTTTTGTTTTTTTTTTGTTATTTGGTGGTTATTTGGTTTTGTTTGTTTTGTGGGTTTTTTGAATGGGGTGGCTTCCATGTGGGGAGACACTAAAACGTTTAGAACACTGCTTGGAAAACAAATGTCAAGACAATGGACACTGGCATATAAATGGAGTGATGAAAGCAAACAGGGAAGATTTTCCAGTCTTCTCCAGGATGGACAAGTGGGAATAAATAACAAAATTATCCAGATATAAATAGTTTTTCACACAATGCTTAATTAAATGTGGGAGTTCACATCTGCTAACAATTTTATTAATAGCTTCAAAAGCCATTAGACAAGTTCAAGGAAGAAAAAGGCATTAGGTGCTATTGAAAACAGTGATTTATTGAAGCTCTTTTACCCTTAAGCCACAAATAACTGATGATGGAAGGCTACACAAGGAGAAATAATCCTGTTTATTTGCCCTGATTTCTCTCTTGAAACCTTATATGGAAATCTTTGGTCAGGTCCCAAATTTATATAATTCCTAATATTTTTGTCATAGATGTGCTTACTCTCTCCTGTGACTTTTTGTTTACTTACTAACTCATCCAGGTCCAGGAAAGGGGTTCCAGTTGAAGGTCTCAAACCATACACTGGAATAACTTGCAGTTCCTTGGTCCCTCCGATGTTGTGTGTGTAGGTGTGTTTGGAGATCTGCTCTTGGCTGAAGATCATAGCCCCAAAATATTATTATAGTATCTGGCTTTCCATGGGTTTAGCTGTAGAGTTAAGACATATGATCTTACCAGCATCTCCACAGACGAATGTCCATTTTCAGCATGTCCTTAAAAACCTGTCATGTAGAATAGCTGGCAACTATGGGGTCTTATATTGCATATTTTACATTTCTGCTGACATTGGCCTGAATTAGCACTTTCTACTGTGTTGGTGCTGATATGCATGCAGGATTTAGCATATACCCTGTAAGCTCTTGACACTCCTTGCCCTGAAGATGCTTTTTCACTTGGCATTTTGCTTCCTCTGGCTTCATCTGTCTGAAAGCAACAGAGGGAAAACATAGAACAAATGACTAACTTTGACTACTGTATGAAAGTGTTAATTTTGATAAATTTACAGATCAATAAAATAAATATGGGTGTGATATAGCTTGCTAGAAAGGACATGAGTTCAAATATTTGGCTTTGAACTCCTTCAAATACAGCCATGCACCATGCTTGAAGCTGGCAGTATCTGCAGGCCTATCTTGCCTGGGGAGTGCAGGCTGGGACTGCATCTACCAGTGTCTTCACTTCTTAGCC
The DNA here is from genome assembly GCA_013397135.1 of Pachyramphus minor. Classification (NCBI taxonomy): domain Eukaryota; kingdom Metazoa; phylum Chordata; class Aves; order Passeriformes; family Tyrannidae; genus Pachyramphus; species Pachyramphus minor. The sequence continues at coordinate 96,977 of VYXB01008201.1, read as the reverse complement.
TTTCTTTTTTGTATGACTTTCCTTTATTTTTCAATGAATGAAAAATTGCAAATATTAACTTCCTTTCATCATAAGACTTCAGTGGTTTAAGAGAGAAAATCTTCAGGAGACACTCATGCTTTCAAATGATAATCAGAAGATGACACATCTTGATTCTTTTATCTATATATATTTTTAATATGATTCTTGACTTTTCAGGCTTCTCTGCAACCAAAAAATAGAATACAAAATGCAATATGAAAAATGAAAGTCGTTACTGCTGCTCTCAAAATAATTGTTATTCATAATGACATTCTATTTCATGAACCTTGAAATTAATTCCTTGATTATAAAGACTGTTAAGAGAATATGCATTTTCTTATAGATGCATATATACTAGCTAGCTTTTCACTGACCTTGAGCAAACCCTTAGCTGACACATGATTTTAGTTCCCTTGAAATCCATTAGAAAAGTTAGATTAGTCCCCATGCTTGACTTTAGCCTGTCCATAAAATGAGCAATGAATATTTGCTCATTTGTGGATCACCCCTGAATGAGGCTAGTGCATCTCACTGATTTCCACCAACCCCCATCTCCCTGAGTTATTAAAATTTTTATGGGAGTACATAAAGGAAAGAGATATTAGCTATCTGAAAATAATAATGGTAATAATAATAATAAATAAAAAATCTGAAGTGTAAATGCAAGACTAGTACTTCCTCATAGCATAGTCCTTGGTGTGTCATGTTTTGCCCTGGCTGCAGCAATGACGCATCTAACTGCAGGCTATTTCCAGAGAGGAGCACTAATACTGACATACCACAAAGCCTGGGTGATTTAATTATGCACAGCCTGTTCTGCAGCAATGCTAGAAGAAAATAAAAGTAAATGAGTCTCATGTTACTTCCTAACAGAAAGAGGTAGCCATCTGAAATGCATGCATAGTTATTTCCAATATGTTTAGCAGATATGTAATGTAAAAACCTGAAGGCGTCTATCATATAAACTCATCTAAAGATAAAATGTAAGTTGGTATAAGCCTATAATGTGGAATTACTAAAATTCTAGCAAAACAGACTAGTAGACAAAATCCTCATTATATGCTGTTTAAAGTGTAATTAGCATTAAAAAGATGCATTTGCAAACTTCAATATTTTAGTCTTTGGAAATATTAGGTCTTATGACATCCAGCTTAATTTTGACTGCTTAGAATTGTAGAATTTCTGGAGTCCCATTAGGTGGCCCTGGTTAAAGCCAGCTTTAATGGTTTCTATTGCTAGCTGCATATGAAGTAGGTTTTTGGTCACTCAAAAAAGGAATTTGAAAAACTTTATTTTTCTTGTTAATTGACTTAACTGCTTCATTTTAAAATTTGAAGGTTATACTTAATTGTTTCATGCAGCAACTTAAACTTGCTTTTTGTCATTTGACTTCACATTGTACAAATATTGGCAGACTTGAGCCAGCTGGAACTGGAGTGCAACTCTTGCAAATGTTAGAGCTCTGTGTTTAAGAGTTTTAAATAGTGGACTTGCTTGTTTAGCCTTTGGTCAAGTTTTAGGTTTTGCAAAAAGTTTCCTGCTTATTCAGGTTGCACAGATTTCACACATCAAAGTGGAACACTTTCTCTGTTTACTTCTTTTGGGATTTTGATTACTTTTATTTAATGTTTACTTAAAATACAGTTAAAAGTTTTTGGGTTGGTTTGGATGATAAGTGTTTTATTCAAACAGCTTGGAAAAAAAAATGGATTCTTTGGGAACAGGTACTAGAAAAAAGAATTTTGAAAAAGCATTTGACTATTCATGAAGTAACTGTATTGAGCCTAAGAAATGGCATGCTTTGAATAACCAGGCATTAAAATGCAATCATTATCTAAAGAATGCACAGGGACAGCTGACAGAGATTGGTAAAGCTTTGCTGGCTTCCAAAGGTGCAACTTAAAAAGTTGCTTTGTAACTTTTTGGTGACTGTATGACCAATGCATCACTTTGTGGAGGCTATAATGTCTTTCCTAGCCCTGCCAAAGTGCTTGTATCTGGCTTTGAAGGCAGCAACTTTCATCTTGATTTTCTTTTTTTTTTTTTTTTTTTCCCCTCTCCCTTACTCCCTGACCCCCAATTAGAATTTTTTTTTTTCCCCCATATTTCTGAAGTACAGGTCAGGTTAATCTCCAGATCTTCCCAGGAAGTAGCAAGCAGAACCAGGATGATTCTGCCAGTGACTACTTGTGTGTTCTGGTGGCTCCTGGCCTCTCTGCCCTGCCCTTTTCATGATCTTCTTCATGGGTTTATCCACTAGGGATAGAACTCTTTGTGCTTTTTACAACAAAGCATATGACAGTTTTCTATCTTTGCTTGTCACAATTCAGTGTAGGATCGGTCAGTCCCATGTGCCCTATTAGGCTAGAGAAACTGAGGCAGGAACCAAATCTATAGAAATTATAGTAATTGTTTATGAAGTGCTTTGCTACATTTAAAAGGTACAGAAAAGTAGAAAAGTTCGCCTCCACTTTAGTTTCTTATTTAACTTCAGCATAACTGGAGTATGGGAAATAGCATTGCATGTACTTAATGCATTAATACTGAAACAGCTCTATGAAAAAATCTTGTTTTATGACTTGGAAAAATATACACAAATGCTACTTGAAGGTGACCTGATAAAATTTGACTGCCCAGGCTGCTTGTTTTATGTCAAATTGAATGATGCTGGGAAAGCTGTTTCAAAACAAAATTGGTATAAATCCCTCTCTCTACCCCATCCTTGAGAAATACAGCACAGAAGAGAAGCTGTCAGATTTTATTGATTTCTATGAACTTTCTTATGGTTTGGTATTCACACCTCTCAGTACTCTCATTATCTGTTAAATGTTCTTTAACTGCTGCCTGTCACAACACTGCAAATGGGAAAAAAGTGCTTGAAGGAGAACAGGATGGGCATAAAAAACGAACTGCTCAGCGTCACCTAAACCTGCTTTTAACTCCTTTTGACCTTTGTGTAGGATTTTAGTTTAGATCTTTATGATCTAGACATTTTGTTTGGTAGACTAAGTTTAGCAACTTTTGCTGTCTGACTTGAACTAGGTAAAGCAAAAGAAGATGCTATCAACAAAAGACTATAGTTTTAAAATAAACCACTGAATTCTGGTAAATCTAGGATTGTGTATGTGTGTGTATATATATAATTTTTTTTGCTTAAATTGCTAAAATTTCTCTAAAACCAAGTTGTGAATTCTTAAGCATTAAAAATACAGAGGCATATAGAAACTTCTTTTAATCTTTCTTTTAAGATCTGATTCATAACATGGTATTCTGGAATTCAAACAGTAAGCAGATATTCAAAGGAGATGCTATCTAGGTATATTTCTCTGCTTGCCCTCTCCAGTTCCATCTTAAACTTCATTATTTAATCTTTTTATCTCTCTTGCTTTTTCTTCACCACGTTAGAAGGATGATAGATAGAAAGACAGCCAGACAGGTACACAGTACAGAATTTCACCTGGAGAAAAAAAACAACTGTGAGGAAGAGTCAAACTAGAGCTTTGTGTATTACAAATTTTTGCAAAAATGAGGTTTATTGTCATAGAATCATAGAATGGCTTGGGTTGGACCTTGAAGATCATGAATTTTAAGAACGGTGCTGCATCCAGTTGGTGACTGGTCACTAGTGGTGTCCCCCAGGGATAAGTGTTGGGCCCAGTTCTATTTAATATCTTTACTGATGATCTGGACAAGGGGATTGAGTCCATCATTAGCAAATTTGCAGATGACACCAAGTTGGGGGGGAATGTTGATCTGCTGGAAGGCAAGAGGGCCCTTCAGAAGGACCTGGGTAGGCTGGAGAGTTGGGCTGATTCCAATAGGATGAGGTACAACAAGGCCAAGTGCCGGGTCCTGCACTTTGACCACAACAACCCCCTGCAGCGCTACAGGCTGGGCACAGAGTGGCTGGAGAGCAGCCAGGCAAAAAGGGACCTGGGAGTTTTTTAATTGACGGGAAGCTGAACATGAACCAACAGTGTGCCCAGGTGGCCAAGAAGGCCAATGGCATCCTGGTCTGTATCAGGAACAGTATGGCCAGCAGGAGCAGGGAAGTGATTCTGGACTTGCCAGGGTCAGGGTTCAATCGCCATACAGGCTATGTATGTAAGAGTTGTGCTTGAGGAACCTTGTTGGGTACCTTCCAACTCAGATATTCTGTGACTCTGCGCTAGCACAGTTGTTTACAGAGCTGTACTAGAATGAACACAGTGGAAATTATCTTGCTACATGTAGTGTTCCCTGCTTATGTGTTCAGGTGTCTGTTTTAGTTTTTTTATGTCAAATTGCAGTGCAAATGTGCTCATTTGAGATAAATTACACATTTAAAGTTCTTGCATTGGAAAATTACCCTATTAGTGTATGTCATGCAGTGCAGTTTCATGTGTCAGTAATGGCATCATGATTTCATTGCTGTGCATAGTGCCTTGATTTCAAATGCCAGAGTTCAGAAAAAGTACAGTTGTTATTCAGGTGCCAGAATAACACTGTCCTTTCCGCTCTGCCAGCTTCTGCAGCATCAACAACAGCTGTCACTCAATGCTGTGAGTTAACTGTCTGGAGTATTCATACCCAGGTTTATGGGTCAAGGCAGCAGAGATGTTGGGCAAAGTACCACTGGTGAAAGCTTTCTGCAGTCTGATCACTGCAGTGGGGGTGTAAGAGAAGTGCCGGCACTTCTGCATCTCTTCTCCAGGGACTGTGTACATTGCTGGTGTGGCTCCCCAGGTCCATAACCTGCCCAGGCTGTGTGACCTCTTGGATGTCCCTGAACAGAGTTTTCCCCAAAGGAAAAAAAGCCGAAGCACAGAGCTGAATTTCAGGTGCATTTCTGGTTGTGTTATACACTATCTTCTAAGAAAAAGTGGTATTGCACATTGCACAATTTCATCAAAGTAAATATCATTCAATTAAGTCGTGTTTTGGTTGCTGTTTAAAATACTTTGCCAACTTTTGCTGGCCAGATCCAGAAGCTGAGTTCTACTTCTAAAGGCCTTGGCTGCTCTCCCAGAGATCATTCAGAAATATTAATACAGTTCAGTGAATTTTTAGCAGCCACAGTGGCAGATGGGCACCAGAAATGGCTTCGTTCATGCCAGTAAATAGGATCCCCTGAAACTGTGCAGTAATAAATGTAAAAAGTTGTCAATGTGTTGCTCCATACCAGTATTTCAATACTTTATTTCTGTCAGCATTAAATATTTCAAACATTTTACTTCAACAAGTAAACGTTTCAACACTAATTGTTTCTTAAAATAGTCATTCATGTATCAAAAAGATATTTTTGAAACTCACCTACCATCTTTGTTTAAAATCTCTCCTTTATATTTCCAAGAAAAAATGTTAATTTCTCAAAACATAGTTCCAGGGTGATAAATTATGCTTCGCTTATCTTGGAAATAATTCATACTTTAACTTACTAATAGACTGCCCAAGGCTTAAAGTAAGAAATACAGAAATAATCACAAAACATGACTGCCCTCTGAGATTCAGTTCCATTGCCTCAACAAACTGTGCTTCTTTCTCAGAAGTATCTCATCTAGTTTTGGTTTTGAATTCGTTAAGCATTTCCTTGCAGCTTCAAGAAGAGTTTAAAAATCTGACAAAAGCTCAATCTAGTTTAATTGTCCAACCATGAAATAACAAAAAAGGCTCTTTACTGCTATCTAATAATAAAGGGGAATCTAATGTTATTTTCTGAAATGCTAACTGTGAAGTTTCAAGTTCTCCTAAAGCTTAAAAAATTGCACCTTTTCTGTGTTCAGAGTGTCACTGGAATGCTTTTATCTTTCGGTGACACCTGCAATTTTCTTACCTGGGCATNAAAAAAAAGGAAAATGAAAAACAAATTGCATTATATTAGCAATAGAGAAAATATGTATCCATGTATGCTGTAAGATATACAATATTGAGGTGAGTTACAGCAGCTTTTCCAGCTCTGTCATGTAGGAGACATTGTATATAGTATTATAAACATGTTTAATGTTCATCTGTTGTTTGTGAATTTAAGTGTCTGTTCGTAGTAGCATGACTTGTAAATCTAAAGGACTACAACTCCTAAATCTGTGCCAAACAACATTAAATTCATTTATGATGGCAGTAACGTGACCTATTTTATGGCTCTGTGCAGAGAGGAAGGGTTGTCCTTTCTTTAAACTTTGCAGAAGCTTTTTTACTGCATCTTTGACCAATGGGATGTAGCAGAGAGAAACCAGTTCATTTGGATTTGGATGCTGCCACTCGTTTGGATTCTTGAACATCCCCAAACATGTAGTAGCAAAGTACAAGTATCTTGAGTATATGAGATGCCCTGTTCTGCACACAAAACTTGTAATGAGCCAACTTTTTTAGGATACTGTAGTATCTTTGGGGTTTAGTTGCCTGGGTACTCACATGTGGAAGCAGATCCCCTATACAATCTGTAGTAGTCACAATACAGATTTCAATGGTGGAGGTACAAAGAAGGGTTGTGAATAACAGGGGGAAGGGAGGGGGTTGTGGAGGGAATGAGCAAACGGATAAAATTAGCAGCTTCTTTGAGAGGTGAGGAAACCATGTATCTGCTATAGGGAAATTTCAGAAAAGTCCTTGGGTTTCATATTCTCTGAGTGGACTCCTGGGGTGTGATAGTGCCCTACCTTGATGCTGGGTGGTTGTCAGTGAAATATAATAGGCTGTTGAGTCGTTTCCCAAAGGAAGTGCTAAAAGCCAGGTTATTTGCTGGGCTTTAAATTACACTTGACAAAACCCTTGGCAAGGTACTGAGAAATTATGTTGCATTTACAGAGAGATGAAAGTAAGCCAGCTTGTGCTTCCCAGTGTTTCTCCTGCTGCGGAAACATCCTGCAGATTTACAGACATCCAAAGCAGCCATGTGGCAACAGCAAATCCTGCCATATTTTAGCTGTAACATATGGAGTCGTGAGTCCTGTGAAGGAATTCACACCTACTGTGCAATGGGTCTGCTCTGCTCATCTGTGGAGAGTGCCGATGAAAGCCAGAACCTTGCACACTGGCAGCTCTGGGTGGCCAGAGGATGGTGGATTCAATGGGAGATGTAGTGAATTCTGGCATCCCTTGAGTCCTGGGAGGTGCTGAGCTCCTCATGGGAAACCTGCAAACTGCTTGGAAATCCAGCTTTGGAAAGGTGCAGAAGTTTGCAGGGTGAGCTTCTAGAGAGCTGGTGAAACAAGCAGATTAGTTATGCTAATTTCCATCTGAAGGAGAATATTCTTCTGCTAGTTGGCTGAGTTTGAATGTACTAGCATTTTCCAATTGGAAAAAAGTTTCACAGTTTAAAAAAAAAAAAAGAAAAAAGTGTTGTTGCTAATGTACTAGAACCATACTTTAATTGAACCCTTTGGGACCTGAGCAAGCATGGAAGATAAATTCAAGATGCATGCAAAAAGTTTCAGTTTAATGAATATCCTGGATAATAAGAGGGATTTCATATTGAATTCAATCTATAAAGTCATCCATACAAAGTATTATTATTTTTTTTTTAATTAGGGGATAAAAAGAGCCTATTTTACAAGCATCAGCTGGAATATTAAACCTCTCCAGAAGTATTCAGTGTTGCCAAAGAAATAATCCACCAAATTCCATATAGGCAAGTGAGATGAGTTTCCAGAATCTGATTTGCATGTGTGCAAGTTCTGTAGACCTAGACAGATTAGCAGGGATTTGGGAGTTGTTTACTTTATTGCTCGTTGTTCTTTTTCAGTTGAAAGTGTGGTTATGGGTAGGATAATGGCTAGTTAAATCAAATTTACAATATCTATCACAATTGATCACCAGGTGTCTTTTTATCTTTCTATATTTGCTTTCTGAAATACAGTTTAAAATTTGCATATGAATTGAGTGGAGGATAGTTTTATACGCAGGTAACTTCATAGGCAGGAAATAATCCCATCATTAACCTTAAGAAAATACATTTTTATTTTGTGGATTTTTTGTATATTTTTGCTTGATTGGGGTTTTGGGGAAATTTTTTTTTTAAGGTTAATCAAAACTGGCAATCCTCTATTATTACAATGCCATTAGATGAAACCAACGCAACCCCACTGCAAAAGCAGTGAATCTTTGCTGCTTTTAAAGTAAAAATTAGATCTCGTACCCTGTCTTAAGTAAGACTGATGTTTTAAAATGCAACTTGTTTTTTCTGCTCTGTTTTCCTTCCTATTATTCAATAGCTAAAATCATCAACTCAGTTCCAAGAATATATTTAGCTGACTGATTTAATCTAATTTTCTCATTGAGCATGCACTGGTATAAAAAAGCAAATCAATAGCACTCTTGGATATTTTCAAGATCATTTCAGTTTCTGCTCCCCTGTGTCAGCCTCCTCCTTTTGCTCCAATGAGCAAAGCTGGTGAATGGGGGTATGTAAAGGTCAGTATTCCACATTTTTTAAATGTATGAAGAAATTGTTGTTGTTAACTCTGTGGTGTGGTTTGTGTGATATACTGTTAGGCATCCTTGGTTTAATGGGACAATGCACCCCATATTACAGAACTGATACCTTGGCAGGCTGTTTTCTCAGGTGCATCTAAGACTTGTGATGCTGTTTATATTGGTTTGTTGTCTTGTTGTAGTGTCAGATAATTGTAAACAGACTTCATGGTACTCATTTTCTTGTCTTTTGTTGTATAACTTCATCCTTCGCAGGTCCGTTGGTAGGTTTTGTTTTCTTCTCTGTCAGCTTCGTGAGCTGCTGCTGTTTAAAGCTGACAGGCCACATGCATTTATCTACGTTTGGTTCCTGATTTGATTATTTTTGTTTATATTGTTCTATGCTCTATGGATATATTCATAAATCTCTCATCTGGGTCTCAGCCTCTGGAAAATTCTACAAGCTTTTTTCAGATTTTTCAAAAGTGCATTTCTAGACTGTAAAAGCATAGCTCTCTTCTAACACTGCTTTGTTTATGAAAAATGGTCCCCATTTTTCATAAAATGTGGGACATGCTTCTGTCTCATCCTCTCCAGAAGCACAAACCTGACAATAACTGTTTCAGTCATTGACCATTACGTTGAAAGATCTTCCCCAGAGTGGTTTGTGTGCTGTTGTCATACGAACTAAAGCGATACTATTAAGCTGTTAAAGTGATGACAAAAGCTGTGTTTTCCAGTAGAAGTTGAGGTTACCTGGATGCTGACAGTGTTGTGACTGATGCCCCGGACCAACAGACTTTCTTACTGACTGAGGCAGCTGCCATGTATTCTGTGGTCCAGAAGAGATGCTTATGATATTATCACATATAGGACAGGAAATATGACGCTGATATATGTTGAGCTTATCTAGAACCACAGTAAAATCCATAGGGAATGCTTATGTGTAATCATCTGTGTGATTTGGTTGTAATTTAAAGCACATTGTAACTAAAAAGAGAAAAACCGGTAAGGAACAATGAGTTTAAAATATTAAATAGAACAAATCAACATGTAAACCAGTGTTTTGTTGTCCTTAGAAAACAAGAATAAATATCTAGGAATGTAATCTATTTTAAAAATGCACACAGGAAAAAAAAAGTTCATGTTTTTCTGCCACCTTTATTGCTAGAATATTATAGAGATTTTGATTTGATTTTGACTATAGAGTAATAACTACTTTAGTATAACTACTAAAGAGATAACGTGTTTACTACCAGAATGAATTTTGTTTGCATTTTGTCATCAAATGCTGTGAGATAGCTGTGAGTGTAGACATACCAATTTAGGAAAAAAAGTGATGTGCAGTGATCTTTGTTTCCAACTTAAAATAGGAAAATAAGTTCAGTTTATGGTTGGTTATAAGGAAAGGATAAATTATTGACACATTTTGAAATGAAGGATCTTATTTTCTTCTTAAATTTATTTTCATATTATGAAAAAAATATTTAAATAGGTTTTTTTACTAATGTATACAATTACCAAGTGCCTGTAAAATTTCAAACTAGTGGTCCTTCTGGAAGGGCCTAAGTCATAATCTGGGGTGATTAATACTCACAACAACCCTGTTGAGTGAGACAAGATTGAATTTATGCCTGTGTTATTGAAAGACACATTTTGGTAGGATAGAAGCTTTGACTCACATATTAGGGAAGTGGCCTGGAGATGCTAAGCTTTCTCTCCATCAATGTGTTTGCTGAGTACACTGTGGGTAAAGTGACATAGCTACCTTGTCAGTTCACTGACAAAACATGAAAAACTAGCATTAGTGAGACTTGCTTGGCCATCATTTTGCAAATGTCATAGTAACACACAACTCCTCAGTCTCACATCCTCTGTGTTTTCTCTGGCTGAACAAATTTGCCCTTGCAACCCAAACATGCAGACAGCTTCTATCAAACTGAAATCTCCGTGTCCTTCAGCTTAACAAATATGTTGCAGGCACAATTCTTTGCACATATATGCATTTTTTGATAAAATTAAAAATGGCTTTTGATCAAGAAGTCTTTCCCAGTTTCTTTCCTAATCTTAGCAGAAATATTTAGCATGGCACATTTTAGTATTAAATGACTATTTCTGAAAACAGCCATTTCTTTGTCTAATACTTTGCCAATACTTTTTTAACATTACAGTATTCCTCTTACAAGCTCTCTTTATTTCTAAACAAGAATACACTAGCAATGACATGTAAGCAAATACAGATCCTTTTTAACTCTAAATATAGTCTTCAGAATTTACTAATAAGTATAGTTCTTTTTAAGACTGATTATCACTTTACTACAGTTCTGCCTGACTCACTAGGATCACTGGTAGTATCTTCTTTGTGTTTTAATACTGAGAAATGTCAGGAAAAAAAATTCCATGGATAAATATCCTACTTGTGAGTTGAGATTTGGCTTTGTTAAAAATATTTAGATTTTACTTAATGCTTTTTCTCTAACATTTGCTCCTGTAAAACAGGTGGCATATCCAGGTTACCTTAAGTTCACAAATTAAGACTTAAACTTTTATACTTTAACACTTTATTTTCAATGATTTTATAGTAAAACTTTTTGTAAATGAAAAGCTGCACTTTAGACTTATTTTACTCTAAAAATGACTTTTAAGTCTTCTTGAAAACTAAACTTGACTTTCTTTAGATATTCATCTTATTTTCACCAACCAAGTGTCAAAGTAATTTATGTCCTCATTGCAAACATAAGTTCCTCAGATTTAGGACTTTCTTCTGTTCACTTAAGAATATGCTTGAATGTGAACATTTGAGGACCCTCAATAGAACAAAGATCACAGGAACTGATCTGTAAATTATTGTATTAATGACAAAACAGAAATTAGTTGACAAAAAGACAAGAAATGACATGCTGTGCAGCACTTGGATTTCCACGTGTGTAGGCAATTAGTTGATGTTCTTTCCTGTTGCTACCTCATCAGCATCCAGAAGCCAGCACATCATTTAACCAGGAAAGGATTTTTGGGGGTCATCTTCTCTAAAACTTCCTGCTCAAAGCCTTCACTGCTCCCTTCCCTTGCTGAACTCAACCTGCTCAAGAGTTTTCCCATGGTTACATAAAATTGTTGAGGGAAATTTTTACTCTCATAGCTTCTCTTTGGAAAAGAGTTGTTAGCAAAGAGGACAGGGAAGGTGGAAAACTGAAGTCCGTGATGCCCTTGATTTGCCTTTTTTGATTGCCTTTTTTCAGTCCCAAGCTTTTAGTCCTATTGAGGCATCTATATATAGAATATGTTACACACTTGTAGCTTTTTCAGCNTGAAGTCCGTGATGCCCTTGATTTATTGCCTTTTTTCAGTCCTGAGCTTTTAGTCCTATTGAGGCATCTATATATAGAATGTTACACACTTGTAGCTTTTTCAGCAAGAAATTACGTGAAGGATGGGATCTTGAACTCAAAAGATTAATTTAAACTGCTTCTGTGCATGTGCATTGAATTTATTTGCTATGGGCAGATATGCAATGCCTTGATAACCAAGTCAGTTATTGCAAAAAATATTTGTTATGGGTATTTTTGTCTCTGTATACATATATACGTGGAACCAGTCCAGAGAAGAGCGACCAGGCTGGTGAAGGGACTTGAACACAAGCCCTATGAGAAGAGGCTGAGGGGATTGGGGTTGTTTAGCCNCCATCTTATTCTATGATTCTATGATATAGAGAACTATGTATATAAATGTACATAATAAAAGTGGAAAAACTATTTGTCCAAATATGAAGGAACAGCCAATATAAATATTAGTGCAATGTACAGTATTCACCTTTCAATTGTTTTTCTTACAGTATCTATGCGGTGAAACATTCTGGCAGATACTATAAGATCTATAAAAACTTCCTGTCTGATTTTCAACATCTACTGTAGTAGTGTGTGCATTTAATGGAATTATTTTTTTCTAAGGGCAACAAACACCTTTACAAGTTGAATCCAAATGACAAATTGCAGACAACTTGGGGTTCTAGATCACTAGGATTTCTTATCTAAATTGTTTGCGCATCAGATTTCTTTTGTAGCACTGAATAATTTGGACAAATGACCCTTCACATGGTAATTGAATTTCCTTAACAACAGTTGGGTGATGGTACATAAAAAGTAATAAAAGCCTGTAGCAGTACCCTTTCCTGGAGCTTGTCACAGTCTCTGCTTTTGATAGTGAGTGGCACTTACTACACAAGTCATATTTCCTTAAAAGCTGTGGCTTTGACGTTGTATCCAAAAATATGCTTCGTCTTCTAAGTTATGCAATGATAAAATCAAACTATTTGGAGTTTTTGTTAATAGAACATTTTACAGGCAGCTCATTTTCTTCACAATATATTCTCAAAAACTAAGTTTGCCATTAGAAATTGTTTCCTATGTACTGAGAGAATGAATAATTTAATTGTCAGTAATTTAATTTTATTATCATAAGGGATTATTTGCATGAGAACTGCACAACTTGTATAGCCATGTGTATGTTGTCTGAAGCTCCCGTGAGATCAAAATAACCTTGGCCATCCCATCACTGGGATTTTTGATAATCTAAGAATTCTAGATTTGGTCTTCAAAATGCAAATATTGTGCAATATAGAAACATAAAAATGGAGAGTAAGTACTAAATTATAGCTAAACAATTTTTAAAATTAATTTACTTTTCCTGATTCTCTCTGACTGGTACAGCTAGGAGAATTCAAAATCTAATCTTTAAAACAGTCTTCTGTGTCTTGCAGAAGAAAAAGAAAAACATTTAAAGAACAGATGTTGCCCAAAGAAGTCAAACCTTCCAATATGTCATCCGTATTGTTTGAACTGTGGGGGTTTTTTGCTTTCTGAAAGACAAATCGTATATTAGTAAAGTCTTATAAACTCTCATACAGAAAACATTTTAGAGCCATAAAAACTTAGTTTGCTGAAACATTCTGAAAAATACTTCTCATGTGAAATCCCAGCCATACCCTGTGAATGTTTATTTTTATTACTCATCAACCTCCCATACATATATATTTGTTGGATTCTATCTGTAGTTCCCTCTTTCTGAAATACAGAAGTGTTTCTGTGGTTTTAGTAAGCACTTTCTACCTTGGCTTTATTTTGCTTTCTATAAAATGACTTGTGATGCTGGAGATGTTTGTTAAAAATAAATCATAGGTCAAATACCTGATACAGGCAATGGCATGACAGCAATATGGGAATACTGGTTGTTTGGTTGTCTGGCATAGAAAAGGTCTTATGATTTTACAAATGTTTTTTATACATGACCTCATTTGATCACACACAAGTCTAAATTCACTAGGTCTTATGTGTTTGTTCGCTTTCTCTTAATAAATCAGATTTGTCTAGTTTTGACTCTTTGAGAACATAAATTCTTCAGACTGGGTAATTCTCCACCTGTTTTTTATGAGTGAAAAACACAGTGCACTGGAATATGCCCAGAAACTGTAATTAATAGTAAGAGTGATAGATGTTCACTCAAAACTGACAGAAATTGTTCAGGTTCTTGCCATCTGTAACCTGAAATATACTATTTCTTCTTCCATGGTAATAAACAGGGTTAAACTCTCACTGTAGTTGGCAGTGCCAGGACTTTCCACATCAATTTGACTATATTGGAAAATTGATTCAGATCTGAGTAAACCACTCCATCTTGAATAAAAATTGCAATAAAATAAATGTAGTAGATATATTAGTTTCCTCGTGTATCTTTTTCTTCAGTGTCTGAGTCCTGTATGTTTTTTTCATTTCTCTGATTTTTATTAGAAGTCATTATACTTGTAAAGTATTTAGTGGATTTCTTATTGCTGCAAAGAAAATAATTGGGCTAGATAAGAGGAAATTAAAGCCTTTTTAGTGCACTTGGAACAATTACAGATTTATGACTGCAAAACTAAAGAAAAAACAAAACATAGTTTATCAAAATGAAAGCATAATACATTTTATGAAAACTAAGGGCATTTCAGCAACTTCTTAAATTCAGATCTTCACAAAGCAAATATTATCTAATGATACTGACAACTGACCTTTCTTTGGGGGGAAGTGTAATTTTAGTGTTGATAAATAAAGAGTGTCATTATTAAGAAGTCTTCTGATGTTTAATGCTGTTTTTATTTGATGATGTCAAGGTCTTATTTGATTCAAAATACTGTTGCCTTCTGAGCTGTGGTAATATGTGTTCTGAATAATTCACTAGAGGTCTGTGACAAAGGCTTTTATAATAAACCAATTTTTTTCAATTTTATTTTGGTTAATAAGGTAATTCTGTACTTGGGGAACAACTGATTGTACCTGCTTCTGAATGTATGAACTTGTAACAATTTCCCTAGAAATGTCATTGTTGGAAACAGTGTTCTTAGGGTTGGCATTAAAATGTCAGTGCACCAACTGTTCAGAAAGCTGCTGAGTTTCATGACACAAATGTTGCAATCTTCCAAGTGAACTAAGTAAGCCAAATATGCTCTTTTCTTGCGGATTGGTTTCTAAGCTTCACTAGAAATAGTTAGATAAGTGTGGTTCCCATTTTAGTAATTCATGTATTGTTACCAATTAGAAAACTCCTAATCAAAGCTTTCAAAATGAGTGATTTTTTTTATTCAACTCTTAAACCCTTATATAAATATCTACAAATGTACAGAAGCATTTGTCGTATTTTCCTTCCCTTAAAAAAAAAAAAAAAAACCATCTGATATTTCTTATTGTTTCTGAAGGAGTTATGTGCATATACACACAGATGGTGTTTTTAGGAACCTGATTTTTCTGCCCAAACTTTTAACAAGTACAGTCTTGCATGGAAAGTGGGGGGGGTCAGGCAATTATTTTTTTGAGGGAGAGAAAGTAAGTTCAGTGTGATCCTTCTAACAATAACAAGATTGGGCTCTGGTTTCTAAAGAAAAATAATTTCCCCACTCTTTCTTGAATGTTCACTTGTCTGCAATAAACAGGTGCAGCTAACATCTCAGAGCTGGTCTATCAATGGTACGTGGATTTTTGTAAGAAGAAGCAGCAAATAAAGTAGAATTTTTGGATGCTATCATCAGGTGATCCATCTGTTTTCTGAGGCTTGGGAGTCTGTAGGCAACCCTATATTCCCTATAAAACAAAATTTCAGATATGATCCTAACTTACAGGGTATGAACTCTATTGAATTTAGATTTTTAAAGGAAAGTTTTACACTGGAGGTGTTTGCTAGTGATCTAAAGGAATGGTCACACTTATAAACCCTTTCAATCAGTTCTGAGGGTTCTGTGAAATCCCATAGTATCTTTGCTTCACAAAGGGGGTTAGAATGGTCATTGAAGATCATTTTGTCCCAACTCCCCTCGCCAAGGGCAGGGACACCTCCCACTACACTGGGTTGCTCAAGGCCTTATCCAATCTGGCCTGGAAGGGTTGGGGCACCCCAACCACTGCTAGGGTTGGGGCATCCACAAGCTGCCTGGGCAGCCTGTTCCAGTGTCTCACCACCCTCACAGTAAAAAATTTTTTCCTAATGTCTAAGCTAAATTTCCCTGTTTCAATTTGCATCCATTACTCCTTGCCCTATCACTGCAGTTCCTGATGAAGAGTCCCTCTCCAGCTTCTCTGTAGGCCCTCTTCAGATATTGGAAGGTTTCTATGAGGTGTCCACAACATTCTCTTTTCCTGGCTGAACAGCTCCAACTTTCTCAGCCTGTCTTTGTAAGAGGTGCACCAGTCTTCTTATCAACTTTGCAACCCTCCTCTGGACTTGCTCCAACACTTCCATGTCCGTCTTATGTTTTGGACACCAGAACTGGATGCAGTACTCCAGGCGGGGTCTCACAAGAGCAGAGTAGAAGAGGAGAATATTCTCCTTTGACCTGCTGGCTATGTTTCTTTTAGCTGAATTCAGTTTAATTGCTTTGCTCAAGCTTTTTATGTGTTCTCTAGGTGTACTGTGGTATGAAATATTGAAACACCAAACAGATAAGAAAATATAATTTGTGCAGTAGTGCCTTTTTTAACCCAAGTTTTTAATACATTTTAGGTGTCACTTTTTGTCTTCCTAAGAGTTAGTGTATAAACAGTTGCAAATGTAAATCTTCACTCTATTTTTTTGTTTGCTTGAATTCTGATTCCAGTGGTTTTCTTTGAAGCAGCACTCATAAATATTCTTTAATAGACGAAAATTTCCTTGAAGAGCAAATGCGTTTCTAAAGTGTTGTAAATGTCAAAGGAAGGATGGAGGTACGAATTATCTCTGAACTTAATATTTCTACCAGAAAATTCCCCAGAGGAAAAGAAGCTTGCAGAGAGCAATGAAAATGGATAAACACCCATGCTGATTCAAGAAATGATCTTTAAGATATGATGCACATTGCACATTGAGGTTTGTGGAAGGTTATAGTTGATTTAAGTAACTTTGTCTCTCCTTGTACTAATAAATTCCTGTATGGCTAGGAAGGAACTGAAACTCCATTTCCCTGTGAGCTTCCCTTTTCAATCTTGGTTTGGATCTCTAGTCACAAAATCAGTTTTGTATGAGCTGGGTTTTTTGATCATTCTCTGTCCCAGTGAAGCCTATATCCAGAAAGCAAACCCCTCTGCTTTCTTCAGCCATATGCTAAAGGGATGTACACAGATGTACATATAGGAATATACAAGGAGAGTAATATGTTAACTGTGCCCATGTTCTCAAGTACAGGACATTGTTCTGCTCTGTAAGTTATGTGTATTCTGTAGTGTTTTATAAAAATTTACCAAAGTAGATTATCAGATTACCAGCAAATTTTGGTTGCTACCAAAAAAACCCTACACATACATCAAAGAGTAATATGCTGCATCAAAATACTTGTTATCTGTGAGTAAAATGTTCTGGAAAGGCTTGGAATATTGCATCAGGAGAGGCAGTGAAATGATTAGATGGTGAGCACTGAAAATCAGCAAGGTTTACTCTGCTGGAGAGGGCTCAGAAGATGAGGAAAGTCTGCAATGCTGAAGAAAGTCTGGAGTATGGGATTAAATTGGTGATAAGTGGAAATCTGGGTAAGTAGATAGAATAAATCAGATTGCCGGTAAATTTCTGTTGTGGTATATTATAGAGGTAGAAAGGAATATCAGACTCAAGTGGAATGACAAGTAACAATGCAATATGGAGATAAGAGCACATGGAAATTGTAAAGGGGATTGTTATATCAGGATATGGTACTTTGCCAAATGTTTCTCAGGAACCTATTAATACTGATTTTTACTTGTGGTGAACAAAAAAAGAATACTTTGGAAGGTTGTCAATATAAATGTTTTTCACATCATGCAGCAGCTCTGGGAAATAGCAGTATCAAGGACAGGTAGCAAGTCCCTGAGGCTTTAACCAACAGGGGTTTTCCCTTCAGCTGTTATATATTTTATTTTAATATTTTATTTTGAATTTAATACTCAGAATGTCTCTTGGGACATAATTTCATTTTCTGGTTTTATATACTTCCTCTAAAAATATGGGAATATTTGCACTAGGAGAGACACAAACATAAAACAGCAAGGTTGAATACTGAAGGCATCTGTTGTTCTCAGTAGGAATATGATCCTGAGGGAAGAGATAATCTACTTGAGCCAATATAAATCGTGAACTATGACAGATTAATTTAAAAGAAATTTGAAATGGGATTATAACTTAGAATGCTCAGGAAAAAAGTCTTGGACCTGCAATGTTAAACTAATTACTGCATGAGTATTTATCTCGTCTTCTCTTTGCATGAGTGGTTTCTTGTGACATTGTGTTCGGAGACTTGGTTTAGGAGTCTGTGTCCAATGTATCATCATCTCTTTGGTTTCATCGCAGGCTAAAATGTAACTTTACAGAGTTTACACATCAGCATTCTTAGTTTTCAGCTTAGTTTTCAGGTTGTCCTCGATTTTATATATATATGTAAGATTTGTTAGAGTATATGCTTAAATAAAATTGTACTTATTGCAGATTAGAAAAATGAAACTAAAGTAGAAATACCATGAGCAACATGTGTGTCTTTCCTTTTCCACAGGCTACACTGAAAGCACAATAAGAATTAAGATGAAGCCATTTCTTTCAAAGTAATCCTCATTCTTGTCTTGTTTGATGAACTTCTTACTCTTTTGCACCTAATTTTTAAATTCCTAAGACTTTGAAGTTCATTTCTGGATTGGTCAGAGTCTTGTAGAGGGTTTTTTTTTTTTTTTTTTTTTTTTTTTTTTTTTTTTTTTTTTTTTTTGTTTTTTTTGTTTTGCTTTGTGTTTGTTTTTGTTTTGTTTGAGGGTTTTTTTGGTGGTTGGTTCTTCCCACCCCCAGCTTTGATATCTGGAAAGGGTTAAGGTTAAGTACAAACTTGAAATAATGTTTTCATATCTATTTTATGCAATTTCAGTAAATGATGTTTGCCCTGAACTTCAATTCTGTTCTTTTGAAGCTGGCATGATGACTTGCATAACACGCTTGGGAAGTGATTCTGGGGTCACTCATGATGATACACTGTCAATTATGATAGTCTGCTCTAGTAGCTTGTGACCAGTAGCTTGTGTCATGTAATGACTCTTACAGAGTCTTCTGTTCTCTTAATGTGCAATTTCTCTTCATAGTTAAAACCCTCTTGAAAATGGTAGGAGGAGAGAGAAAAGCTGATACAATTGTCTAGTAGCAAAATGCAGGTCTATACCATCAATAAACTACTATTTTTGTTTGCTGCAGGTCTTTCAGTTCTGGCTGCATGCTCAGTCAAAACCTGAAAGGATGGTCTCTTCCTGTCTCCTTTTTTTCTACTGGTCTGGGGCTGAACTTGGAAGTAGTGATGAGAGGACTGGGAGAGGAGTAGGGAGTGCTCACCTAAATTCAGCAGGAAGGATAGCACTAACACCAGACTGGATTGGAACAAAGTGCAGCCAGTGTTTTGGATTAAGAGGTCCAAGTCATCTTATCACAAATGAGATTGGATATCCTCAAAAGTCCTTTTCAGTTCTGTGTTTCCATTTCAGCTTTTCTGGACTCAAACGGCAGGATTTGTCTCCACAACTCAATCCTTCAGTCTTTGCTTGTACGTACAAATTGTTATGGAGCTGATGATCTGATAACTGTTGGGATTTTGGAGAAAAGAATCCTACTCTCTAGTTACAGCATGATTAGAAGGGGTTTGTTTGTTTTCCCCACAAGCTTCTGCATGAGACATTGAAAAGAATTTTGGTTCTGTGCCTCACAGCCAGTGACTACACCAGGAATGGTTTGTGGTTGTGAGTCAAGATCAACAGCAAACAACCAGGACTTCAGACCTCCAGAAGCTCAGTTTGAGCTGATGCTCTTTTTAACAGCAAATATTGCAGTAAAGACCAGTAATTTGCAACCAGTAGTGGAATTGCATTGTGATGGGAATTATAACCTCTGCTGGAGAAAACGGCCATTTCTGAAGCTCTGCTAAGTGATTGATCCAGCCACACTTCTCTGGTTGACACTTTGTTCTCAGTGTAATCCTGAATCTCTGCCACTTTGCCCTCACATTTAGAAATGTATCACAGCACGTTTCCTGGTTAGTAGGGTTTCACTTACAGTCTAATATTACTACATGTTCTCCTATAGGCAGAGAACGGAAAAAGTCCAAACCACAAAACCCCCCAAAAATTGTCAAGTACTTTTTATTCTATAACTCACTTCTCTATGCAGATCTACAGATAGAGTAAAACTACTTTCTTTTATTATTGCCTTTTGTACATCATTCTACCATTAAACTTGTCCACTGAGTTATCAGAAAAAAAAAAGAAACAAGCAGGATATAATTCATGGTCTCTTCTTCAAAGTGATAGAGGAAGCCAGTTCTTGTAATTCATCTTGTGAAAGTTTTTATAATTTTAAAAGATGGGAAGCTATTTAAACCCCAGAACAGAAGGAAGATCTGGCTAGCCCAGGCATAAATGAAAGAAATATGCCTTTTAGTTTTTCAGGTTTGATGGGCCATTCAACTTGCAAGAGTGATTATGAAAATGTGTCTTGCCAAAGAGTCTGAGCCAAGAAATTTTTGGAAAGCAAAATTTTTATAGGGAAACTTTTGTTTTGTGTCTTATTTTTGGGGTTTTAGTGGGGTTTTTATTTTTTGTTGTTGTTTTGTTTGTTTGTTTGTTTTTTATGCAAGAGACATCTTCTGTAGTTTAGTGGAATCTTTAAAGCCTTATCCTGATGTTCACATTCTGATAGCCAAGGCAGCATAAATATGTTTCTAGGCAAAGTATTTCAGTGTGTTCTCTTTTACCAGCCTCTAACATACAGTCCCAGCTATTTTAAAAATCACCTTTTGTTCAGTGTGGATTATTCATGCAATCCTGCGTTTCTCAAAAGTGTCTCTGGTTAGAATTAGAGTTCCCAGACTCTGCACATGTTTAAAAGAACTAATAATCATACTTGGCTTTGACCTTTCTCCCCAGCCTTAAATGCAGCATAGAGCAAGTGTTTCATATATAAAACAAAATAAAATCTCTAGGAAAACACTGAGGGTTCAGTGTTGCTTTCCAAAGGGTCCTTAACTTTACTGCTGGAAAATTATCTTGGCCATAATTATTTAATTGCTTATGCTTTTTTGTTTTCTGTACCATTTTTGTTACAACTTTTATTCTCTCTCTTAAAAAACTAAATATCTGAATTTTCACCACCAAAATCTTTGTGCCATTTAAAATGGGTAACATTGCTGATACCCTTCAAACCCAAGGGAAATGACAGGAGGAATTTTTGCACTTGGTTTAAGCTAACAGAAGATGATCATTAAAATTTGATCACCTTCTTTTTAAATAAAGAAATACTGGAAAAGGAAAAGCAATTGCTCTTGGCAAACCTGACTTTTTAAAATTCTATTTTATTTTTGGTATCAAATGGTATTAACTGTCCACTAGATTATCTAGTAAAGGACCAGATAAAGATACTTTCTTTTTCTGACTCCTTTATGGAGAAGAAAGTGAAGTCTGGACGTGTCATCAGAAGCAAACTAGCTCTGTGTTGCAAGGAATTGAAATAGTTCTGAAAGTCTGTGTTCTGGAAATAAAAAACAGGACAGGAGGTTCAGCATGAGGCAGAAGAGAGCCCAGCCCAGCAATTTACCTTTTAAGAACTAAGGAATGATGTAGAAACTGTGTGTTTCCCTCAATTCAGACACCTTAACTACTTCAGGTGTAGGAATATCTTGCATGATTTAAAGTAAAAATTTATTTACTTCTTGTCTGTGGACAAGTAGCTTTTTCTGGTGACTGGTGTGAACTGCAAGCTCAGAGTTAGTTCAGTTCTGGGAAATTGTTTTCATACTGCTGAGCAAGTTCAGAAGCTGGCACTGTCCCTGTATGGTGAAAGTGGTTAAACCAGGAGAACAACTTCTTATAAAAAGTCACAAGCAGGAAAGCAAACTGCAAACAGATTCTTGTGGTAAGACAAAGTGTTATGCATGAAATCTTGCTATGGACAAGAAAGGGAACATGCCATACATCTATTCCTGATCTATATGTTTACAAAGCTGTGAACTTATTCTTAGCTTATTTAAAATATTAATAGTATAAACAGAATTAAAGAAAAGTTTTTATTCTAATTGCAGGAATACTAATGGTTCCTATTGATATGAGATCTCATAGTACAACACCTTAATGACTGGAGACATTCAGGAGTAATTTTGCTTGTGTTATCATCCTTTGCTACAAAGTACCGTAATCTTCCCTGAGACTGTAAGATGTTGTGAAGTAGGTTGTCCTCCTATTGACACTATTCTACTTCTTTAAACCACTTTCAAGGCAGAGTCACACAAACCACTTAGATGGGGGTTTTTTTTCCCCCTTGGTTTGTGTCTTTAAAGAAGGAATGTTCCTGGGGAAGCCAAATCAATATATACTAAAGATGGGAGGAAGTCCTATGTTTTTGTTTTTTTTTTCAGAAATGTTTTGACTTCAGAAAAAAAAGACCAAAACCAACTGTTTTAAAACATCTATTACCCACTTACCTCTATCTTCCCCCCCCCCCTGTAATTAGATGGAAAACAAAAGAGATAAGCTATTAAAATATGACTAATCTGAATTACGTCTGATGCATCATATGGAGGACTCCAGTTAATGATAATATAAAGTAATGTAGGATAAAATTTCATTACTGAATCAAAAGAAACTTGAGGTTAGTTTAATCAAGACAGGAATGAAAACAGTACGACGTGCCATAAATCCTTTATTGAACAAAACTGCTAAGGGCACATTTGCAATTAAGATATTTATACCTGACGAGTTACCTGTGGATTGGAAATCATAGAAGGTTGTTGGTTTTTTTTTATTTTTTTTTCCCCA
>VYXB01008201.1:0-66167 GCA_013397135.1 Pachyramphus minor | reverse complement strand
AGCGCCTGCCGCGGGTCCGGCCGCCGCGGGGGCGCCGGTGGCCGCGGAGGTGCCTGCACCGGGCTGTGCCGTGCCTGCACCGGGCTGTGCCCTGCGTAGTAGAGCTCTGCCGAGCCGAGCCGTGCCGTGGCAGCGCCCGCGCCCCGCACCGCTGGCTGCCGCGGGGGTCCCTTTCGCAGCCACCCAAGGTAGATCGGCGGGAGCCTGCTCGGCCGTGAGGAAGCTGTGAACTGCCCCCAGAAGTTTGCTGGCGGAAACTGTTCCCTTTATTGGCAAAGTCTTCAGGCTCTTCTCAGAGGAACACCTCGTTGCCTAAGATGAGTGGCTGTAGGAAGCGGTGTAAGCGGGAAATATTGAAATTTGCTCAGTACCTTCTCAGGCTAATCACAGGTTCTCTTCACACAGGTAATGACTGTTTTTCTCTGTAGTCGAACTGTGCAGCATGCTAACAAGAGAATTGCCTAAGGATAATAGGGAGATGTCATTGTTTTATATTATCATTCCTTTCATCTTGTAAATAATAATAAAGGAAGATCTGTAAACTGTTTTGTGGCTGAGCATAATGGAAACAGAGCATAGTCTTATATTAGTGTTTAGACAGTGTGACATTCTCTAAGCATTTACACACATGAACCCACGCTAGGGTGTGAATGTGCATGCTTTCACCTGTCCACCTGTATATGTTAAAGGTAATGCAGAGAAGCCATATGATGGTCAGAAAGGGTGAATCTTATGCTTTTTATTTCACCCTTTCTTGGGCTGATTGACAAGCAGACTACATTCTTTTTTTCAGAGGCATGGTTTTGCTTATCTAAAGATGTAAATCAGCTGCAAACTGTCAATATGATGTTATAGTATCTTGTTGTAAACTTTAAATAACACTTGTACTTTTGTGACCTTAAAGAATTTGAAACATAGTGGTTGTCAACTTTACTTAGGTAATTTTTTTCTGTAACCTTGAACAAATTGTACAGTACCAGATAAGGTTTATAAGCTAGACTGAACAGATACTGTAGTTTTCTTCTTAGCCCTTTGGAAAGTATGCTTTTTTTCACAATTCAGCATTTTCTATGGCTATTCTTAACAGCTGACAAATATAATAGTTTACATGATGTCATTCTGTATTTATGAAATATAATTGTGCTTCTTGCTAGACTTCAGTTACTTTTTTTTTTTCCCTTGTAAAGGTGCAACTCCAGCATCATCAGATAATATCCCTTTATACTAATATGATTGTTGAGAATTAAAAGCCATTTATTTTGCTACAAAGTTTCAGCTGGTGACATTTGTTTGGTTGGTTTTTTGGTTTTGTTCGGTGGTGGTGGGTTGGTTATTTGGGTTTTTTGTTTAGGCACTGATAAAAAGATTTGAGAGCAAAGTTGACTCTTCATTAATAATTTGAAGTATTGATGCATACAATTTATCAGATTTGGGGTTACAATGCTATAAAGACTGTGGCACAAACGTTGCGAATGAGTACTTTATAGGATGCTTGTAACTTAGGGAAATCTGACACAGCTTTTTAGTAACTTTGAGTGTCTTGTAACGTAGAATTTCCGTGCCTTTGTTTTCTGTACCATTACTGGTCTATCATAATTTGTTGTTTGTGAATTGCATCAGTTCAGATTTCTCTGAAAACACTGGCTTCTTGCTCCTGTGAGTTGCTATGGAAATTAAATAATATATGATGCAAGAAGCAAGCTATGTTAGAAATTCATGCCCATACTCTTTTTCACAAAGTCATCCAAGCTTTTCCTATCTAGTGATGCGATGCACACATTATGCTATTTTTCAGACTGACATTTGTGTTGCAAAGCTTTCTAAGCTCACAATCCGAAACCCATTTTCAAGAATTTCTGTGGATACTGATTCTTATGCTACCACTAAAAGAAGTTCTTTTGTTTATAATTAAGCAGCACATTTTCGGTGATAAATTATTGGAAAGCCAAGTGGATTGGCCTCAAACATATTTCCTTAAAGCAAACAAGCAAGCAAAACCCCCCCACTCTTAGGAACTTTTAAGAACTGAGACACTTCCTAAGAAATTTCCAGTTTGTTTTTACGAGAGGTAATGATGTATTACTACTATTAGTAGCTTAGTAGACTTCATCGTGTTCAAATGGTGTAGCAAAGAAGATCAGGATAATGTGATAATAATTGAAATGCCAGAAGAGGTAGAGTGCCACTGTTAAGCTTTTGCATAGTCCAGTCCTACTCATTAACATCAGCTGTTGCAATACCAGTTACTCTTCCCCCTGAAAAATATAATGCATAATTCATTCTGTTGATAATTAGTTGCTAATTAATGAAGATGAATGAGAAAGCCTAGTTGAAAGTGCTAGAAAGTTATACTTTAATTTGTATGTTACAGTTACTCTGTTTCTCTCTTGAGCATTCAAAAATTTAGGGTAGCTATCAGAAACAAAGCAGTGTGCTTATTTAAGTTTTTAAAAACAGGCAATCTTCTCACTCAAGTGACCAATTATTTTTGAAGTGTAAATGTTTACTAAGGAGCACAATGATTAACACAATTTAACTTCCTTGTTGATATGATTTGGCCTCAAGTTTCTTTTTCAGGTGTTCCTGAATGTTTAAATTATACTTAATAGTTTATAACCACACATTCTTGAAAGCACTTGCACTGAACCTAATGCATCCTTCCTTTCTGTATGGGTAGGCATGTTGAATATATACTTAAACTACAGATGGGTACCAGCTCTGCTGCAGTTGGAATGTTTACCCTGATCAGAAAACGAGAGAACGAGATATAGGAGGGAGGCTGGATTTACTGGCTATGGGCCCAGCTAAGGAGTTGCTGTTGACTACTGGTCTTATAGCTTGTGTTTCATACCAAGCATTTATAACACTACAGACCTGTTCTGTGGTAAATCTCAATGTTTAAAATAAAAGTGATCTCATATAGCTGTCTGGGCTGGTACATAAGCATGGACTTTGCTTAATAGTCAACTCAGCTGGAACCAATATTAATGGAACTACCCCCTTGCTTGAAGGTAATGCTGCATAAATCTTTACAATGGGTTTTAAGTGGCAGTCTCTGCCTGAATACATCCAGATCTCTATCAAATTTTTTTTTACAGCAAGTTACTATGATTGACTGCAAAATGTAGTGAAATGTAGTGAAAAGAAAGTCTTTTAAAGAAAGTTCTTAAGTTTCCAAGACTTCTGCTGTATACTGTTGATGTATTTCCACAAGTGAAACAAACTCCCTAAAATACTTGAAGATGATGTTTTTCTAATGTCATACCAATTCCTACTTTATTGCCTCTTGACATGTGCTGGAAGTGCCTGGTCTTTGAAACACTGTCGTAAAGAACTTAGTGCAGCTCTTGAGAATGCTTTAGTTTTTGGATGCAATGCAGATTTGCATATTATAAATAACTAGATAAATCATTGTGAGATCAAGAAATAGGTCACAGGTTATTTTAAAATAGAGAGAATGTGATTTCAGAGCAATGGCTAGGAAGTTTTTCTGAACTGTCATCTTAACAACTGATAAAGTACAGGGATTAAAGAGATGATAGAACAAAAACTGTCATTGACTTCAGTGGTAAATTTTCACAAGTATGTCCTTTTCAGGCATGTCTATATTAAATGCCTGATATAACATATTAAATATTAAAAAGGAAGCCAGGTTTTACAGGACAGAATTGAATTCCCAGTTAGCTTATATGTATATAAAGAAGGAAGGAAGAGGAGATCAACTCTCTAACTGAAGTAATCTCACTCTTCTAGGCTTTTATAGCTTAAACCATATATTGATGTGGGATTCTCAACATTTTTGTTTTACTGGGACTCTTCTTTGTGTGTTTTTAGATCTTGAGATTGATGACTGGTGTAAAACACTGATCACAGGCTTGAGATTTTTCTTAGGTTAAAAAAAAAATCTAATTGTGAGTGGGGGCTGTACTTCTTGATGGCATGCTCTTTGATAAACCAGGTTAAAAAGGGTAATCTCTAGACTTATATTTTGCCTGTTTGTGCACAGAAATATTTTCAGGCCTACTGTCAAGACAAATACATCATCTGAGCATAGATTTTAAGGTGTGGGAGGTCTCACAACTCTACTCCTCTGACTGTTGTACTTCTGCCTATCAGTGCCTGAAGTCCAGGACTGTTTGGGATAGCAGTTTACAATGAAGGCTTCAGGGGCTGCTCCTTCATAATTCCAAGAGGAATAACCATTTTTGAATGCAGGTTAATATTATTTCATTAACTTGTATGGAAAATAAAATGAGAAGTGGAATAAATTAAAATAAAAAATAATCCAAAATATCAAAATAATCTTAAACAACATGAGACAAAAAGTAGATGAAAAAGATGTTCCTTTTTTAATGCAAATAGGATATAAACTAAAATTATCTTGAAAGGACTCTGTGGCTTGAAGATGTCACAGAACAGCTAAAATGCCAATGTACATGGGCAAACATGGGTTTAATATGTTTCCAAATGCCTTTTTTGTATTGCTGAAATATTTCCTTTTTTTATACTAAATCAGTATTGTTCATGAACCTAATTAGTCTTTTTTCATTTATTTTTAATAGGAAAGATTTCCAGATTTAAGGTTGGTGTCTCTCGGCTGTTGCCTACGAGTTAGTTTGAACCTCTTGGGTTTCAGAAGTCTTTCATGTACAGAGGTGCAATGTTCTCTATATGTAATTTCACAGGTTCTAATGTGCAAGACTGATATCTTTGTCATGTTCTGTTTAGGGAAAAAGCCTCATTAATTTCAAAGAAACCAATCAAGATTTCATTTGAAGTTCTGCATTGTACTTTATGCTTGCTCAGTTTACTGATTAGCATCGACAACTTCTGCTGGTGCTGTCTTGGTATTAGTCTACCTCAGAGAAATCACTTCAGTGGAAGGATGTAGTAGACAGTGAATGTTAACAAAGTTGTATTTTGAGTAGGCTTCATACTACTAGTTGATATAGTTGAAAGAGATGCTAAGTGTAAAATATCAAACATTGAGAGAAAAATATCTGAAAAATCCCCAAGCAAAAAAAAAAAAAAAAATCCCCCAAACCAAATGGGCAAATATGTTAGTTGAATTTTGCATGAATCCTTTTGTAAGGTTGCTAGGATTTTTAGTTTATTGCATGGTTGAGTACCTGGCTTTTGAAAATGCCTTTTTTTATATTATCCTACTTCTATATGTATTATCACTGCTATAGGCTTTTGTTTAGAAATAGACTGTTCTATAGACAGCACTCTGAGACAAAATACTGAGATGTATTGAACTTAGCAGCTGTTAGCTTTAAATAAATGCTGCGAAAAGCTGAGAATGCCTTAACTTAATGCAGCACTTACGCTGCATTCTACTTCAATCTGGAGCAGATTATAAATATTTCCTTTATTCACACAAAAAACCCAGTTCTACCTATATGCCTCTCATGCTGCACCTGCAGAGCTACTGTGAAGTTTCAACAAGTTTTGTAAAAATTCCTTAGATTTTAAGTAATTAGTTAGAAAATATATGATAATGAATTAAGTTAAGCACTCAAAAAATTATAAGTTTTCCCCTCTTCAGAAAAGGGCCTACACAGATTGCCTTTGCTTTTCCGGATTTGCAACTCAGTACCGTGCAAAATGTTTCAACTTTGAGTTTTATAATCCTGCATCTGGCAAATAGACCAGACTTCACAGAAGCATGAAGCAGTAGTGGAAAAATTATGTGGGTAGAAGAATATCTTGAAGTAGGGGATCTAAAGGCAATACCCTAATCTTTAAATATATTCTCCTGAATATGTTTAAGTATTTTCCTCAAATGTCCCATATTTTTAAGACATTAACTCCATCATATAGCCTATTTTAAAAAGTTTTTTTCCCAAATCCTTCTGAATGAGTCTGCATTGAAGTCTTAAGGCTTCATGTGGTATGTTAATAGGAAATGGACAGACTGTTACCATGCCGCAAACGATTTCTTTTGAGAAGGCAGTTTTTTATTCTCTCATTCCAAATCTGGATCTTAATTATAATGAAAGATACAGTTCAGCTTCTTTTGCAAATGACACAGTGGAAAGCATCCTGTAGTCATCCTTAATGATCTTCCCTTTGGAAGTCCTAAGTTTTGTAATGTTCTTAAGAGAGACTAAATTACTGACATAATTTATAAAGATAATATTAAAACTTCAGCTGTATGTAGGACACAACACTCGATATTATGTTTAAAGATACTCTTAAAGGAACTCTTAGAAAGTTACCAAACTGTGCACACAACATTATGAATGTTTCGACCTTATGCCATATAATGCAGTTCTTAACCATATATGCACTTTTCCTTTGACTGTTGTATAGAAGCAGCAAGGAGTAGGGTATACTTAGATTAGAAATTTGGATGCAAACTGAAATAAATACGAACTTAGAGTACACAGACTGGTGTTTTTGGTTCTTAAGTTTTTATTCCTTTATAGGGACTTTCTATTGAAGGCCTAACTATGGGAGATGGATGCATCCTATCAGAAGCAGTGTTAACAGCTTATCATTTAGATGGAGATTTTAAAACCCCTGTATTTTTGGATCTGCTTCGTAGTTTTATTTGTAACAGTTAAGGGAAAGATGCAAGCTACAGATAAAAATGAGAAACCATGACAATGTAATTCAGCCAAATATGACAATGTATGCATGTACATTTAATGACTGCAGTAATAGTATGTATCCTGTTTGTTTCATGAATGGCAGTATTTTCTAAACTGGGATAACCACATGTTAATATTTAGCAGTCCATAAGGGCTGTCTTGAATGTGAGCCTGCATTAACAGAAAATATTTTCCCTATTTAATAGTTTAATTTTTGAATTCTGTAAGAACATTAGAGGTAGATGATACCATGTTTGGATATGCAGTAAGTGAACAATCTGGAAAATGACAGTGATATGTTGATTTGGAAATACATGGGCACTGAACTAGTGCTAACAGCACTTCAGTCTTTAACTAGTTATTCTGTGTGACTGGCTCTGGTACAGCTAAGTAGAAACAATGGAACTGGTAAGACTTCACACCACTGTGTGGTTGTGTTGAAAGCCAACCTTATACCCTATTACACCAGCAGTCATGTTTTTATGTGCAATAACATAGTGACACCGGTTGTCACACACCATGATTCTCTTTCCCAGTATGGAAAGAGAATGGAAAGTATGGTGTGGTGGTTTTTCCTTGCTTTACTGTGTTTTCAGACTGTATGCATTTTTAATATTTATCATATTTGTGTATAACCCAATTCATTTAAATTCCACTCATAGATTTTTGTGTCTGAGTTGGTTTAGATATTGACTAGTGTGAACTCTTCATTTGCCTGTTGTTTCTTCATAATGACAGCCTGTCAGGGAAGACAATGCAATTCACTCCAATATTTCTTTCATTTCCAAAGTTGAAATACTGACTTTTGAAGTAATTTAAAATAAAACAAACAGAAATTATCTGGAAGGGAACTCTCGAACTTTTCGCTGCAAAAAGCTGTTGAAATTGGATCAATTGATTTTTCTAAACGTTGACTAAGATACTATCTTTATTTTCTGGTTTTTTGAGTGCTAATTTACCTCTTTGAATTTTTAAATGAAGTCTGTAGACAATGCAAGTATGTGTACAGTTGGACCTAGGAGGATCACCATGCTGAAATACTGCAAAAAATTAAAGATGAGTTTATTTTGTAAACTTTTTTTTTAAGGTACAACACATGTTGCAAGGGACCCTGTTACTGGGGTTTTCTGCTAATGTGGAACATTTTGAACATACAACATATGTTGCATATTGTTAGGTTCCTTCAGTTTTGAACTCTAACATGTCACTAATTCTTCTTTTGAAGTTCTATTCCAAATAATATTGATACCATAATCTTATAAATTGTTTTGTCATTATTGTGTCTTCAGAATACATAAGGATATACAGTATTATTGTGTGTTTGAGAAATTGGCTTTTAAGCCTGGTAATACTTTGATTTACCTTGAACTTTTTATAGAGTGCCCATCGAGGCAGTGTGATTAATTTTAAATATAAATCAAAAATGTCTGGGATGAGGGGGAAAAAACCTGTTTTCATCAGCACCCATACTTCATTAATTTAGAAAATTGAATAAATCTGAAATGAGGTACTAAACTTTGTTAACTTGCTTTTATTTGGCAGATTTGTTGTTTTGGAAATACCTTTTATAAGGCAGGTGAATAAAATCAAACAACATCTAGAATCTGTACTAAATCTGTACTAAAGCATCTGTGCAGACCTTTCTTTGACAGCCGTGATAAACTTTGTTTAATTTCAGGAGAAATAATAGACAGTTGATCACTTATATTTGTTGATGATTTAGATTATCTTGGATTATGTAAAAGTTGTGATTTTTACTTTTACAAACATTTATATTCAAATGGTATAAGTATGCCTAGTTTTAAACAAATCACTCTTTTATACAATTTTCATTTTCACAAGTTTTAAATGTGTTCATGCTCAGCATCTCACATAATATTAATGGTCAGGACTCTAACTATCTAATTCACTAGCAATAATGCCTGTGGAATCCACAATAGTAAAATCTCTGGAACTTTCTGTAGAAAATCCATCTGAAACTACTTGATTGCTGTAATGTGAGTCTAATCATATACATTTAGTGAGTTTTCCCAAAAGATGACACATTTTTTCCCAGACAAAAACATATTTAAGCACCAATGATAAGCTGCTTTGGAATTGCTGTACTGCAGCCTAACACAAGTTTTGTAAGCTTCTTTCATTATCAGTTCAGGAAGGGAATTACAACATAAGAGAAACCTAAGGAATTGTCTTCATGTGGAGATTTAATTCAGATTAAGTAAAACTGCTAGAAGTAAGATGCAGAAGAATCAGAACTGAAGTGACCTTATTTTAGCATAATTCATTTCTTAAGGAAATTAAAGCAAATTCTATTTTAATTCTGAATGAGAGGGTCTCAACAGAGCCTGAATTAATCTTAACTATTCCACCTTACTGATTAATTAATAATTAACTTCTCTGAGTATCCTGTGTGAACAGCTCCTGAGGATCCCTGAATAGGCATCAGGGCATTTTAGTGAGGACGAGAAAATTTTTAATTTCTTCAGTCAGCTAATAACTTTTAAAAATGTAACCAAACAAAGAAAATTAGATGCAAATTAATGTCAAAGAGAAGGGAAAATGTAAAATAAAATGTTAAGGAAAACCTTGAGTGAGGGCAAGGAGAGAAGGCAAAGAAGAGCGTGATTGACACTAGTATATAAAAATGTGCATATATGCTGGGGAGCCCCTGGTGGTCTAGTGGTTAAGGACACGGCACTGTAACTGCCGAGGCCTGGGTTCGATTCCCGGTCGGGGAAACTCCCCGGGTAGGCGGAGCCCGTTAGCCCTGTAAGGCAATCCACCTACGTCCTGAGGACCTCGCTGCCACTGTCCAAGCTCGCTTGGCCCCGGCAGACGAACCTTAGGATTAAAGGGTGGGCTCAGTTCTGCGCGCACTGTGTCCCACCTAAAATAAATCCAATGCGCAGGCTGGAAGGCGTACAAAGACCTTCCACAGATCTTCGTTCGCGAAGTCTGGCCACTACTTTCCTGGTGAAGCAATAGACTCATATATGCACAGCCACTGATACATCTGTGTTATTGTGCACCAGATTCATCCTTGATATAAAGCTACAGGCAAATCTTTCCTCATGAAGAGTTTGGACTGAGAGAAATAGGTAGAGGACAGCGTGGTGTCATGTCTTAACTCTCAGAACTCTAAAGCTATAAGATTGAAGGCAAATTTTTTCTAAAATAGTAGAAATATTTATTCCTTCAAAAATGGGCTGGTTTTTGAGTTGACAGTGTCACAACAGTAACTGAAATCCAGGTCAAGGAAGACAGAAATGCTGACAGTGGCTGGCAGTCACTACTCCCCTTCAGTTTGATGCATCTGTTCCCCTGACTGCGGGTTTTGGAAATTTCATTGCTGTTCAGACCCTCTCCCTCTTGCCGCACACAGGTGAATTGAAGTGCTACAACATACCCAATGTGCACCTCCACAGTGCTCTGAAACTTTAATGCTGAGTGACAGATGTGAATAGAAACAGCAGGGCATTCCTTCCCCTGTGAAGACTTACCAGATGAAGTGCTTGATGCTCCTCAAATAACTGCTGTAGTCTATTGTGAGAAACTAATTGGATTGTATGTATTGCTTACAGGAAGTTCTGGACTGATCTATTAAATTACTCACCTGTTGTCTGTATAGTATCGTACTGTGTCAGTAATTGAAATGTCATCCTGTTGAGATGGTGTAGGACTAAGGCCAGTTCTTTTCCAGCTAGTCTGCTGAGATGTTTTTGTCCATTAAGTTGTACCATATAGAAAAAAACCGTTCATTTTCCTCAGGGAGAAAACTACCCTTCAAAAAGCAGTAGAATTATCCTAAATATCCTGGAGTGGGTCCAGTGGAGAGCAACAGAGGTGATTAAGGGACTAGAACATCTGTCTTACGAGGATAGGCTGAGGGAACTGGGCCTATGCAGGCCCAAGGAGAGATGACTGACAGGGGACTCCATCAATGTCTGTCAGTATCTGAAGGGAGGGTGCCAAAAAGATGGAGCCAGGCTTTTCTCAGGTCATGCCAAACAATAGGACAAGAGGCAACAGGCAGACATTGATGCACCTGTAAATAGGCCATTTGGTATATGTGTCCATATTTTTTTAAAATCATTATCAATACTCTTCTCTCCTATCAGGAGATCTACCAGGTATACTTCAACAGTAAAGAGGGAAGGAATCGTTATTACAGAAAATAAGAGTATTTACAATTTTCAGTGCTTTTATGTTGACTGTTTACTTCAATGTTAGAAGGATATTAAATACATGCATTTGTGCAATTTTAGCTGTGTTGTTACTGATCAAATTAAGGAAATTTAGATTTTCCCTTCTATTACATCTTACCTCTAAGATAAATGCATACTGTGGCGTTGTATGTAT
Organism: Pachyramphus minor; assembly: GCA_013397135.1. Classification (NCBI taxonomy): domain Eukaryota; kingdom Metazoa; phylum Chordata; class Aves; order Passeriformes; family Tyrannidae; genus Pachyramphus; species Pachyramphus minor. The sequence continues at coordinate 55,212 of VYXB01008201.1, read as the reverse complement.
GAGTGTACAAACAACCACATAAGAAGTTGTTTGAGACTTTTTTTTCTAAATACTGTTCTTTCCAAGCATGGCAACATTTTAGTTTATATTCTGTACTGCTAGCTTTTTTACATTTAGGCAATCTGCATCAAATCTGCATACAGATCTGGAGTCCCAAGGTAGTATTGCACCACAACTACGTGCAGAATACTACCCAAGAGGACACTTGGGGATGGGGCATAGACTGACTGATGTAACTACATCTATACCTATCTGGAGGTGCCCTAGCTGACAGGGCAAAGGATGAGAGACAGAAGTGATTGCACCTCAGTGAACTGAAAACATGAAGTAAAGATCATGCTGTGCCTGTGAATCTGGGAGCTGTGAGAGGGGATGTCCAATGCTGGTGCTTTAGCGAGGAGGGGCATGGAGGAGATGAATTTGAAGGAAAAAGCCTTCAGACACATATAATTGTGTCTGTAGGGCATGGGGAAGGTGATGAGTAATGGAATATATCACTAATACATCCTGCTTCATGTTTCTGTCCACTCACATGCTAAAGCAGTATGGAAGACCCTCACTGAACTTACAGCTCCCTGCAGACTGAATATGGGATAGGAAGCACTGCTGAATGTCAGTAGTTAGGAGGTTAAGTAAGGCTCATCTTAGATTTTTCTGAATCAACTGAATTATCTCTGTCCACATAAGCATCACTTATTTTGGTTCCTTCCAGGATAGGTTTGGACTGGCAAAAATAATACTATATCCAAGGATTTCAGATTATTTTTCTTGAAGTTTATAATGTTTTTCTCAGGTAGTACAGTGACCAATGTACATACAAAGTGCTTTGTCTTTTGCTACTTTCTGCTAAAGCCTTTTTAGTTTAGAAATTCCAGGTCATCTTCTAGTACTTAAAAATGTACAATCCCCTGTTTTAACAGTTCTGTATGATTTCTTTTCAATTCTTTTTACACTGTTGTAATCATTAAAAACATTTTGTTTGGGTTTTCTTTTTCTGGAAGTGCTACTAAGGTAATGTTTTCTTAAAAGTATGAATTATGAGAGTACGTGTCCATTTTTCAGCATCCTATGGTGTGACATAAAGTTGGTTTTCCTATCTGCCTTGTATTAAGTTGGCTGCGTTGTTTCGTCTGCCTGCTGTCTTTGATCACTTCATCCCCAGTCACTCAGTTCCATGTGGTACTTCTGCAGTTCATCCACTAACCCTTCACTGAATATCATAAATGGATTTTGCTAGCTTCATTATTAATCCTCTTTTTCTGAACACTTATGAATTTGTTGAACATTTGGACATTCAGCATTTACCTACTAGGGACTCCTTCATCATACCTTTCCTCTGATGTGATGTTATTACCAGTGACTCAGTTACTATTTTACTCCATTTCCTGCCTTTGTTTTTTTTTTTTTTTAACCTATCTATAAATCCTAATTAATAAATCATCTTTTTGTTTTGCTGTCATGTTGTCAAGAGTTCCAGCTAAGAGAAAGCAGAGTGAAACTAACACTATCTGTCTCCTAAAAGTACTGAATTAAAATCCAGACATCATACACATCCTACAGGGAACTAATGCCACAACACTGATCTCTTGAGGAAGGTCTTCTCCTTACATCCAGTCTGCTACCTGCCACTCATTTGTTTAAATGAATTTAAAACTCTTGGGGTTTTTTTAACCTTTTCTCTTTGCTTTCTTCTGGAATAACAAGGTATTAAAACCCATTGCCAATGCAGAGCATATCCATGTAAGCCACTGTGAACTTCTTTTAAACACAGTATGAGGAATGAATCTCTTGGTCTGGTGCTTTGAAAATATCTTGAATAATATCCTGAAAAGATTCTTCCACGACGCTACTGGCAATCATTAAGATCTGTCATTCTAAAAAAAAGGCATGGTTGACTAGATAGAATGCAAAACTATGATTTGAGATATCTGTTTTACCAATTCCCTGACAAGGACAAGTTGTTTCTGCTCATGAGTAAGTATATTGGGACTCTGGTGCCTACATTCTGCTGAAGTCCAAGAAAATATGGATAAAACTGATGCCTGTACTTTGATCCCTTGCAGTTCTGGAGCAGAAGTCATTCTGGTACAATTAAGTAGCTTGGTATCTGTCTTATGATGTAGGATTAAAGATTTAGCATCCCAGCACTGGATTCCTGAAAAGTCCAGTCAAGAAAAAATGTCACAGGCATACAAATGCAGAAGTACAGTAGCACATGACTCAGTATAAAGCAAAGTTGCCAGGACAACTCTTTTTCAGAAGTGAATGATAAGCTGCTTTTAAGATCATTCTATAGCAGTCATACCCTTTCCTCAGCTCAGCCAGAGCTGGAATACCTTTTCTCAGAAGGTCACCTTCCACATAGGCTACTTTTTACTACCCAGTTTAACCTCCTCTTCTCTCAGGCAGTCTGTCTCCTAGTGACACAAAAAAACCCATAGTGAGGCTACTAAAAATTCATCATGTGTAATTTGTTGTAGATTTTTTTTCTCCTTGCTGCCTCCCCAGGCTGAGAGCAGTAGTTGCTAGAAATTGAGTGCTTAAATTACATGGCAGACTATGATAAATTTCCAGGCATAGAACTGTGCCCACTGCTAAAGTAAACTACTCATTTCAGTCTGTTGTAAAAATGCAATCAAATGTCCTGAATCCCAGACAGATGTTTGTCTCAGTCTGTACAATGAAAAAAAAAGGGTGTCCTAAACATGTCTTAAAAAAAAAGTACAACCTTACATTTAGGTCATTGTTTTTAGAAGATAATTTTTACAGGGGTTTCTATTTTTCTTTTAAAGTTGTATTTTGCAAAATTCCATTATCCATCAAAATTTGAAAAAGAAATTGCAAGAAAATAGTAAGTGTGAAGAATTCTGCCCCTACCTAAGGCTTTAATTAGTCAACTGTAGAAGTTACAGTAAATTAGGTGTTGAGGGTTTTTCTTTGTTTGTTTTGTTTGTTTGTTTTTTTGGGGTTTTGTGTGTGTGTTTTTGTTTGGTTTTTATTTGTTTTGGGGGTTTGTTGGGGGGGTTTGTTTGTTTTTGTTTGTTTGTTTGTTTTGGGGTGGGGGTTTGGTTGGGGTTTCATTTTTAATTTTACAGTGCTGCTGACAAAAGGGCATCTACCTCTCATGCCTGTGAATGCTTCTTTGGTTTGCACTTGGTCACAGCTGTCCTTCATGCTGTAGTAACTATTAGTGCATACTGGGATTCCAGAAGGCAAAGGTGCTTTGTCACTGTAGGTACAGGGGAAGAGCTGAAGTATGTAAGCCTGAACTCAAGATCTGCACTTTGATCTTTCCCTTTCTGTAGATATATAGTAATGAACTGCAGCGGGAAAAAATACTGGGAGACATTTTTACCCACAAAGGCCATGTATTCCCTTTTTTGTTTATTTCTTGATCATCATAAGAACATATGACTGTGACCCTGGTTTCTGCTTTTTTAAAATTTTTCTGTGTCAAGGTATGGAGTGACATTAAGATAAGTTGTTCCTTCTCTCTCACATGTAATTAGCAAACACCACATATGAGAATTATTTTCAAAAACCAAAGGATAGGCCCCCAAATGGATATCAATTCCTGATATACAAGGTACACAAAGCTGTCAAAACTGATGATTGTTTTTACATGTGATATCTCGAACAACGTGTAATAAAGGTTTGTTCCTAGAAACTCAACTTCTTTGAATTATAGAAAAAAAGTGGTTTAATGATAGAAAATGGTGTAAATAGTTTTTAATTTTTTTCTCGACTTGCTGAATTAAAATTTGATTTTCTTTTGTGCTTAGCTATTTCTGCATTCATTAGGTAAATCTGTATTGGGAGAAAATGTGAGGAGTTTAATATAAAGTTCCGACTAGGGAAATTGCAAAGAATGTATTTTAAAGCATACTTGGAATATTGCATTAGAAATGTCTCCAGTATTCTTTAGGCCATGGAATTAGTTGTGTATTTACTGAGAGGAAACCTCAGGCCTGGGCTTTTTTTTAATTAACTCAATAATTTTCTAAACACTTTATTAAGGTTTTATGTGTGTATACACACACACACACACACACACATATATATATATACTATTTTCTTGTGTAATACTGCTCTAAGTCAATGGGAGGAGAAAAACTGGATGCAAAGTACTGTTTCATCAGATTTCCCTGCACTTGAATTCCAGGGGTTTTGTAGTACATATTTCATTTTCACAGGTCCTTTTTAGTGATATCTATACCCTCAAAAGTTTATTTCTTTGCACTAGACCTCCAGCCCCTAGTTAGTAGAAGGACTCTGCTCAGGTATTGGGTATTGTAGAAAGATACTAATTTGCTTTCACCCCAAAAGTGTCTTTTCTTAAAGAGACTGTTTGGTCAAAACATTGTTTGTTTGTTTTATGTTTAAATAGAAATGAAGGATTCAGCCCTTCACTGTTGTTCTCTTTGCTTTCTGCCACATTCATTCGAGAGCTCTCTCCCCAACAGGCTCTTCACATTACTTAGCTTTTTTGTTCTCTTGGCCCTGCAGTGCGAGCAGTTACTTCATGGAGTAAAAGGTTTACTTTGCTTTGTAATAAAGCAATGGCTTTTTTTGTCTTTCCAGTTCTAGTCTTTCTGGATTGTAATTAGTCATACATTAAGTTCTTATATTCCATAGCTATTGCCTTCAAATCATGAATTTATTTCTTTACTCTCCACTGCTTTTTACTTTTGCTCCTGTAGGCTGACAGACTCTGACTTAAAATAAAAATCTCATTTGCTTTCAGGTTGTTATCATGAGCAGTACAGATTAGACTAATAGTCTAGGGTGGAATGACAATCATGCAGTGACCCTCCTATAAAAATCTTGCAGAATAATTCTTCTGAATAAAGCAATTTGGACATAAAGCTTGGACTTGATGATATTGGAGGTCTTTTCCAATATTATTGGTTCTGTGATTCTATAAGTGATGAAAGATGGTGTGTATGTAGCATTATGTATGTCAAATTGTTCTGGTTTGTTGTAGAGGATTGCTAAAATTGCTAACTTTATTTTCTTTTTGGGCTATGGCTGTTGAATTTTGGCTTATAGGCTTTTGGCTTCATGATAAGCATGTATCTATGTTTCAGGACTCATTTTCTGTATTTTTATCATCAGTACAAAGCTTTCCCTTCTGACAGGCTGTGAACTAAGGTAAACTTTTTCATTGACAAAAGTTTATTTGGGGTCTTCTGGTCTGTTTTATCTTAAATCACAGTCCGATCTGTTGTCAGAATTTAGTTAACTCCACAAATTTATGAAATTAAGTCTGTGGACTTAGAAGAGACACCGATAGACAAGGTGGTTATTTATTTAAGCTGTTGTTTATTTCTTTTACTATTTACTGTTCTTGGAAAAAGTCTAATAGCCCTCTCATGCTGAGCTAACTTGAAACTATAGGAGCCACCTAGTTTTGGAATTAGTGGTTGTCAGTATGCTTCTTTGTTGCCCCTGTATGTTTTTAGGAAAAAAGAAGAAGTTTTTGAACTCTCTGCAACTCTCTTTCCTGTCTCTACAGAAATTGCATTTCATTCTTTCATTTATGAGAATTGCTTTTGTTTGCTTCATTAGTTTAATTTTTGATACTAAATGCTATTTGGAAATCGTTCTGAACCAAGTAACCTTACAGTAGCCTCCTCCATTCTGCCTTTTGCATAACCCACACTGGGTAATTGGAAGTTCCATAGATTTTTCCAGGTGGTTATGTCATATTTCTCAAAGATTGGTTACCCTGCTTTTTTTTTCCTGTCTGTTAGTTAGCACCATCCCCATTTACCTTTCTGAAAAGCCTGATGTAAATAACTAGTCTTTTTCTGAGTGCTTTGAAAGTCAAGAGGCCTGGGCTTTTTGCTAGTCTTTTTGAGGCCAATTACTCCACTGACTTTTGGGTAAAGAAACTTGCTCCTTGGTTGATAAAAAGCAAGATAGTGAGAATGCATTAGGACTTCTAGTAGCTTTAAAAGCAGAAAGGTTGATAAAAGTGTTTTGGCAGTAGCTGACCTGTCATGCAAACTGTGGATGGAAGTGAACATGGAAGGTGTGAAGGAAGAGCATCATAAAAAAATATACTAGATGGGAAACGGCTCTGAAGGTTTTAAGTAAATTTAGGTAAAATAGAATAAAGTCTTGTTCCTAATGCCACTTGAATCAGGAAGTTATTTTTGCATCAAGTTTCTGTTAGGAAATTTTAGAGAATAAATGCTGTCCACCTTTTGTTTTAGAAAACAAAGGGTTAGGGTTTTGGAAAACAAAGGATCCTTCTGGCTTTATAGACTAGGTGTTTCTACAGACTCCTGGGGATAAAGAAACCCTATTACATTTAAGAGCATCTCAGGGGAGGTGTCAGATTGTCTTCTGAATGTGATAGAACGTAAGAGAGTTATTTCTGCCCGTGTCAAGAAATTGTTGTCTGTAGCTTAGTTCAGCAACAGGGAAACTGATTCTGCTCTCTGGAGAACTGCTAGTGTCTTTGCTGTTGTGAGATCCTCAGTATTAATGCAATAATTTTACCAGGAAAAGTACTTTTCTTACAAAACTAGTGAACCCTTAGCAGAATCATACCATATTAAGACAATTATTGTAATATAAAATTGAATATTGGTCTCAGCAATAACGAGTCTGGCAATAAAGTAAGACTGTGGGATTTAAGGGGAAAAATTAAAACTGAGAACAAAATGTTTCCAAGCAGTTTTGTAGTAAGGCAGAGTAGCCAAAATCCAGAGAAAAGTTGCCAAAGTTTCTGTGACCTGCTCATGGTTATTGCTGACTAATGGTGCTATTATTTAATTACTGTCTCAATATTTGACTAAAATTTTATTGCTAAGGTATTTATTTTGGTGATGTTTCACAATCTCTGCTAATTTAGAACTTTAAATGTTTTTAATGCTACTTACTTTGACCCAAAATTATTTTTTTTAGAAAACAGATACCTTAATTTGTCAAGGTGCCTTCCACATTCCATCAAGTCCACAGAGGATGTTCTGATTAATGAGGGCATCGTTTGAGGCATTCAATTGAGTAGATGTTGTGGTCATTTCAGTATGGTAAACTGTACATCTGTTCTCAAGATTCTAGTAAATCAACAGTGCTACAAGGGAACTTAATTGCCTTTAGAAGTGATCACACTGGTTCTGGTTGTACAGTGTAGTTTGAATGACTCAGGCTTTGACCATCACTGCTGTAAAGCCTGTGCTTGATACTAACATACAGCATATTTTGGAATGGATTGGCATGGGGTTCATTTGTTCGGAGCCATCAAAACACAGTCGTGTTGAAACAAGCTTAGGACAAAGATTTGAGACAGCTGGTGGTGCTCAGTTCATGGGTAACTTCATATTCAGCTAGAACAGTGCAATTGTCCTGTTTTATTTCTTAAACTGTGGTTATCCTTCTTCCTCTTTCCTCAGAAATGTTAAACTACTTGATAATGGATACTTAATGGGCTTAAAATGTAAGATTAATGCAAACAAGTTACAAGTTTTACCCTTTGACATATTATCAGTCTGACAAATGTGATGAATGAGACATCATAAAAAAGTTTGAAGGAAAAATATGAAGAGGATCCTGAAGTTCAATGCTTGTAAGTAAAAATATTTCTTATCAAATGAAAAATAGGATGCCAGGAAGGACAGATGGTTCTTCGTGTTGTCTGAAAAATGTCAGGGAACTGTGAAAGAGGAATCTATGACCTGTTTTGGAGAGACAGAAAAGGACAACAGATTTTCAGAAACATGGGAAACCATGAGGCTAATAAGGTTCAATAGAAAAAAGCAAAAACAAGTGGATGAGAATCTGTATACATGATGGTCTTGTTGTACTGTTTTTTAAGCAGAAGGAGGATTCCAAGACGAAACAGTTCTAGTTATGCACTAGCCGATATCCTATGAATTTCATTAGACTGCACTAAAGGAATACTCAGGAGGACAAGGATTTATTAAGATTAAGGAAAACAGAAAATTTTGTTCCTGTCCTGAAGTTATGTAAGTCAATCTTATCTGAAGAAAAGTGCCATTCAAGAATGAAGTCATAAAGTACATTGGAAGGCTTGCTGTGTTGAATGGGGAAGAAAGAACTAATCACAAATAAATTTGTGAAGCAAATTGTAACCCTGTGGTGGAATGGTTACTTTGCAGGCTAGACTATAATAGTAAGTAGAGATCTTCACTGAAGGATGGCCAAATTTTGCATTTTTTTTTTTTTGAAAGAATGTCTTGGTCGGCTACAGCAGATGATTTACAGTGAGCCCCATAGCTTTGTGAACTCATCTTTGAGAATGTAAAAAATTCATAGAGACAGATTCTCATGTGTTTTGTTACTGCTACTTCCAATGCCCCGTTTTCACTGCTCAGGGGTTCTCACTGCTCAGGGGTTGTTGGATTGGACATACTATTAATAAGTAAAGTCATCATTCTATTGGAAAGGGTCCCTGGGACACCTGGAATGAGGTGATGTTTAAGGTTCCTTCCAGTCCAGGTTATTCTGTGATTCTGTGATCTGTCTTCGTTGCTCCTTAGTGAAATATTAACTTGTATTCTCATAAGCAAAATTTTTGCTCCTGGTATCCTTCCCGTATTAAGTATTGTGTATTAAGAATAAATATACTGCTTAAACCTTCCTAATAAATTAAGCATCATAATGCATCCTAGTTGAGGTAGGTAAACAGTTAATTATGATGTGAACAGGAAAACTTCAGTAAATCCTAGATGAAATTGCAAGCCAGTGTTCCTGGGGCAGATCTCGGATCCATAATGGATAAAAGACTATTTTACCTCCATGTCCCAATTCCTGGATAGTAAAGTTAGGTTTTAAAGTAAAGAATTACTCAGCATCATCTTTTTTCCCAGCATTGATAGTTTTTGAATAATTTTTTGAATACTGTAGGGCACTCTCCATATACTGCTATTGCTTTTTTCCCCTCAGCAAAGGGTACATACAGTTATGATGGATGTGAATCTGTGCAGTAACTTTCCAGAGGGCATCTTAGGCCATGGGTGCTTGCCTTTGGTTTCCAGCCAGATGTCTGGCTGAGTTCTGCTGGAGACTGTAGATAAGAGCAGGTTCAGAGAGACCCAGCCTATGCAGAGATGCTGGCTGCTATTAGTCAGTCGTCTCACTGATGAGTTCACTGTGCTACTCAGGTGCCAGGGAAAGAAGCCTCCTGAAAGAAGACTGCTACTTTACTTGCAGTTTTCTATCCCCTAATCACTACCCGTGGTTGCTTGGGTGAGGGATAAAGAGGAGATGGTTTGCTGTTCTAAACTGCAGTTATATAATTTGTAATTCTTAACCTCATCACCTTTTCTCTTAATTAATCTTTAATGGCAAATTAAGTTTACTTCTTATGTGCATATATTTTTCTCTGCAGAGCCTTTATCTTAAAATATATACCGTATATACCAGTGAATAAATGGCTTAGTAATACGGATTAATGCTGGTTTTGCTCATTTAAATTTTCCTCTATAGTCTCATTTGTACTATGTAAAATAGGGCAGAGGGATCATATATCATGCTGATAAACCTGTCAGAGCAACCCAAAGATATCCTTTTAGGAAAAAAAACCCCTTCTATTAAAATAATAGATACACAAAACTTTGTAGAGTGGTTTTACATAAATTGCTATAATGCAGTCAGGCCTAGTTTATCTGTATTTAGATTATTTCTGTATAGCTCTAGTTTTCATACATATAGTTCTATTCCATACAGGATATTTTTGTATTGGAGGTTGGTTTTTTCTTCTTCCTCCCGCCTTTAAGGATTCTAGTTTTACTATTTTAGCTCTATTGAAACAGTAATGTCAGAGAGTAGCATCTTAACTTTGTGTATTTTTGGAGCTTGTATTGCCCTCTATTAGTACATGGCACAGTACAGCCAAGTATCTGTCTTAACTTCTTTAAGGATAAACAAGTGATATTAAATAATAGGATGTGAATAGCAGGCAGTATGTAACTTTATATTGTATATATTTATATTTATATTTCTTTTGGAGTGATCTATTTTGAGTGTTGTTCTCCTCTTGAACTCAACTCTGGGTTTCAAGCTTATGTACATTAGGTGTAATAATACAATAGAGAGCGTAATTCTGGTCTTTTAAGTTTTTCAATTCCATAAACCTAAAACTTTTGGGTAGGATTTGCTTGTTTTGTTTGTTTTTTAAAAGCACAACAGTTGCTTTGTCCTTTCTAGACTTTTCCTAGAAAAACTGTCTCCATTTTTCCTCTAGGAAGTTAGTTTTGTTTGATAAGGAAAAAGTAACTTGAAGGTCAACTGAGGAAATATTTTGACCTTTCTGATATTTAGTTGGTTAGCAGATAAAGGCTTACAGAATTCATCTCCTCCTTGAAGCCTTTGAGATAAGATTACTGCATTCCTTGGAGCAGAAAACATGACTTATAAAAATTTGCAAGCAACATTTTTATTTTTGTTAACGTTAGTGACTTTTAACATGACTTCTTCATAGTCCTATATACACAGCCCCTTTGTCCAAGGTGAATCCTCTCATAACCTATCAGATCAGGTCTGTTAATTACTCTGCAGTCAGTTTTCAAAAAGCATATTATTCTCTTCTGACTTAATATAAAAAAAAATCCCTCTTATTTATCCTTCAGTGATTTTATTTCTGAATTTTAGTCATGATGCACATGGTGTGTGTCTCTATAGCCATACAGACATAAGCAACATTCTATATATTGAATATTTAATGTCTGTAAAATTTTCTGGTAAGATAATCAAGCACAGATGCTGTCATAGAAAATATCCCCTGAAACAACTTTTTCAATTCTTTTCTCACATTTAACAGTTGGTTTGGCAGTAATGCTGGTTTTCCCTCACTGGAACTTCCAGAAAGCTCTGTTAAGAGGAAAAGAAACAATGTGCAATACCCAAGTTAGGATAAAAATAACTTCACAGGAGTTAAAATGACAGCATCTGCTAGATTAATGCTTGCAAAAAAAAAGAAAACTGCAGAACCCCCTTGAGCCAATTTTGATTGGGAAATGTAGATTAGTTTTGCATGAATGGACTTATTTTTCAAACTAGAAGGTTTTTGGTTTTTTGTTTATAGAAGTTGCAAGTGTCACTGAGGATTATCCAAGTCTAGTAAGTCTAAGATAATAGCATTAATAATTATATTTTCAAATCCTCTGATAATTTCAGTCTCTTCTCAGAGAATTTAACATTTCATAGACTTTGCATGCTTCTGAGTAATATTAAAGGCTGCACATAGAGGAATGAGACAATTGCACTGTCTTCACTGTGGCCAAGTTTCAGCTCTGATGAGAGAGTTATTTCCACAAATGGGTCACTTTGCATTTGTCTTTTCATTATGGGCATAGTATTTCTCCCAAGAGTTCAGAACTGTGTCATGTTTAATCTGGCCTTGTGCGACTTCTACAAGAGGCAAAATTTACACCTGCTATCTGGGAGGCTGGAGATATCTCAAGTGTTTATGATACATGCATATGTCTGGTTAACAGTTGGAAATATCTGACAAAGTAGGCTGCTTGGTTGCTTTAGGGTATTTCATTCCACGTATAAATTTGAATAGTTTTTGTACAGAAAGATTTGATGCTCAGATACAAAATAGTATTCAAGACCTACAGATATCTGCTGATCTGGTAAAAAGAACAATTCAGCCTTCTGGGAAAGAATTGGCCCCAATGTCTTTCTGCAGTAAGGCAGATCCAGTGATCTCCCTCTGCCTCTCTGGAGCAGAAAGTGTGTCCTGGCTCTGCCCTGGTGTCACAAACACAGAGGGTACTCTCCTCTCTGCTTTCCACTTGACTTTGGGCTTTACTCTTAGTTTCCCTTTTTTCCTTACTTAGCTGAGACAGCATTTGATGAGAAGGTATTTTTCTTCCTTTTCCATCTAGTAATCAGCATGGTCCAAGTCATAAAAATGTCCTTTTTGCTGCTGTTAGTCATTTCAGCATGACTGCATTTGCTCTGACCTGTCGAGATCTGTCAGGACCCAGGACAGCCTCTCAGAGGGTGCTGAGAAAGGAAACTCAAATTTGCCTGGTTTCTCCTGGTCTTGGCATCTCCTAAGGATCTTTAGAATGTCCCCACAGTTTCACATCTAGCTAGTCCACTCACAATTCTCAGCATCAGAATTATGTTATGGGTGATTTAACCGTGGTGATTTTTTAGCACTAGAAGAAGAGGTTGAGAAGGTTAGAGGGCTTTCCAATGGTAAAGAAGCTAAAGAAGGATAAAGCAATAGCAGCAAAACAAAACCAGATGCTGAAACTGGTAAGGGCAAAAATGTACAAGAAAATAAAATGTAGAAAGCAGTAAAACTGTGGCATGCAAACAGTGTAGAAAACGGGGTCCAGTCTGATTTTTCAGATAAATTGAAAAAATAAATTAAAAAATCTGTAAGTTCCACCTTTTTTTCCCCTGTTGTACCGAAAATAGGTCCTTCATCTTGGAAAATGTTTTTCTCCACAGGATCTGTTTTGTCTATTTTAATAACTAGTGCAGGTGACCAGATTAGTTGTTATTTGGTCATTCACCTGGGCTCATCAGTTGAAATTTTCAGTTATTTACTTTTATGTACAGACTTATCTTAGCAAAAGTTCCAGCTTGGTTAGTTACAGCATCTTCTTCTGTCTGGTACTGCAGGGCATGCTTTCTGCACCCCCACTAATAACTTTCTGCACATACTGTAGTTAAAAGAATTTTCTAAGTAAAAAAGCAATGTTGAAGTAGGAGGAACTTGGAATAACTTTTATCTTCAAATCCATGTTGCAAATATGGCCCTTTACTATTAAGAGAATAATAATATGTCTCCTTGGGTTTTCAAGATAATCATAAGACCTATTTGGGTTATATAAGCTTTCTTGAGAGACCTAATAATCCATGGGAGACAACTACCTGTTGAGATTAATCCATTTTTAATTTTTTTTGAAAGCATAAAAATATGAAGCTTTTCCTTTTAAGCCTTGGAGTTAGACGTGGGACACATTGAGAAAGCTCTTGGTTTTGTTTGTTTTTTTTTTCTCTTCCTGCAAAATTAAAAAAAAAAAATAAATTTGCAATTATGGTAATATGCTCTGGATGAGTTTGTTTTTTTTGGGGGGGGGGCAGGGTGAGAGTTGAAAGACTAGATTACATACACTTATACCTGCTTGATTAGAGATAAAAATAGTATCTCCTACTGATAAACTGCTTCATCACACAGCAGTATCTGCCAGTGCACATTTATAAGCTATTAGAGTTTCAGAAGTCTATGAATCTGACTTCAGGATTGGTTTCCTCACTGACATGTACCTTGTAAATGTAAGCAGATAGAAAATAGTATTCGTAAGATACACCACAAAAAAATGTCCCTTGTTCATTTTTGCATTAATAATAAAGTCTCAATCCCATTCAGAATTATTGTAGCAAAATCATCTGCAAGCAAGATTTAGAAATCACTCATCTGTCAGTTTGTTTTCCTCTTACATTTTTGTGTAATTGTCCTGGGCTTTTACTTTGAATGCATCTGGTTCAGCCCTTTCACTATGGTAAACTAAGGTGTTCTTATCAATATAGAAAATGACAGTGTATGTATTGACCTATTTTCAAAGAAATTTCTGACAATAGGGATCATGTAGGAGACCTCTCATATTTTATATGGGATGAAAAAAACCTATTTTGGTGTCTGAGATGGCTAAGAAAGAATAGAGAATGACCTCGGGGGATGTGTTTTCAAAATAGTGTGTTAACTGCTTAGAATTTGATAGATTCAGTGTGTTGCAGTCCTACAGCATCCACAGTAAAACTACAGATTGTCAAAGTTGTTTTGTTTAGATGTTAGTACACTTGGTCAGATGGCATTTTTTAGTAGGTTGGTCAGATGATGATGCAGGTACCACAACACAGAGTATGGATATGGATTTCGGATATTTCATACTAGTATCTTCAGGAACAGTAATAGTAACAGTACATTTTGCTGGGTAATTCTGATTTAATTTTATTCTTTTATTCTGATGAGGCTTACACTGGTAGCAGAATTTACATGGTTAGTGAGCGTTTCAATTCTTCAGATTCTCTCTTTGTGGAAACATTGGTTTAGTTTTCATTGTGGGATTTAGCTTTTGGATAGCAGAGTTCAATCATATGTCTTTACTATGGAGAGAAAACTTAGGCTTTTATCTGTAACTTTCCAAGCATATTTGAATTTAATGCAATTTTACACCCTTGGTCCACTTTTGTATGTAAAATCCTGTTTTCACTGTATGAGGGGTTCCATGAATATAGTTTGCATTCTCTGAATTTAAGCTGATACTTATTAAAACACAGCCATCAGATTTTCAATGTTTGCATGACATAAGAAAATAACTGTCTCAATGAAAGTAGAACAACTGAAATGAACTGATTGCAGGAAATATTGCATCTAGTTAGCAATTACTTCAGCATAACTCTTAGAGTTACTCTTAGAGGACAGTTTTGAGGACAAACTTAAATTTGCCACTTTAAAATGAGTAATTTTACAAGGCGGTGATAATAAATAGAAAATACACTGTAACCTTGCCCACTTGAAATTGTTTATGAAGGTTCCTAGATGTGAAGGTGGATCTAGCAGTATTTTGGAATTGATTCATTGCTGTTATAGTAGGTGAAGGGTGCAGGTTTGGGAGCTGTAGCCAGTGGAATTGGCTGAAGGAGAAGGCAGGGTTGATACATGGAGAGACTCTAAATGGCTTATTAAGAGAGTGAAGACATCAGTCACCTAGAGGAGGTAAGGAGAGTAGGAGGGCTCCCACATATTCCTCAGAAGTGAGACTTCTCTTTGGAGGGTGTTAATTGCTCCAGGACAGATTTTCTCATGCCACAGAAGTCTTTATCAGCTTTTCTAAGCCAGCTGCTATAATAACAGCAAACCACCCCAAAGGTAGATGGCAATTGAATTGCTTCTCCAGAGGTACATTCATTCTAACAAAACAGACATCAGGAAATGGGAGAGTAATGTCCTTCAGGAATATCCAACCTCTTGCATTTGGAGAAGGACCATCCTCTGAGGACCAAAAGCCTGTGTCATGAACCCTACTTTGGTTTGTATTTACCCACCAGACAGCTCTTCCCTTTACAAATATTTCAGTTTTCATTATATTTATTTTCCAACACACCAAATATTCTCTGATTCACACTGACATTTTCAACTTACAAAATCAATAGACAAAGTGAATTAGCTAATAAGTTACTGAAGAGGAGGAATAAAATTTAATTAAGGTCTTAAATGTAAATCAATGGTAAAGACAAAACCCCACCCACCAGCCATGGGTTTGAATCTGGCATTGCATACAGAAAGAGGAATGCGTGTGAATGTTCAGCAATAGTTGTCTAGACACAATTAATCCTCCCTCATTTTTTCTCTTCTAGGAGCTCCAATACTTTTATTGAAGTGTATGTATAGACAGGAAATACTGAAACCTGTGTAATTAATTTTCACTTAGTCTGGTGCTGTATACACTGTACCTCTTTCCCCATTCCATTTTCTTATAGATCTTCCAGTTTGTAAATTTGTAAAAAATTATTTAAAAGTACTAATAAATTTTCTTCTCCTCAGAAAATATTTTGGCTTATTTCTCAGATTCAGTTTCTTTTGAAATTACTTATGCTCTTCTACTGTGACTTCCTGCCACTACACAGTGACTCTAGCACTTTTGTATTTTTAGAAAGAATCTAAGTGTGGATTTAAGATAGCACTGTTTTATTTGCACCTTGAAATGTATTAAATGGTATGAGGATTTGCATGACACAGGCTGATGTTGGATCTTATCTACAATTCAAAAAAACCAAACAGGTATGAACATGTTCTTGCACTATTTTTTTGACAAGCAGGCATTTATAGTTTCAACATGCCCTTGGTTTTTTTCACGCAAGATAATGTTTTATGTAGCTCCCCTGGTTACAGTGATATTAGATCAGGCTTGAAAAGTTTGTATGAAAGTTTAGCAGTTTGGTAGTGCTGGTACCCTGTGATTAACCAAACAACATTGCAGGCTGTAAAAGGGAGTAAGAGGCAGAGTAATTTAATTTATGTAAATGCAATAAAATGGATTAAGTTCTCCAGGTTACACTAAGACTTCAGAGATGCTCTGAATTTGTTAGCATTGGAGCACCAGAAGATCTCATTTAAGTGATGTTATCAACTGGAATTGAAGGTCAGTACCAGAAAGAAACATGAAATTTCTGGGGGAAAAATAAGTGTACACAAGGCAGGTACAAATCCACATCGGTCAATGATCTCCTACAGATTCGAGGCCATGGATTTGAAAACTAGAATGAATAATGGGATTATTTCAAACACTAAGAAATTGTATTAATCATATCACACCTCTTTTAATTCTTGCTTGCCTGATGGGCACAGTGTCAAAGCAAGTGATGTCGATTTTTCTGCTCTACCTTAGTAATTGGACTGGCACTACCAAACAACATTGGTGTGGTCTGTTAGGTATCTAAAATCACAATAGTTTTATGTCACTGTTACATTGAGCTGGTTTTCAGCTAGTAATGATTATTGGAAATTGATTGTCCTTTAAGTAATATAGAAATAAAAGAATTGTTCAAGGAAAATGTGTGAGTTCAATTAAGGGCAGTCACATCTAAGCTTTTCTAATGCTTTGAAGATATCGCTGATAGGACAAAATAAAACTCAGTGGATGACAATTGCTTTGATTTTCAGAAGACTTGGAAACTTGTACTTTCAGATGAGAAACTAAATTGGAATACCAATAAGTGTGTTGATAAGAATATAAAAAACCCCATCCTTTTATGTAGAATTGTTACATAACTTGCTAGGTTACTGAGTTACTACAAAGATTATTTGCATCACCTGTTGCTTAAACTAAATTACTCCTTTTGAATCTGGAAGTAGTGGGATACCAATAAAGATGTCACATTGCTTCTTTTATTGGATCTGTACTCAATGAATTGCAGCTGTTAAGTGACTATCTCCATTGAGCCTATTACTTTTAGTAGTGAGTCTCTTGTGTCTGTCCAACATAATAAATCATCTATCTTTCCCATGTCCTTGCTGAGATTATCCTAGCTAAAGGTTGTTTGCTCGCTTAGATTTATAAATATTAATATAGACAGAAGTGTTCACTGTTGTCCCAGCATTTTTTGTGATAAAGAGGAGTGTGTATGCACAACCTCAGGCGCTCTGTTGCTGTGGATTTCAGTGGCAATAGCTTTTTTGTTCTGCGGTGTTTGTATTTTAGAAGTTATTTTTTAGCATGTTGCACACTTTTTAATACTGTCATTGAAATGGTTGTCCTGGCATTTAGATTTTTCTACTGGGTGAATGACACTATACTAGATGCCATGGTTCAGTGCATGGGTGTAGCCCAAGCAGGAAATGTGTAGGCACTGTGACATAATGAAATTAAAAACCTGCTTCAAATTATAAGCCTTTGCCATTATTCTTTTTCTGATATGGTATTGATATATTAAACATTACCCAGGAATGTCCCAGGCACTGGGACTTAATCAGCTGCACTGGTATTGTGGTTCCTGGGAAGCTTCTGGCATGTGCTAACTCATTCTCTCCCCAGCAATTCCTGGACATCATTCAGGAGTTAAAATTTTTCAGAGATCATTCTCAAATGACAGATTATGTACAGCTAGTATATCTACTAGGGGAAGAGAGTTTGCTAACAGAGCCATGAGTTGTTCCATGACCCATGTCAATACTCAGGGGTGTTCACAGGCACATTGCAGTTATTAGCATAAATAACCTTTTCCTGACTCCTATGGTAAGGTACAGAGGGATTAAAAATTAACAGGGAAGAATTAATCAGTGAAGTTGTCCCTGTATGCAAGTACTTAAAATGACCTGGCTTTATATTTAGAAGCAAGTGAATTAATACAGTGTTTTAGTGTACAGAGGGTGTTGTATTGTGCCAATGTTTGTGCTGTGTTATCTATCTGCCTGCCTGCTGCTGCTGGGACGAAAATCTATCAACTGTTGTTCGTTCTTCCATCCTCTCCCCAGTGAGTGTGCAGTAAAGTGTAGTCTGCATTGAGAAAAGCTTACTGAAACAAATCATCTATATGTGTTTGCCAGAAAAGACCTACTTTTTTAAAATTTTGTTTTGACCAGTAGAGTTTGAATTATTTTAAGGTTCATAATATAGAACTAAACTTCCTGCGGTTAAAAATTTGCCACCACAACGCTTCTACTGTACATGGCTTTTTGTTTAGCATATTTTGAAAACGTTGAAATGTAGATGAAAGACCAGAAGGAAAATCTCTTCTCCTTCGTTGGACTTTTTGTGAAGGAAATAAATCTGAAGTGTTTAAATAGTATTTCAAAATGTATAATAATATATGGATGGCTATTATTAAGGAATAGAGAGGGTCTCTTTTGAATGGAGCCATAATTAATGAGGCAGGATAAATCAGTGAATGCATGTAACATTTTATTAAGTCCTATTCTCTAAGTACTTAAATATATTTCTTCAAAATTTTAATGGTAAAATTCACTTTATATTATAACCAATGAGACTTCCATCACCTCACTGTGCACACAAGTAATCTTTGCTAATTATGTGTTGGTTAAATGAGGTGACTTAAACTTTACTTAGGCTGTTTTTCACTTTCCAATTCAGTATGTCAAGGAAAAATATCCTAACAGCTTAAAATAATACAAAGGTAGCCAACTGGCAAGGTTTTATCTGCCTTTCACATTCTGGTCATGTAAACATTTGCCTGGTATCGCACCTCAGTTGTTAAGTAGGTTCTTAATCAGTATTCACAGCATAATGGTCTAAGAAAATGTTTCATAGCAACTAAATAACTTTTATTCTTAACAAGCACTGCTGATATTTTCTTTAGTGTCTTGGTATTTTTATTCATACCTGGAAATCTAACTGCATGACAGTACCCCCAAAATGTACTTGCCCTGCTCCTGCTGTGGGACTTTCTGCCTGGCCTGCAGATCACATGAAAACCCTCTCTGATAACGTTTCAGCCCCTGCACAATATACACTGGGAGTGAAGTACTTGTAAAGGTGACACAGAATCCCACTTACACACGTGGATGTGTTAAACCCACAGAGTGCTATTTCAGCTCACAGTACAGTATGAACGGACAGCACAGTTAAAAATGAGTATGGCAGAACAATGATGCTTAAATTTCAGTAGGGTTGCGGTGAACAAGGTATTTGTTGCCCTTGTTCATATGACTTGCTGCTTTTCTTAAGACAAGATGCAATTCTGTTGCAGACCTTTCATGAATTTTCGTTGTGCTGTTAGTTGAGTACTTTGTAACTGCTCACCAATTTCAGCTCCTGAAGGCTTGCTTTGTTTTTCACCTGGAAACCTCTCTACCTGTTCTCTCGTGGCAGACAGTCTGGCCATTCTTAATTAGAGGATGTTTTCGCTTTCAGGGGAATGTAAACGTCATCTTATTTCATAAGGAGTCGTTTCCTGCACTTCCCCCACTAGCCTTTAACTAGGAAAATGCAAGAGCCAAAAGTATTTCATGGAAGGTGCACGTAAGTAGCTAAAGCGTGGAGACTTTCTACTCTAAGTAGCAACTCTATGTTGCTTTTTAATGCCAATATGTTAATTTATAGCTGCCTAGATCACTTCTGAATAGGAAGCACAATCCAGAGTAAATGCCTGCATAGGAGAAATGGATTTCCCTGTTGTTGGTTGACATCTGGACAAAGTCTTGAAACGATGTAATGAGATTTAAGGACAGTTCCTTGGGTGACTACAGTGTTCTGGAGCCAGCTGAGAAGAAAGTGAACAGCCCATTAGGGTGCCCCAGGAATACCCCATTAGGTGCTTGTATGTATGTTTCTGTGAAACATTCTTTCTCGTGGTAGTGGTTGAGATCTCTCCTCCTAAGCCTGGAAAACCTTCTCCTTCATCAGTCCAAGGATACCAACATGCTCAGCTCAAGAAATCTTTGATGTTATATGCTCTACTATTTGACAGGTGATAACTTTGTTCCCAGAGGATTTCTTAAGAAGATCTGAGTACTTCTATACCTCAGGACACTAGACAGTTGTGCAAGTGGCTCCACAGGAAGGAATTTGCTATTGTGGACAGATGGCTGCAAATTCGTGAAGGAGGGAGATTGAGATTCTGTCAGCCTCTCATCAGTGGCCCAGTGCTGTGTTGTGAAAAGCACTTTCATTATTCTGATTATTGACATTCTGATATTTACTTTGTCTTTAGTTTAAGGTTGCTTCACTAGTTACTGAGTTTGCTGAGGAAAATAGTGACAGTAGGAAGGTTATTTAACACTCTTTAGACTTAACTGTGACACTGTGAGAACAGCAGCTGTAGTTGCATTCTTGTCACAAGACTTGATAATGTTGAGAGGACTCAAGCTCAGTAGAGCACTTATTACATCATTGCAGTGAAATGTCCCAAAATTGTGTGTGATAATGCATTCTGGAGAATGGAGGGAACTATGCTGGTTTGGGAAATAGATTCTGATGTGAAGTTTCTGCAAAATTCAACATTTCCATCTTATGTAAGAACTTCATCTAGAAACCTGACTTGGAAAAAGATATTTATGAAGCTTGATTTACTCCCTAGGTTTATATTACATGGTGAGAATATAATGTACTAGCTAAAGAATAAGTTGAAAATGTACTGTGAACATAGTACATAAATTCAACTTGAGAGAATGTCAACTTGAGTTGTTAAACTAATAACCTTGAGTAATTCTCTAAGATGACTAGCATCCTTTCAAAAGGTGGTTTATCAGTTTCACTTTTTATAAAATACAAAAATTGACATACTGATGTGTTGCAGTTCACTTTTCATTTGGTTCTGACCTCAGTGGCAAAAAGACCAAGTCTAGTGTGGAACAAATAAGTAAAGCAATGTTCACCAGCACTTTTGCCCTGAAACAAAGAGTATCTGCATAAGGATTTAAGGATAGGCACAGACTCTCCAGAAGTAGTCTTTATGCCATAGTTGTCTGTCTACCTGATCCTGTGTCAATTGTTCTTAGTCTAATTGGATGATCATGTTCTTTTTTGTTTACCCCGCCAAGCAAGTCAGTCATAGTCCATTAAACACTGAGAGAGGACATAAGGGTCCTTGTTCAAAAGTGTTGTTCCATTTTAAAGGCTAAATCGCTCTTCTTTCAATTTTTGTACTGCAGACATAAACTCAGAATCAAGAGAGTTCAAGAAACCTAACGAACTTGAGAAAATAAAGTTAATGCTAAAATGTTGTAATTTCTAAGATATTAAGAAACACCAGTGAGTTGCCAACCTGGCAGGAATAAATGCACTAAAACATCAGGCATTCATTGCAAAGAAATTAGGTTCTTTTACCCACAGGTGAGAGCCTGTGTACATTAACTATGCTCTTGTGCAGAGCCCTTTTGTTACCTCATCAGCTGTTTTGTTTACACTATGTAACAGTGCTTATAGTGCTAAGGAGAACAAATTTTCAATTTACTCTGTTTCTCACCTGTGGTTAGGTAAAAAACCTGGAGGTTTACATGGTGAAACTTAGGCTGTTAAAGTAAGGGTTATGTTGACAAAGGTTTTAGAAGCGTCAGCTATAATCCTTATTAGGGGAGTATTTTATGCTTTTACTCTTTGGGTTCTTTTTTGTAATTAAAAAGATTTCAGACTGAAAAAGGATGAGTTTTCTCACTCTACCTGATTTCTAAAATGGTTTTAGAAAATGTGATCTGAAACACAAAGATGTTCTTGCAATTACCTCATTGTGCAGAAACTGAGTAGCTCAGACTCTAAATAGATATTTAAGCCATAACATAATTTAAAATATTTTAACCTTTTGTGAAATTGCTGTAGGGCACTCTCAGGATAGAGGCATTTTCAAAGGGAAATGTAGAAGGCAATGTGGTGGTGCTTCAAAAAGACACGTAGTCTGTATTCGTCAGTTGCTTGCTTTACACCCTACTACTTCAGCACACTTGTATTTAAATAATATAATAATGTTTATGTCTTTGTAAAATTGCTTTTCATTATCTACTTTGCTTTTCTAATATACAGATTTATCCCTTAGCAGCTTTAATGAACTAGATGTGTACATACCAAATGCATCTATTATCTAACATTTTTGTGTGTGCATTTTATACCTATTGGAGCTGTAATATTATTTCATTGCTTTTAAACAGTTCCTTTATATTTTTTTTTAACAAATTCAACTGTTTTATGGAGCTGTCTGTTTAATCAGGAAACTTGACAATAACTTTTTCTGGTTCAAATTCTGTCTTCCTCTGTGTTCTGAAAAGTTTATGTAGAAAGTCATGAATATGGTAATTTTCCTTTCTGAGCAGATTCCTTTTTATGCTATTTTTGTTCTACAATAGTTAGATGTATAGTTCTAAGTGAGTAGGCACAGTGTGAGCACAAAATGGAGAAATGGTTTTCTTATAAAAAAGTAAGCTGTAAAATGAAAATCATTAAATGGTAATAATACAGTAATCATGTTTCTAAATTTTGCAATGTTAATCCAAGCATCTAATTCTAGTGTGACATAGTACTTCTTAATAAAGAAAAATTTTTAAACACAGTTAATCTTCTAATGGAGGATAGCTGTCACGTAAATTTTGTGGATGAATGATTTTCAAGGAAAGAAGAGTTGTAAGAGAAAAGTGTTAAGTAGAAAAGGAGGACATGCAGTGAGTGGTGTGAAGGTCAGAACAGGATTTCAGAAATACTAATTTGTACTCCAGTGCTTTTCAGAGATTTTTACTTTTTAAATTGGGAAAAAGAAAATTTGTCTATCCAAGAAGAAAATATACTAAAGACCTCAGCCAAACCGTCAGAATAAATATCATGATATGGCAATGATGATAAGGAAAAAAATTATTTTAAAGTATAATTATGATAAAATAATGAAATGAAAACCTAACAGTTGTATGTCAGACAAAGTATTCAGTGAAATTCATATACTCACCAGTCATGAAAAGCGTAGAAGAAAGTGAGGGTAAAAATTTTAATGTGATCCTTTCTTCTCATGGCTTTTTAGGCTCCAGCAAGAAGACTTTTAGGAATTTCTCAAGCTCTAAATTTTTTCTAGTTAGCAACAGTAACCACAATGACTAGTCCATTCTTTTGTCATTTTTTAGCACTTTTCTTTTTAATGTGTTTTTTTTGTTTTGATTTGGGCTTTTTTGCCTGTGTAGACTTTTGACCTACAACATCCTGTGGCTATGAATGCCACAGTTAATTATATGGTAGGTAGGAAAAAAGTTCCTTCCCTTTGTTTTAAACTTGCTACTTGATATTTTCATGAAGTGTACTATGGTACAGTCCATTTTTCCATAGATATGTCTTTTCCAGGATGAGCTGTTGTTACAAAGAAATCACTCAATACCTCACCATTCTTTGTGTCCTTTCTTCTGAAAGTTTCTTGTTGCTTTATATTCTAAGACTGGAAAGCCAGCCCTATGCACAGTATTCAGTGGTTGAGTGCAGTATATAAAGACACAGTGATGCTCTTCTGTTTTCTTATCCTTTCCTGACAACTTCTAATGTTTTATTTTCTTTTTTACCACTGTTAGTCACTGTGATGATATTTTCTGATAACTGACTCCTGAATCACTTCCGAATGGAAATAAGTAAATCACTGTGAATAACTGTTCCTTTTTTTTTGCTTGGGATGTTAATAATGGATTTATTATTTCAGCCTACATATTCCTGTATGTAGTGCTGCAAACCCAACTTACAGGATTTTCAGCTGAAACCTCTGATTCCTCAAATATTTTTTGCAATATTATTTCATAATTTGTTGTTCAGTCTCTTAATTGTGAGAGTGGTTTGATGGTGGCATCCTCTTCAAATCTCACACTAGGTGAAAACAATGGGGAACGCTTTTTGAGAATAAGCTCTCTGAGGCAGTGATGAAGGAACTGCCTTTTGCTATGTTGGCACAGTTGAGCTGCTGCATGGGTGAGAAATGTTAAACAAAGACATTCTTTACTATCAGTAGTTGATAATCACACCACAATTTATTATTCAATACTTGCAATGCATAAATGCTTTTTACAAGCAAGCAAGGGCAATCCAGTTGTAAACTATGCAAGATATTGTCAATATCTGATGAGAAGTTATTTGTGGTTTCTCAGCATCTAATCTTACTCAGATTGCAAGGAAGTCTATCTGTATTTTATGTGTTTTCTCTTTTTATTTACCTTGCTTCCTCGAAAATGAGGTGACCTACTTCTCTGGGAGGCTGTGTTAAATTTATTTGTTGGGCTCCACAGTCTAGTGACTTGCTAGTCAAATAAACAGCTCATTTCAGCAGCTCTAAGAAGGTGAGAGGAGTCTATTTCTGCTGCCTGCTTGGTTGCTGACAGAAAAATGCCTCCAGACATAGTAAGGCCCTCTCCCTATTTTTTCCACTTTCATGTCAACCTGTGTCATATTAGCAGAACATCAATATTGTGCATAGAAATGTGAACTGTTTATCATCAATCATACATTAGAAGTTATTTAGAGACTTTAAATTGTAGCACATGTATGTTCGTATTGCATGACTTCGACGTAGTGCAGGTTGTAAAATATCATAACCGTGTATAACTTCACCCTAAAGTGATTGAAAGCTTTTGCTGTTAAGAAGTGTAAAATTTTTTAAGCAATATAGCTTTATGTGGCTGTTTTGTCTGCAATAAAAATTATTATACTCTTTGAAGTGTTCAGAGGTTTATGGGCATATAAATAAAATTCCATTTTGGCATATAAATGACAATACAAAACATAAAAATCTCTTGGGTGTCAGAACGAAATTTATTAATTCTATATCTTAGCTTTGTCAAAGCTCAAGATGTTTAGAAAAGGTAAAAAATAAGAAAAGCATATATTGACATGTCCTAGGAATGTTCTCTGATTCCTAGCAATTTACAATTCAAGGACTTCCCAGTCAAGAGCTAATGACATTTTGTTTAATAGTTCTTGACATATTTTTCATCCATGAATTTTTAGAGCTTTTTTTTTTTATTAATATCTTTATTTAGAATCTGCAGCATTCTGTGAAAATAAGTTTTATATATTCGCTGTGCAGTGTGCAAAGATACTTCTTTCTCCACCTGCCAGTTTCATTATGTGTCCTCTAGTTTTTCAGCTGGAAGAGCTACTGAGCTACTGTTCTTTAATTTTATATTTTGTCACATTTTGTACAGAAGTCTGTTCCTTATCATTGATCACCCTCCTTGCCCTTCTTTGTCCTTATATTTCTGCTATAAATTGAAACTGAAGAAATTATTTGCCTAAAGTTTTATTTTGTATTTATTTCTGGATATCTGAAACCTAGCACAATCCTTTTTAAAATTTTTTTCCTAGCTGTTTTTATGTTTCTCAAACTCATTTGTCATTTAAAAGAGCAATGGCTGTTAAATTTGAAATAATCCATCCGTGTATGCATATATAAGTGTAAATATTATAGGGCCTGTAGCAATAGGACAAGGCATAATGGTTTTAACATGAAGGAAGGTAAAGTCAGACTAGATATTTGGAAGAAATTTTTGATGATGAGGGTGGTGAGGCACTGACACAGGTTGCCCAGAGAGGTGGTAGATGCCTCATCCCTGGAAACATCCAAGGCTAGGTTGGGCAGAGCTCTGAACAACCTGATCTAGTTGAAGATGTCCCTGCTCACTGCAGAGAGCTTGATCTAGATGACCTTTAAAGGTCCCTTCTAAGTCAAACCATTGTATGATTGTGTGATTATATACTTAAAACAAAAGGTGTGGCTTTTTATGTTTGTTTTTTTAGGTTTTTTTGTGTAGTAGAGGTATCTTTTGCAAGAAAAAGGTGTCCTGAAGAGCAGCTATGTTCATAAATATTTTCTCTTTTTTTTTTTCAGTTATTATTAAGGGGAAAGGCTAAGTCCGGTTTGTAACTGAATCTGTTTTACAGTGATAAGTTGAATCTTCCATGATGTTATCAAATGCTTTATCCCTTGAGAGCACTGAAGTCATATTATCTGCTTATTTCTTTTGAATGAGCCTGGACTATTTTACATTTTCAATAGCTGTGCAGAGACATGTTGACAGGTGGCACAGAAGTATACATTTTCATTACACATAAGGGTCCTCTGAAGCAACCAAATTGAGATTTATTACCCTTTGGGGGCTGAACTGTAATGCATTGTGTTGGTTTTGACTGCTATAGAGATTATTTACATTTTTCCTGATGATATGCTCATAAGACTACAGGCAGAGATTTTTAATATTTTTATTAAATTGGACATTTTAACATTTTTATTAAACTAAAATGGTACTTGATTAATTTTTCTGTCTTACTTCGTGTGGGGTTACATAGATGTATGGGTCCATGGCTTTTTGGAGTTTAATGAAGCACTATGCTTTGTTCTTTTAAGGCATCAGTCATGGATATACCAGGTGAGCACTGACAGAATAGGCTTCTAAGGTTATATAAATCTGTCATGTCCTTTATAGCTGCATCACCAGTCTTCATTACTGTAATAAAAAGGTTTTGGGATATAAATGATTTTTTTAAAGTATATCTTTAGTTTGGTCAGCAACTGAATCAAATTAAGCAAAAGTAAAAAAAGGTTGTAGCCTTTTCAATGAATGAATATGAGTGTTCAGATAGCAAGGCTTCTCTTTCATAGATTCAGCAAAACCCCTGGCTTAAATTTACAGTACTTTAAGAGAATGAGGAGCTGCTGTTGTCATTTTTCTGGAAAGTCTCTGAACCGTCTCCCAGAATGAGGGATGTGAACTCCCTGTTTTTCAGCAGGTAGAAATTACTGGCTTCAGAATGTCATGGGCTGAAATCTTGGGAGAATGGAGATCTGAACCTCTACTTCTCCTGCCCTTAGGTATGTTACTCCCAGTGATGGATGAAACTATGCCTTCATTCACCACCCTATATAAAACTGTTGAAATAAAACTTCAGAGGAGAATATGAGAAAATTACGGCTAGAAGTCAATAATTTTTCCTTTCAGTAACACCTTTTTTGAGATTTGTGTTCTTGAAGCATGCAAATCATACTTTGAGCAAACCTGTGTTAAAATGTACAAACCAACATAATGTTTATATAATTTTCAATACTTTCTCCTTTCCTCGTTTGCAAAGCAGTTTATCTCCTTGGGCGTTTAAGGAAAAATGTCCTAGGTTGCTAACATTAAACTCTTTTATATAGATAAAATATTTTTAAATAACTAATGTAATTGGTAAATCAAAACTTCCTTTTTCTGTATGTGTTGAAAGCAGAAAATATGAATCAGGTCTGGGCTGACTTTGTAGGCATTGATAATGACCTACTTGGATAAAATTATGACTCTTGCCCTAACGACAGAGAAGAGAAGGAAAAAAAGAAACAGGTCTTCCATGTTCCTCTAAAAAATTTGGGATTTTCCTCTAGGTATGGATTTGGTTTATTAATAGGAAAGTGGCAATCTCTCAAAGAACATTGTTAAACAGACCACTGCAGAGTATCTGTCAAAGCATGTGTCTTTCAAACTCTTGTTTATAGAATTTCTTTGTTAAATTAGTACAGCCATCCCTACTGATACTAGCTGCTTGTGGATATAGGCTACTTAGTGCTTTGGTGTTTCTATGGATTGTCTTTCTTTACTCCTGGTTTAATCAGTAGAAATATGAAAATAAAACTTCAAGAATAATTACAGAATTTAAAGTAGAATGGCAGCTGAAAAAGGCAGAAACAGAATGAGACAAAGGAAGAAAAGACAGAACTAGTAAAAACATGCAACAGTACTGTCAAAATTGTAAAAACTTCTTTTAACTTCAAGGAAAACATACTGCTACTATTTCATTATGCCTTTTTTCTCTTCCACCCATTTTTGAAGGATATGTGCCATAGTGAAGAACAATTTTAAATAGTAATTCCTGGTACTTTTTTACTCCTAGGATTGGGCTACATAAGTAATAATTAAGTACCTGAATCTAAGAAATGCATTCAGTGAGGTATGCCATAGAACATGCCACTTATAAAACACAATTATAATGGAAAAATGTCGCTATCCCCTTTGAAGATAGGTTAAATAAGATTTCAAATGTAAATTTTTAAAATCCACAAATGACTGTCCCATGTAACAGCTGCTCAGGGAACCAGAAGAAAAGAAGACATTTAAGTTGATTTGAAAGAGTACACAGGATACAGTTCAAAATGTTAATGTCAAAGAGCTACTCTCATGGCTTTTTATGTTTGATGATGTGACCTAAATTATGATGTAATTATATTCAATATTCTGATAAAGACAGCAGAATTCATTATATTACTGTCTAACTTAAAAAGATCATCTATGTTAAAATGAGGAGTTCATAGAAAGGAAATTGAAAGAACTGTTGGTAAGGGTAAAGTACAATCAGATGTAATGGGGATAATTTGAATTTTGAAATGTCAAATTAGAGTCTCAGTGAAAATTCACACTGCCATATCAAACCAGATTTTAGTGGGAAAATAAAAGACATCATTAAATTGAAGGGTCAAATGTATTACTAATTAGGAAATCAATTTTCAGAAGGTCCAAGAAAGGTAACTAGAAAAATCTGCACACTATGCTTAACTATAAAAATTATGGCAGTCCAATAAAATCTTGAAAAATAATTTGATCAAGGTATAAAAAATAATGCTAGATGGTTTGTTTGCTGTGTATAAGCAACAGAAAGCCATACAGAGAGTCTAAAGGACCAGTAGATAATCACAGAGTACTTATATATGATTAAGTGGAGAGACTAAATGAATCCATGTTTACACATTCATGTGAAGCACAAGGGAAAGGCTTAGTGTATCTCCACATAGAAAGTCACTCTTACAACAGGATGTGTTAGAAGATATGTTTCAAATTACAGGACAAGGAGAAGAACAGATAAATCCTATGAATCATACCAATTTGTGAAGTGGTTATACTGCTAGGTCCACAGGTAAGCAGATTTTACAGAGCTCTTCTAAAGGGAAATGATGCCTCAGAAGTTAATTGATTTTTCTAAAGTTAACATGAAAATAAACCAAGATCATTAATGACAGACCTGAAACATTGGTGTATGTAACCTCAACACTGAGGTAAGGGTTTTTTGTGGTGTTTTTTTGTTGGTCTCCCTCCCCCCCCCTTTTTTTTTAAAGAAGTTATATCATCAGAAAATGTTGAGCTTACGATAAGATGAAAAGAAATTGTATCATTATGTCTTAGGTCTCCCTAAACCTAGGCAATGTCATCTAGAATGGGAGTGCAAAGGCTGAAAAGGAGACCTGTAGTCTTTTTTAGAGGAACTATTTACCCATCTTAATGCCTCTTCCAAAATGGAAATCTGATTCTTTACATTGTACACAACATTCAAAGAACTGAAATGGCAACGTTAGCAAACGTGCTGCAATTACTAAATGGGAGAAATTATCACAGCAAATCACATGACTCAAAGCATGGTGAGCAGGAGAAATTGTTAGAGGAGGGAGAGTTGCACAATAGCAATAACAGGAGCAGCAGGCAGAGGGGACTTGCTCATGCAAAGGTAAACTAATGGATCAAATGATATTTAAAGCACTTCGCTACCCAGTAAGACTTAGACATTGATTAAAGTATTCTACAAAAGTGGAAAACAGTTCACATATAGCTGACTCCCCAAAGGAAAAGCCTGTAAAATACTATTACAGTAGTTATAGCTAAGAATGTCTCCATTACCATGTGTATCTATCTTTTCAGAGGTTTCATTTTGCCTTTAATTAAAACAAACAAACAAACCAAAATAACAGGGTTTTTAATACTTTGATTCATAATTACAAATGATGAAAATTATTTATATTATCTTATATTTTGTTTATTTATATTACCAGGAAAACTAAAGTAGTTGCCAAGCTTTATATGTAAGGATAATATCTACTGGGACTATTTTTGCAGTGACCCTCTTAATTGTAAATCTCATCCTCATTGCTACTACCACAGTCCTGGCAAAAGTGGACAGGAGGGGAGGGAAAAGTTCCTCTTGGTATGGGCAAAAGGCCAACATTGAAGAATTGCAGAAGAATGTTGAATGAATGGGTGATAAGGTGTCAGTACTCATAAATGTAAAGTAATGTACATGTAAAGCACAGTCCTTCTTTTACATCTGCAGTGGTGTGCTGTGTTCCTGTTTTTAGCCCTTGAAAATGAGATCTGTGAATTGGTAGTGCTCTGAAAATGTCACTTCAGTGCTGAGTAGCTATCAAAACAGCAAATATGACATTAAGAATTATTAGGAAAGGAAAAGAGAACAAAAGTAAATATCATTATATCTCTGTATGAAACTACTGCCTTTATCTTGAATCCTGTATGCTGTTCTAATGTCTCAAAAAGGACAAAACAAAGCTAGAAAAGGTATAGAGAAAAGCAGCATGAATGATCAAAGGTATGGAAGGGATTTAGTACAAGTACATGTCTAAGTAGATCAGGACTCTTCAGCCTTGAAAAAAATAACTATGAGGGAGAAGGCAGAAGATGAGATAGGAGGTTATAAAAGTGAATGGCATGATGGGAGGTTCAGTGTTTCTCATAATTAAGGTATAAGGAGTGAAATTATCCTGTGGCAGATTCAGAACGTACAAGTGCTGTACCTATCACAGTGCATGTAGACAACTTGTAAATGATACTAATTTTAACTATAGCTTGAAGGATTCAAAAAAGCAATTTTGTAAATTTATGAAGAGAAAACCAAGGAAGCAACTATGCAGGAAATTTACCTCAAAACCTTGGCTGAAAACATCAAGGAAATTGGCCTGTGCTGGCTCTAAAGTCATGTGAGTGGAGGAGGCATATCCTCCTAGAAACTCGGGGCATTAACTCAATTACAGCTCCTGCTGTCTGTACTAGGAGATGAACACAAAGAATTAAAATAATTTTCTATTTCTCGTAAAATGCCATTGGCCAACTGTGTCAGCTTCAAACTTTTTAGAGAAGAGACAGAGCTGAGTGCTTTCATTAACTGTGTCTTAGATTTTGGGTTTTTCAGAACATGAAGTTCCAAATCCCTGTGTTTTTTCTAGAATTTTTCTTTGGCTTTAACTAAGGAACTGCAAATAATTTGTGTGCATGGTTTATGCAATATTAAGAATGTTTACATGGATCATGACTTCTGAAGGTGCATGATTGACTAATATTTAGTAATGTTTTCTCCTTGGCTTGTTTCTCTGCCAGAAGTCATACATTTTATAGTCAAAATAGTTTGAAACGTAGGTGAAAGAATATAGACAGAACTTTTGAGACAGAGTCTAAATATAGGGAGTTGTTGGTTTTCCTTTAGTCATGCACTGTGAATTTTAGTACTTTAACCATATATGTGTAAGGTTACTATGAATTCAGTCCTGAAATCAGCAGCTGAAGGAAAACTCACTGCCTCTCAGAGAGGCAGAAGATGAAGCAAGACGTGTGCGTGCACCAAAGTTACAGCAAGGGAAATTCAATGTGATCCTAAGAAAACTTCTCAACCCTGAGGGTGATCAAATGCAGGAGCAAGTTGCCCAGAGAGACTGAGATCTTAATTCTGAGAAATTTTCAGAACTTGGCTGGACAAGGCCACTCAGGGCCTGACCTAACTTTGAAGGTGGATCCATCTTTCAGGCTGGTTCTGCCTCCAGGAGGAGGCTGGACTAGATAATTTCAAGAGGTTTCTGTGCAACTGCTAAAACCATGAGAGTGCATGAACCCATGTGAGCTAGCCCTATATAAACTGCAGAGAGCACGTAGTTGCTTTTGGACTTGAAATCAATTTATAAAACTTCGTTTATTACTGGGGAAAAAACCTCTTTTATTCTCTAAGTTACGCCTCTCCTTGGCAATTACAGTATTTATCTTGGGTCAGTTTTAGAAGGGACTTCTCATAAATTATTACTATATTCTTGTGGATGTATTCTCTATTGAAAAATAGGGACCCCATTTATCTCTCTTGGTGCATAGGTGCCAGAAGTACATATTTTACTTTTGTGTTTTGTGAACTGCCATACCCACTGTACTCCATCAGGCCATCTACCCTATAAAATTATTTATTTTTACTTCTTTGATAAACATGTTCAGGTATTTTTGGTATGTGTGGATTCTTTTTTTTCTTTTCAGGATTATAGTTTTCAATAAGAGGGATCTGTTCTGAAAATTATGTGGACACTGTCTAGTACTTGATTGCCGGATCTTTCCACAATTCAAAATTAGGTTGATTGGTCTGTCGTTCCATCGGCATTTCCTTTTTTCACATGAGAAAAATGCTATATTTGTGCTTCTCCAATCTTCTGGGACCTCCCCTGTCCTCCAGAAGCCATAAAGATAATTGTTAGCGATTCAGAAATTACTGTCTACTTTCTCTAAGGTGAATTTAATAAAGCCCAGCGAATTTAAATACCTCTGTCTTACCTAAACATTCATTAATGTATTCTTTGCATACTTTGGCTTGCAATCCAGTTTTTTTCTTTAAGTGGTCCGGCATGTCGTGTCAATTTTTTTTTTTTTTTAAGGCTGGTGTGAAGGAGGTATTAGATAATTAGGATTCATCTTTCCCTGTATTATTTTCTCTCTTTCTTTTCTACCTGCTTGTTTTATTTTTATATTTATCGGGTGTTTTAAAATTCTTCTTCTTGTTCCTTTTGTCTGTTGCAATTTGAAACTCACTTTATACTTCAGCTTTTTCTGTTGTATATACTTTTTCTCTATATTGCTTTGTTATATATATATTTTTTAAAATAACTGGTTTTTTTTGTTTTTTTTAGTATGATTGCTTTTCAACAGCCAATTGTTGAAAGTTTCCAAGTGCAACGGACCATTCTTTCTGTTCTTTGATAGAATTTGTTCATTTAAGGTAACCTTCCTGCCTAAAATGCCACCATACCTGCACATGTTTATCTTCAAGTCATCTTTCTAAAGGACCTTTAACCGCTTGCTGGAGCTTTCCCATTAGAAAGCACCAAACCTAAACCAACCCTTCTCTGGTAACTGTTTCACTCTGAAATGACAGTTTGCCTCAAATATAGTATCCGGACAAGTTAAGTCTTAGTTTTAACACATGGTACCTAAGTATTTAAAGTCTCCTCACATCTCCTCTAGATGACTTTCAAATTTCTCATTCACAAAAACCAACACCTTTCCCCACATGGAAAATTATGTAGTCCTCACTTTCTAGCTCAGTTTAGCATGTCTGTTCTTTTCCTTTTTTCTTTTGCAGGCACTCCCCAAGAGTTTCAACAAACTCAGTTTTTAAATCTATTTCTCTCTTTTATAGCATTTATGTGTGTTCTTGACACTAAGGACAACATTTGCATTTTTTTGCATTGAGAGAACTTGCTAAACAAGTGACTCTTCCATACCAATATTCCAGTCCAGTGATTTGCCTCATAAAGCTCTGCTATGCCGGTTACGTCTTTATGTGTGAAATAATGTCTCCTTCTTTTTGCGTTCTCCCAGCTCGTGTTCACCAGGCTGTCATGCTATTCTTTCTGCATGCCCAAGGAAACTTAGTCATTGTGGTTTTTGTCCAATAAGTTAAATTCTTGCAGAGTCTTCAGTAACTTTTGCAGCCATTAGGACATCCCTGTACTAGTCAGGTAACTGACGTGGGCATCTAACTTAGCTAAATTAGGATCTTTGTTCTGGTATTCCTCTTGGTGACAATGTCAGCCTCGGTGTTACTTGGCCAAACCATGCACAGTTAGCTTTTTACAAAGTACCTTTTTTTTTTTGAACACAATTTTATATTTGTGTGCATTTGACTGTAGCCCAAGAGCTCTGGTCTTTCAGTCATGGCCTTTAGTTGTGCCTTTCAACTTTCCTGATTAAAAAATCATTTTAATAGATCTTTGTACCCTTTCATCCATCAAAAACTTAGTTGTCTGTACATTTTCAAAGTCTGAAAACTGAGTAGATCCTGAATGGTAATCTGAAAAAACCGCTCTCCCAAAGGCAATGTCAAAAGTACACAAGCATGTTGTTTGTCTGAAGGAAGGTGCCAGAACTCTCTTGATGCATCAGGCATAGTTCTTCATCTGTCCTCCTGAAAAGATTTCCCCTTGCAGACTAACAAATTTCTCAGTTCTTAGCTGCTTGTTTAAATCTTTCAGGTGTCTACAAGACCAGATGCTCAACTGACTGGTTAGTTTGTTCTTTTCTCTGTTCTTTTTCCCTTTCTTCTGCTCCTCAGTGTCTGTAACATGTAGACACTTGATCATCTCAGTTATTTCAATGCTCCCTTAAGGTGGCAGCAATGTTTCTAGGCTGTCAACTGTGAAATGGTTGGGTACCTTCACCTAGTGGTTGGGTACTGTGTTTATAGATTCCTTCCAAAGATATAAGGCATCTACAAACATTTCCTCAGCTGTTTTGTTCTTTCCTAGTGAGTACATGCTTTGGGCTAGTATGACAGTAATACCAGTAATCACATATTGATAAATATGCGTCCAACACTTAATAAAAACAAAACCTGGACAGTAACCTCTGCATTTCAAACACTTAGTTTTCTTGACTTTATTTTTCCTTTAGTTAATTCTACTGCTTTTTTCTTATATTTCTAATTTTTCTTCTTTTTTTCCCAATGATACTGTAATTAATTCTCATACTATCCTGACTTGTGTCCTCACATCAAATTTAAAATTGGCAAGTGCCCATTATTTCTGGGCTGCTGATCCATTAATTTCCAACTATAACATTTCCTTTTCCCCTTGAAGCACAGTTAGTTTTGATACATAAGACTTTTTACTCTTTTAGGATTAGCTAAATGAACAAGGGAAGAATACTCAGGGTAAATAAAAGACTCCGCCTGGAAAGTGAAAAATGAAGTGAAAAGAAGTAGCTGCAATCCTACATGAAGGGACAGAGGATCAGAAGCTCTTTTCCATCTCATAGCAGAATAAAACCCTGAACAGAGAAGAGAAGTGAGGCCAGAGTCCTCTGCCACAGAAGCTCTTCTAACGTAGGTGACAAGATTAAACAGGGAATGGGACTTGGATAGCTCTACAAAATCACAGAAAGGTCTACATGTGGTTGCAGTCACAAACACAGAAGTTTCTTAAGCCCATTAAACAGAATTTTGTTTCAAAACAGTGAAAGTACATGTATAAGGACAATTCCTAATTCCACATCAGAATGTTTTGAGTAGTATGTGGCCATACTGACAAGTCTATCTGCAGTGTAGGAACTGCATGTACAATACTGACACTAAAATTATTATTGTGGGAAGAAGAGTAATTTTTTCAGTAAAAATTGTCAGAAAATTGCTCCCTGGTATTAACTGTGAAACATTTTTTTTTTAGTTGTTGGAATTATGAAATCAGGGGATTTTAACATATGCCTTTCTGTTATAGGTGTTTAGAGATAATTTACACTCATTAATGTAGATTAGTTTTTGAAATAATAATTTACAGTGAATGCTGGTTTTTCGCTTAGGTGTTAGAGGCTATTAATTGTTGCAGAAAAAAATCCATGTGAAAAAATAGGAACATTATCTATTACTCATTTATCTAATTTTTTTGTCAGATTTTATCCTTCTCCTTGGTGAAAAGAGCAATTCATTTTTTATCAAACTGCCAAGGATCTTTAGTCTTCTGGTAATGCAACATAGTCATGAGATTCATCAGACTGTCAGGCTTGTGAACCTTAGCTGCATTCAAAGAGCATTTAATAATTCAAAAAGGAAGTTTCCTGTATTTTTGCAGCAAAAGATGAGGTCCCTAGTATTAAAGAAGTATTCAGTATGTGAAAGACTGAGTTTGAAATATCCAATATTTAAACCTTCATTGGATCACAGCTAGCAATAGTTTTATTTTAATTTCTTCTACCTGTTATAAAATGGAATCATGTTTTTAACTATATCCCTTTTTTGATAATAAGGATTTTAGACAGTTTTCTGTATGTATCAGATAATCTTGTCATTACATTAAGCAGCACATTTCAGCCTCAACTGTTTTTTGACAACAGAAATTGGTAGTTGTTAGCACCTTCCTGTATTCCACTATCAATTATGCAGACTTGTTTTCCCAAAACAAAGCTAGTCATGGAGCATAATTTGTGAAATATGAATAATTTCAGACAGACTCAGCAGCCCACAATAAATAAAACACTTTTTTGACAGCACTGTGATCAGCACTAGACTAAAAAATGCTGGAAAGCCATAGAGTGCCCTGCACACTCTGCCTGAAGTGAAGGTCTGCGCTTTCATGAGCCTGCATCAAATGATTCAAATGGTCTGCTCTGAGTGTCAGAAGTTGAGAAGAGAAAGTAAATGTGAATGAGCTATTAATTTCTGCAGGAAAAAATCATGATTTTCTGAGAGGGAAGTTTTAAGGACAATAGCTTCTTAGTTATTTTCAAAAATATGCAATAGCATTCATAAGGCAATATAGGTATGTAGCTGAACCCTCTTAAACCGGAATAAATGAATATGCCTTTTTTGTGAAAATGTCTTTGGTATTCTTCCCTAACACAGAGTGAAAGTAGCTTGCCCTATGCACTTGAGAGGAGACAAGTGGGTTGTCCATTTCAGGTTTGCTCAACACTGGACAGTGACAAAGGGCAGAGCTGAATGAGTCACTTCAGCGACCTGCAGGTCCTTCCCAGCTGCCCTTTTTCCTATGGGACCTTTCTTCACATGGCTGGAAGTACATCTGCCATGGGATCAAAACCCAGACACTTTAATCATGAGGCAGATGGGCTGCAGGGAAGCTGGTGATGTGCCAGTGGGTGTTTGTGTGTTGCAACCCATGCTGAGATGAATACCTGCTTTGTAATAAAGCCCTGAAAGTCTGTATCTGTCCTATAATGTGAAATGGAGAAAGTGAAATATCTGCCCCAGGTGGTTCTTCCGGGCCACGTGAAGTTTCCTTTCTAAGGGATAAGCATCGCTTACCCTCAGTTGGAGACCACATGGCAGCTCCAAATTATCTTCTGCCAAAACTGGATGTTTTTGTCAGACATCAGAGGAACTGTGAATTCTTCAAAAGCCTTGGCACAGCTGTAGCAAACTACTTAATTTCTTCTATGCTTTATTTCCTCTTTGAGTATGAAAGTACTAATTGATGCTTGGCACACTCATTTTTTTGTTTCCTAGTGTACTAGTAGTACCTTTCACACCTCCAAATTCACAAAAACCATGCATATTCCTGGCTTTCATGGACTTCATTGCTCTATTAATTGAGGATGAACTAGACCTTTATTTTTTTGAAGTGTTCACTATTCATTTGTTCTTACAGAAACAAGGAAAGATCTCATTAGATCTTACTAAGAGATAAGATAGCATAAAAGCAGTAAATATAGTAATTTCCCATTTGTGTACTCTTATCTCCTCAAGAAATGTGAAGTACTTTAAACATCTGTAAGAAAGTGGAGTTTTTGACCATGTAGGAAAAAGATACTGCTGTCAATCAACTGATGGATTTCAAGGTTATGTTCTAGTTCTCTACCCAATAGCATCTCTGTTACTACAGACATATGTAACTCTTTTGTTGTTTGGGAGTAAAGGCATTAATTTTGCTGAGTATGTCTGAGTACATTTGTGACTCATCCACATTTGGTCTTCTTACAACTATTCTGGTTTTTAACTCTATTAATACACTGTATCGACAGGGCAAGTCACTGTTTCATTTATGAACTTAGTATATAAAGTGTACGGGAAACACCTGACCAAAGGGGTTATAAGAACCAGTGGAAAGGCCTCATGGAATGATGGTTTTGGATCCAATATACCCTTGAGGGTATATAGGAAACAAGGCAGGGACGACTAACTAAACATGCTTAAAATAACATGGCCTCATTTCTTCTGTGAAGATGGTCTAACTGTGCCATTCGGGACAAATAAGTAGTGACATTACTTATGAGACCAAAATTATGGCTTCACAATATCCCCTATACCCATGTAACATAAAAATATTACTGCAATGTTATGTAGAGATGGCATATATGTATGTCTACTAATATAAGTTCACAAACTAATAGATCATTAACTCTAGCTATGTGTTTAAAATTGTCTGTCATACTGTCCAAACAATTGGTCTTAGTTTTAATCTCCATGCCATTCCTTTATTTATTTTGCATGTTGTGAAACTGGTTAGACAATTATAATAACTCTATAAACCCTAGCTGGGAAGTTTTATTAAATACTTGTTTGTGGAGCAGCAGCAGAAAAAAAAAATGTATTCTGTGTTTATGATCAAACACATAAGTTATATAAATATGCATGTATATAAAAAAATTTTAACTTCATTAGGCCATCACATCCCCTTTGTGAAAATTTTTTCCTTTCTAGAGGTATTATAATCTTTTCCAAGATCCTGGAATTCTGTTAATTTCTTCTCTCCAGAAAGACTTTAATTCTTTCTCATGCAAGATAAACCCATTTTTTATTGTGACATTAATTTATAAATTTCAAACTGGAATAATTCTTTTTCCGGTGGACTTCCCTATCCCGAACCTAAGTGATCACCAAATTTTGAGTGGATGGGAAGGAAAGTAGAAATTCAGGCCTCTCCTAAACACCAAAATCTGATTCTTATATTTTCTTGCATTTCTAAATTGATTGTTAGGGATATTGAAGTGGAGATGATTGGTGAAGGGAGCACTGTGGTGGTATTTCCTTATGTGACAGGGAAGGGCTCACCAGAGCATGTGGATGGTTGTGATGGACAGATTCACTGATACTCATTGGAAGCATAATAGGGACAATGGGGTTATAGACAATGTGGAGACATTAATATTTCTCCTGGTGACTGTGTTACAATGTAAAAATAGCTTAATACTTAAAATAGCTTAATACACTTAAATCAGTTGCAGGAGCATGGAGCATGCTGTTGTCATTTAGTTCACTTTCCCAATGAGCTTGCATGGTCGTGGTACGTGCCTTGTGTCATTTCAATGCTAGCTTTAGTTCACCTTTCTGGAGAGGGGATATTGAAGGCAGTAGCAAGAAGAGATGTGTTACATGGTTTTAAGCCAAACAGAATTCCAGTTTTGACTCGTACCTATTCTAACTGCCCTTAAGTTCAAGCAATTTCCAAGCAGTGGCCAATACACGGTGACTACTTGATATGATTATCAAGTATCCCTAGGCCAGTGTCTGAGCTAGGGAATCCTCCTGAAGCAGTGATTTCAGATGTGTTGGTTTGGGTTTTGTTTTCGTTTGGTTGGTTGGTTGGTTTTGGTATTTTATTTCAGAGAATATCTTTTGCAATGGAGTAGACTACTGCATAGAGAATTTTGGCATGCTGATAGTGGATTTTCTTGCAGTAGTTTTCTTTCACATACTTTTAGGATCTGTCCTAGTACTTCTGGGAGTTCATGAAATATTACAGTCCCCTTTATTTCAGCAAAAATGAAGCAATGTTTAGTAGACACAGGAAATAATCAGTCAATCCAGATTTTGTTTGTGAAATATATGTAACCATGTAACAGGTCTATTTGTGTGTTTGTATGCACCATTACAACTCCCTTCTGTAAGCAGTAAGAGCTACCAGTAGTATCCTTGTTTTAACATCGGCTGTATATTCTTCCTTGTTCCTGTTAAATTCAGAGATTTAACGGAGCATTTAACTTACATTAAACTTAGACATTTTTAGCTAACAATTTTTAAATTATGCTAAATGACTATGAATTTCTGACATTTAATAATGACTTTTTGAACATAGGTAATACCTTGCCTTAAAATCCATAGGTCATGTCATAGCTGCAGGCAGCATACGGGCAGCTACAATGCTCTGTTCCTTTAATTGCTTTCATTAAACATTTCTGAAATGAATTTGAAATATTTTATAATATATTGAAGTTAAGAGCTGATTATGGATGACCTTGTTCCAGTAGTTTCATAATAAATGAACTTAAAATCATCCATAGCAAAGCATGGATAAATTTGCTTTATACTGATAAAACAACTTGTTCCATTATCAAAGATAAAGTAGGGTGACAAGCCAGGAAGTGAATATTGATTTACCAAAATTTGACAAAAACAATAGAATAATTTCTAAAAGATTGATGCTGTGGATCATTCTCTGTTAACAGGCATTGCTGGTCATAAAAGGTGAAAGAAATTCCTCTTTCTATAATTAAAAGAAAAAATCTCCTCATTTTCTCAAGGCTGTTTTGAGTGTAGCCAAATATTTACTTCCTCCTACAGATTTCAATATTAGAATTTAATAGCTTCTTCTTTTTGATGCACACCATTAGACTCTTTCACAGAAGTAATTTATCACTGTATATTTAAATCATGAGTCAGCAAGTCCCAGAGGAGAAATGAACCTCTTTAATGTCATACTTCTTATTCATTTCAACTTATCTGATATTCTATATCTCCAAATTTAGCATAATAAGATTTACATTCACACAACTGATGCATATGAAAGTGCATACATGTGTGGTCATATTGAGCATATATATTTTATGAGAGATCCTACAGTAATTTCATTATTCAGTTACACTATAGATGTAGATTTACCCAGATGTCTAAATAATCCATATCCTAGATGTCACATTGTCTACTTCTACAATAGTACTTTTAATTAACTGATTATAAACCAAACACCACCGTGTTTTCAGACATTTTCACATTAGACTAATTTTCTATGTAATTATTTTTCCACTGTCTTTTTCAGAAAATAAGTCAACCTTACTGCTTAGCCTTGCTTTACTTGCGATAGCCATAATTAAATCTTTGATTATTTTCATGACTATACGAAGTCTTTTCCTTGATGACTTCCTTTGAAACATACTGAAACAAATAACTAGTTTTTCTAGAAAAAAATGATTCTTGCCCCTTCTAAAATAGCAAGAACTTTCTCTTAAGCCTTTAAGAAACTATAAGGAAGAATTTCATCCTTTGACTTCAAGCGTGAAAGAACAAGTAGTGTTATGAGAAGGTAAAAAGTCAACTGATGAGCAAAGTAGACATGTTGTGTTTAAAATTAGACAAGCTGAACCTGATTAGAAGAAAAGTAGTACCCAATAAGTAGAGGTGGAGAGTTGAAGGAATGAAAAGTGCTCAGTTCCTTAATTTGTTTTAAATGGGATGAAAAATTGGGGTGGAACATTGCTGCAGTCAAGAGGGATTTAGCCATAGATAACAGAAATGTAGTCATGATTTTTGCTTTTTTAAGTAGTGATTCTGAATCTGGATGATTACAGAGTAAGTCTGTGAATATTTGGTCACATATAATTCTCCAGGAATTAAATTTAATTCCATTTGCCATCTCTCTTGTTTATTTGGACACACGCAGACAGGTGTTGAGGAAATAAAAAAACAATATAATTTGCCTTGGAAGGAATGATCTGTGCCATTTCTATATCTGATTCATTTGCTGAACTGCAGGACACTTACTGCCTGCCTGTGTATTCATAAATTCTTCCTACCAGGCATTAAGCAGAAGGTTTCTTTCACATTTTTGCCTGTGGACCTGCAGCATGGTTGTACAACACAACAAAGCATCATTCAAAATTTTTGTGACCTGTTTTGTGTTTCAAGACTTTTATTGTGGAAAAAAAGGAACATAAAAAGAAGTAATTGTGGTAAAGTAAGAAAGATGACCATGCGGTGATTTGGAATTTTAGAGAAGAGTTGAGTAGAGTCTTCCAAACAGAATCCAATTCACTTGGGGGCAAGGAGTCTGTGGACTCTGATTTTCGCTGGTCAGGATTTTCAACTGATTTAGTTCTTGAGACAAGTCAGCTCTTCCTTTTAAAAGGCTTTGCTGCCACACTGTGGAAGAGATATTTATTCCACTTAAGCTACTGTTACAAGTGGCACATAAGCGGAGTTCCTGTCTCTCCCCAGCATCAACCCCACCCCTCAAAAAGACAAAGAACTGTAAAACTGCGAGACAGTTAACAATCTAGTTTCAGCTTTGACCTTAGTTGTATACCCTAAGGCAGGAAAACAATGATAATAACATGAAGAGTATTTTTTTAGTAAAGGAATGATAGAAATCAACTGAAGGATTCCTCCTATTTATAAATGACAGGTAAGGAAAACTATTATACAGAAGAAGATATATCCAAAGTCACTGTCAGATTATATTTACAGATTATAACAAACTAAAATAAGGTTTTTTTTAAAAAAAAAGTAGAACCAAAAGAAATTTTCAGATAGGACTCTTTTTATTCCATGTTTCCATTTTTTTCAGTCTGGATTGATTTCTGCTTTTAATGAGCCAAGATGCTGATTTATGTATTAGCAATGTAAGGTATGACTGAAAGGAATTTATAATTTTTTTTCCA
Organism: Pachyramphus minor; assembly: GCA_013397135.1. Taxonomy (NCBI): domain Eukaryota; kingdom Metazoa; phylum Chordata; class Aves; order Passeriformes; family Tyrannidae; genus Pachyramphus; species Pachyramphus minor. The sequence goes on along the minus strand of VYXB01008201.1, from coordinate 13,097 downwards.
TTTTTTTCTGTTGTTGTTTTGTGGTTTTTTTCTTGTTTTATTTTCTTGATGGTCATTTCATTTTCAAAGCATTGATTTAATGACCAGAATGCTAGCCTGGTGTAATGTAGTGCTTGATATAGATTTCATTACAAAAGGCACTCAAGACTCATAAAGTATTGAATAAAAATGCCATTTCTGGTGCTAACACTAGAAGGAAAAGAGCATAGTGTAGATACTCATAGTGTAGATAACCCTTCAGGTGGACCAATGGGGAAAACTCACCACGCAGTTCTTGCCTTTAGCAGTTGGACAGAATTTTCCTAACAGGGAGCAACTCCATTCACCGTTTCTACTGACAAGCAAATGTTCATGTGAGAACATGCTGCTTCACACCAAGAAAAGCATAGGCACACGCTGGTGGTGTTATTTCTGGTGCCAGGTGGGAGCTGCCTGCAGACTCCCTGGGAATGATTAGCTGGTGGAGTGTGTGCTGTGGCCTGTGCCATGTGTGGGATAGTACAGCCCTGCCCCCTGCGTAGGTCACCTGGCAAGGAGATCATTATCTTCTCCATGGGCAGTGTTCTCCCATGAGCATACCTACACTTGGGAGCTGGGAGGTAAGCTCTAAATTATCTTACCAGTCTAGCATAAGATGTTCTCTGTTTTCCTTATTCAAAAACACTATCTGTGTTTTACATGGGATGTCAATGAAGCAAAGTTACGTGACAGGACCCCAGACAATGGAGGAATTCCTACCAGGAATAACTACTAGACTTTAAACTGGGAGAAAAAGATTGTTCTCAATACATTTTTCTTGTTGCCCGTATCACTTCTTTCATGTCATACCTTCTTATTTCTTTGCTTTCCACAGATACTATTTTCTGTCTTCTACTTTCTTTTATATTAATTTTTTTAATTGATCTTTTTGGCTAAGCTACAGCAGAGAGGAGGAGTGCACTTCAGGCTGTATGGTGTTCTTCAGTGCATGACATGAAAGTGGAAATTAGTAAAGAATAGCTTTCGGGCTTCAAGCAAGGATTGCCTCCATTAATCATAGGCTGAGGCACAGTACACAGGTGAAGGTGAAGCTGAAGATGACACAAAGGAGTTGTATTAATTTGTAATACTTTCAAGACATTGGTATCTGCACTGTCCTAAGAGTTCTTAATAGAGCCATTAAAACAGAAGGAAAACACAGAAGAATAACAGAAAACCGTATTGTATATTTGGATTATAAATACTGAGATAAATGTATGGATTCCCAAACCTGGTAAATCTAGGCACATTGTAAACACCTCAGTATAGCAAGAGATAACCATACAATTAAAATAACTGGGATTTCATACAGTTAAATAGTAATGCATTCTCTGAGACTGGAAATGTTAGAACAAGGCTTAACCACTTAAATAAAAAAATCTCACAGCTAATTTTTTTTTTAATCTAGAATTTTCACAAAGCTCCTTGGTGTCCATGTTTAAAAATAGAATATGTTTAACTATCTCCTTATGGAAATAAACCTAAGAAAAATGTGTTGTACAGAAAAATTGTTCACTGTATTACTAAACATAAAACCTACTATCTAATGTAATGTTAAGTGATAATATTAAGGATAGATAAAGAGTTCATGAGAAATTCTTTTACATGCAGATTTTTGAAGAGAAAGGCAAAAGCTAAAGGAAACATTTGGAGTGGTAATTTGTGTTTCTCAGTATGCATGCTCATTAAAAATCAAAAAGAAAAAAATTAAAGTGGTGTTAATTTAGCTACCAAAGGGATTCAACTCACATCTCTGTCATTAGAAAAGGTAAAAATAAAATTAATCTTGGTTTATTGTGAGCATGTGGGAGACGGTAAAATACAATAAGTGCACTTCTCACATTCTTTCCTCAAGGTTAGCTTTTTTTGGAATGAGGTTTGCAACAGAAGGTATCTGTCAGTTAATCAGATGGTGTTTTGATGAATTTTTCTTGTTCTCTGTCTCATGACTAGTTCCTATGATAATCATGGTTATAAGGTATATAAAAAAAGATTGTCCTACATGGAAAGACATAGGTAATGTTAGTTTATGTAATGTTGGAAACAAGACAAATTTTACATGGAAAAAAACCCCCTAGAGATCTGGTCGATGAGATTTTCTGGGGAAAAGTAATCTTCTCCCATGAATTCTTCCTTCTAATACCAGGAAAGGAAAAAAATGTCAATTACTCAATTATTAGGTAATATTACTACAATAAATCATAAAAATAAAAATAATATTTTTTGAGAAATTGTAACTGTAGTTAGAGCATGTTGTATTTAATTGTTGTTGTAATGGTCTTAGTAACTCATTCCTGAAATAGTCATGGATATACTGTAATGTGAAAGTACAAGGTAATTTCCAAACTCTTAAGAAGCATTTTAGTCAATCAGTCTGGGATTAATCCCCAGTTTGAGAACAGTGACAATGTTCTGCTTCACCATTCTTCCACCAAGTGGAAGAAGTGGAGAGAAGAAAACTTAGCTCTTAGCAGCAATTCCACTCAAAGACGTCATTAGTGGTTTAGGAATATGTAGTTATAGAGCCTCCCTGGGACCCTCTAATTACCACTGGACAAATAAGAAATAAAAGAAGAACAGCAGAAGCTTTGTCCTTCAATCCAAACACATTGATTAAGTTTGGCTGAAAATTATTTTGAAAACAGAATTAGTTTTCATCTTCTGAAGCTTTCAGTGCTTAGAGCAGCCTGTGTAATCAGAGTACTCAGTGCAGGTTACCTGTGAGTGTTTGAATGGATGCATATTCTAGCTGTATATTTTGCTTAGTTCAACTTTATTTTTTTTTAACTGATTTATTCCCCTCCCTGGCCAAATGAATTGCCAAAGATGTCAGTTGTATCATACTCAGATTTTGCTCAGATAACTGAAAGCTGATTTGCCAGAGGTATAGCAGCTAAGGGGGAGAATATTGGAGGCATTTGGTGTTCATCCTTCCTGAAGAAGGTTCCATTTATCTCTAATGTGGAGAAATCCTGTTGGTACACACTGTTGCATTCATCTGCCATCACTGTGTTGCCTTTTTTTGACCTAACCCTCTCATTACCTAGTGTTTTTTGGAGGTGCAGGAGATGATGACTAGAGAGAATTTAACATAATCAACAAGATGCTTGGAGAGAATAGCCTGACTGAGAATATTTGCATTTGAAGTATATCTGAACTGACTTTAAAAATGGTATTAATCAACTCCTGTATTAATCAACATGATCAATAGTGTGCTTAATTTCTCATTACACATTTTTGAAAGTAAGCTGTGCTGAGTACATTAAACAAATTGCGATTGAAGAACCAATTAAACCAAATCATCTTTAACACAAATTATTGAATGCATGCTATACCAAAAATGCCATGCACACTTTAATGCTCTGTTCAAAAACTTAATGTTGGTGCAGTTTCTGGATAAGAAGTTGTGGAAAGGGTGGGAGAGTGAATCAAAGTTCAACAGTGGATAAGTTTTTTTCTGAGAATTTGATGTAAACAGAACTTCATCCTAAAGTTGTATCAGGGAAAAAACCCACCTCATTTCGTTTACTAAAGTTTAACTTTCCCAGTTCCACAAATTTGTGACAAATCTCTTAACGTGTATTTGCATGTTTTGTAAAACATACGCATTCCCCCCTACCGCTTTCCCCATCAGTATTACAGCTTCATCATTCCTTGACTTTGTATCAGAAAGTTTGTTGGTCCTGAGGTGATGATCAGTCTGATCACCAGTTACACACTTACTGAACCTGGAGCTGAGCTGTTACAACTTAAAAAGGGTGTAGCTGATGTTTGCAAGAACGCCAATCATGCCTTTTTGCAGCAGTGCCTATGAGCTAAAACACGAGAATTCAATCCTTGCAGGTACTCTCTAAGTATAGAGAAATGTGGGGAAGAACTACCAATATAAACAGGCAAAGCAGACAAGAAGACTAATCTGCCTGGCAGAAAATGCCACCTTTTTTCCTTGTTTTTCAGGGTTCTGGAGGCAACATCTTAGTTCCATCTCTGGCTCATGGAAATTAAAATTCCAAACTTACAGTTTGTCAGTGTAAAGGAGATGCAAATTATCTTAAATGTGTAAGATTCCAAGGGCAATCTAAAATGAAAATTATGCATAATCTTTTTTTCCCAAGGAAAGAAAAATACAGGCTGATTAAAATTAAAAACATTTATGAAATATTAGCATTTCATTCACTGGTAAAATTGGTACTATCATCACCATTCATTCTGAATCAGATTTGTAGAACATGGACTTTATGTTGTAGCTACAAACATGACTGTTTCTTCTTTTGCTTTTCTTTCTTTTTGTATGACTTATTTCTGCCCTTCACAAATTCCAAATAATAATGTTTAATTTTATCTGGATCATAAACATTACTTATACATCCAGTATAACACTTAGATTTTATAATTATTTTAAGAGTTGAAAAAAACCTATGCAGAGAATAGAATCCTAAAGAGTCCAAAGTAGAGATAGGATGAGTTCTAGTCACCGTTGTATTCTGTAAAGTTCACAGTGACATAAAATGTGAAAAACTACTGATGATTTTGAATTCCCCTCTAAAAGGACTTAATTGTTCCTTATGGACTTTAAAAAAAAAAAAAAAAAAAAAAGAAAGAAACAAACAAATAAAAACCAAAAAACCTGCCAAACATATTAGTAGAAATATCGTAGAAAAACTATTTTGGGGTTGGTAGGGTGGCTAATGGCAGTTGGAAATAATGAAAAATCAAGAGTTGCTCAACAGAAGCTCACATCCAGAATAATCCGTTTTGTGTCCTTTGACTCCATTTTCTTTGGAAAAGACAAACCAGAAAGACACCAGAGAAGTTAGCTGGGCATTTTTTTCCCCTAGCCACCTTACAACTACAAAGTTTAATTATTCTTCTGAGAAAAACTTTTTAAGATATTCAAAGAGCTGGTTTATTCTAAATTTTGCAGAATTATCCAGGCAGATAATATGACATGGTAGTGTATTTTTATTTGCTTCTTTGCATAATAGTTTCACGTTCTGTCTTAGGATGAATCTAGAACGCTCATTTGATTGAAATAAAATGTAAGGTGAATCCACTGCATATCACAGGTCCTGGTTTGGTTTTTTTGGTGTTTTTTGTTTGTGTTGGTTTGGTTTGGTGGTGGGGTTTTTTTGAGGAGTAGGGAAGCTTCTGTTACTGAATGAGGCATAAATAATCTCAGTTAAAAAAAGCACAAGCTATCAAGCAACAAAAATGTGTCAGAATTAAATTCTGAGTGAAATGCTAGTGATGTCTTCAGGAAAAAGAGGATTTTTTTTTTCTTCCATTCCTCATCAAAGGACTGCTTTTAATTTTTCTTTTCATTAGCTGTAGTGTTGTTTTTACTCCTTCTTGCATGCAGATGTTCTTTTGCTTTGCAGTAATTATCGGAGTGTGTGTCAGTGCTTGCTGATGCATTTATTGCTTCCTTCTGCACAAATTTCCCAAAAGAATTTGCTATATTGGGAAAACAGCTGTTTCTACATGCCTCTGTTTGCATTTCAAATAATTGCAATGCATGGCCAGTCTCACAGTAAAGTTTCTTCAGCCAAACAAAAGAGTTATACAGAGTTCAGTCGTACATCAGTTCTGTGGAGCAAGCATGTTGAATGTATACTCTGAACCAAGAGCTTTAATATCATGAAGAGCAAGGTAAAGTCACAGCTTCAAAGTTGTGCAGTGTAATTAATTTTGTTTTAAAAGTATCTGGTTTTCTATGAAACTGTATGGCAGTTAAAAATCATGAAGCATATCCCATCCTCTGGTCTATGATTTGAGAGTGATTTTTTTTTCCCGGCGGAGTAATTGTAACAATTATGTTTGTTCTAGAGCAATACTGTTAAAGATGAAAAATGCTTAGACCTTGCGGTGAACTACTCTATTTGAAAGCAATGTCCTGAGGAGGACATTTTTGACTTTTTTTTTCTCAATTGTTCTATTGTAATTCGCACGCTCTCCTGAATAAAAGCATACTACATCAGTGACAACTGCCATAAATGCAGATTTGTTTCCGCTAGAGTGATGGGACCAGTGGATTTTACATCTATTGATGTCTCCTATTAAATAATTGATCAAGTTGTATTATTTCTAATGAATTTATTTCTTAGAAATTATATAAGTTAGTTTTAGTTATGTTATCGTCTCTGTTAGTTTTCCTGGGAGTTGTGAACGCTCGGTCCCATAGAGGTTATGGTCAAAGGAATCTGACAATTGCTGGGTTTTCTTTTTAAGAAACATTAGAGGACAAGGATTTGATGATTGTTTCCAGATGAAATGTCAGTTTTGTAGGCCCACGTGAAATTCTGAAAAAAGTAAAGTTTAGAAAATATGACTTTTTAAAAAAATTTTTTTCCCCCTAGAAACTTCCAGCAGAAAGGAATGGATTCTGCACTTTTCTCTCTATCATGATCTATTCCTATTTACTTAATTTTAATTCATGCTGCAATACTCCCAGGCTACTACATTATAAACAACATTTTCTCTTTATATCTTCAGAACACTTGAACTCATATTTAACGAAGTGTGCAAGTAAATACTGTAGTGGTGCATGAGCAATGGGAAGGTCAGTTAATTCAGATACTGAGGATGCCAGTTTATGTCATATTCAAGCTCTCCCATTAAAATGTGTCTCATATATCTGACTATGGATATCAAGCTACAAAAACCTCAAGAGCCCAGCATACTCATGTTTATACTGTAAAGAGATGTATGCTCATGAGAAGGCAGGTGGGAACAAGTGTTACCTTCTTTGGGTTTGTTTTCATAATACTAGCCCATTTTCTGTGATAGAGGATCCCTAATGCAGCATATGAGTATCAAGCAACAGAGATGTGGGACAGCAGGAGAAGACGGGTGTCGCAATTTTGATTTTTTTGTGGTTTATTAAGTAAGGGAGAGGCAGTGGAGATGTCAGCCTGTTTCCATTTCATGTTTGTAAGCATATAAGCAGTTTCTGCAAGACAGACATTTTATATATTTTTAAATATATAAAAAGATTATATATATACATCATATATATTTATATAAAATATTTTTATATATACATAAATATACATATGCACACACATATGTATTTATATGTATGTGATGCCTGTATCAAGATAGACTTTGAAATTGTCTGTGACATAGAATTAAGCATTATTTTTAATTAAATTTTTGTTTTGGTTGTAAGTTTTTTTGAGGATAAGCAAAAAACCTAATTATTCCAGAGGAATTTGAAAGGCCAACTGCTTAGACTTAAAGAGCAAAATACTCCACTGTATTAAGGAAATTATTCACAATCATTTTTCTCCTATCAGTCAAGGTCCAGCATAGTGAAAGTTGACCCTATGACACTGTTTAAATTTTTCTTGTAGTTTTAGGAAGCTATGATTATGGGTTTAAGGTTTTTATTTTAGCAAGAAGATTTCCTCAATTTTGACTTTATTGTTTATAACAATTATGTTAATAGGCAATAAAAGCAAAACTGACTTTAGCAAGGACACTGTAGCAGGGTATTACAGATACAGTCACATCTGCCTGGTTGCCGTCAATCAGATGTCCTTGTCACATTCTGTGCTTGATGACCAGCAGTTTGGGTTGGACTATTCAGCAGTAAATATTCCTGTAATAACATAGAAGGATCACAAAAATTTCATTAAAAAAGCACAAGATAAAGCAAAGAAAAAGGGAAACATTAAAATGAAGTTATTCTAGAGGGAGTTCTCTAGGCCAGACACTGAAATGTTTCCAAGTGTATCTCATCAGTATATATGTGGAAGTTTATGTACGTGTGCATATATGTATGCAAAGAGGGGATGATTTAGAAAGAAGAAGTTTAGTGAGAAGAATATATAACAAATGCAGGGTATTTATTATTTTTCTAATTTATAGAAGCAACTATCACAGCTCGAAAAAATGATTACTTTATGTAACTATGTGTAATGAATAATCTATAAAACCTGAGTTTTCAGAAGATGTGCAAACACAGCTACATTAAAGTCACATTCAAAAGTGTCCTGTCTGTTAAGGAGGGTTCTCAGATACCTCTAGTGGATTCTACTGAGAGCAGGTATTGTCTTCCCCCTGCTCTTAAAGTATTTTTTCAAAATAGAAAGATTTTAATTATTTCTGTCCTGTACTTTTAGCCTGGTATTTTTTCTTGTAATAGTTGTTTTTACATTTAGAATCTTCTCTACTGTGCAGCTAAGTGGGTCACAACCTACTAAAGCATTTGAGGTGTTTCTTACTTAAGAGATGAAAAGGTTGTGCTGTGATAAAATAGGTTTCAGTATTGTACACTCCTGGAAAATTTAGGTTAAATGAAAGACAAACTGTCAGTATGTTCTCTTTTCCTATTTAAGCAACATTGTTTCCATTTAGAGCTTGGGCTTTCAGAAATGCATTTCATTAATGATTGGTTAGCAGAAAGCTGTCACAGTGACATAAATCACTTCAAAATTAGTAGGAATCTAAGATCGGTTTCTCAATATTCTCAATAAATGGATTATAAAACAAGACAGTGTCGACAATTGTCAGGAGATTGTCAACATTATACCATATTGTCTTAAAATACATTATTATTCAAATCAATGAAAACCCATTGAAACATGTATTAGGAAAGAAAGTAGAATACTGAGTGAGGAGATAAATATAAGGATCTTCTTTTCACTAGGAAAAAGAAAAAAGATTGCAAAGATTAAAGGATAATGCTCCTTTAGCTCAGCACTCATAGTCTTTGAAGTAACTAATAATACTTCAGAGCTATTCAAAATTTTTCCCAAACTCCTCTAACTTGAAGGCTCTCATGCAATGTTCCCAGCCTCATAATCAAAGCTTTCCTCTTTGTTCCAAACAAGCCCTTTGTGCCAGGTCAACAGTCTATTTCATGAAGATATATCAATTCTTACTCCTCTCACATGCAATTTAAAACTTTCTATCCTGGGAGGATGTTCCTCTCAAAATAAATGCTGCACATCTGGCCTTCAGCGGGGACATTGCCACACTGCTCGTTTGTCATTATTTTATTTTTGTTAGCTGAAAAGACAAGTCAAAATTTATACATCTAAACAGAAGTGAAAGGGGCTGGATGTGTGAAAAGGCAGTGGCCACAGAGAAACCAGTAGGAGTTTTGGCATTTGCTCTAATAAGGCTGTATTATGTCTTTTACCAGACAGACCCTCCTAAGCAATCCTTAAGACCTTAGTCCCAAAGACCATTGTTTCCAACCTCTTATATTCAGTACCTGACCAAAAAATGAAAACAAGTATTTTCTCTCTCTCTCTCTCTTTTTTTTTTTAAATTTAATTTTATGTATATATTTATAGCTCTTGCTATTGGAAGAGAATTTCCTGCAAACAGATCCATTTCTGTGGAGCTCTATTCCGACATGGNACATATTGTTATGTCAATGATGCCTGATTTACCATAGATTTAAATACACTTCTTAACTAACTTTATTATGGATGATAGGAAGAACAGCAAACAGTTGCTTAATTTTATCCTGAATTTATGTATTTACCAAGGACAGTGTATGAATAAAAAGAATGATATTGTGAAATGATAAGGTGGTGATATTGCTTTCATCAGAATCTCTGTATCTTGTCAGATATCTGTCAGCATACAATGCACAACCCAAGTAGGAATACTGTTATTTCTAATGTTATTATAATCTGAATCCACTATTCATTTCTTCAATATTAAAAATCTATGGTGTTTGGTTAGCAGATCATTATGATCTAAGTTTTTCTTCTATCAATAGATTAAATAGATTTTTATCTCCATAACTCTGCCATGCTTTTCAGGTCAGTGAATATCTCAGATTAGTAAAAATATCCCTTAGCCATTTTACCCTTCATTTTTCACTCCAATTTTATCCTTATTTAACTTGTTTCCATTAGTATCCACAACTGCTGGATTTGTGCAAAAAAAAGAGATGAATTTGGCATCATTAAGCAAAGATGTAGTAGCTTGCCCTACATAAGTGTAGAAATGAAGAAAGGCAAAACCTTGAAAATAACAAGTACCATTGATATCTAAGTCTATGGTTTTCAAATAAAAAGTAGTGGTTGGTTTTAGACTACTAAAAAAGTAGCTATAACAACAAAAAAAGATTTCTTTAATTTCTCATGGTCTCAAGCTCTGCCAGGGGAGGTTTGGGTTAAATATCAGGAGGAAGTTCTTTACAGAGAGAGTGATCAGGTGCTGGAATGGGTTGCCCAGGGAGGTGGTGGATTTTACATCCCTGGAGGTGTTCAAGAAAAGACTGGATGTGGCACTTAGTGCCATGGTCTAGTAACTGCAGTGGTAGTGGATCAAGGGTTGGACTTGATGATCTCAGAGGTCCTTTCCAACCCATCTTATTCTATGATTCTATGATTCTATAATTTAGCTTTTGAAATTTTGAAACTGTAATAAGTATTAAATTATTGCACTAATATGTTGGATTCGTTTAAGTAGAAAGAGTTCATAAAGCAATTCAGCATTTCACCAGGATGGAAGGTCACCAAGCTGTTGAGGACTCTGCGCTCAGTAAAGTTAGGGAGCAGTGTCATTGGGTGGTTTAAAATATCTGGTTGGATCAGCTTTGAACTGATGAACAGTGAGCTCTGGTGAGTAAGGGAACACTGGCTAATGGGTACAGCATTTGTAATGAGAAGAATCCTCTGCCTTAAATCTGGGAGTGGGTAAATGAGTTGTTCCTCATTCCTCAAGTTTGATAAAGAGAAATAAGCCACGATGGGACAGTGCAGATAGCTAGACCAGGACACCTAACCAACTGCTGCAGTCCCAGCATAGTACCTGGGAAAATCCACACAAGTGGGTGTTCAAAACACAGGGATGAAAACTGGAATTTATAGAGTAGATGAGTGTCAGGGTTTAATCTGAGCTGGCAACTAAGTACCATGCAGCCCTCCCCTGTGTGGAGGAGAATCAGGGAAAGAAACCAAAGCTTGTGTGTGGAGTAATAGAATAGTTGAATAATAGAAACAAAATAAAATACACTAATACTTATAATGATAGTAGTAACAGAATAATAATTTTAATGAAAAATGAGATATAGAGAGGAGTAAAACCCAAGAGAAACAAGTGATGGACGGTGCTTTTGCTCACAACCCACTGACCGATGCTCACCCTCAGCAGCAATCAGGCCCCCTTCCAGCCAACTTCCCCCCCAGTTTATATACTGGGCATGATGTTCTATGGAATGAAATATCTCTTTGGCCCGATTGGGTCAACTCTCTTGGCCATGATCCCTCATGGCTTCTTGAGCACCTGCTTGCTGGCAGAGCACGAGAAACGGAAAAGTCATTGATTTAGAATAAGCACTACTTAGTAATAAGTAAGTATCAGTGTGTTATCAACATTATTCTCATACTAAATCCAAAACGTGGTACCAGCTATTAAGAAGAAAATTAGCTATATCCCAGCTGAAATCAGGACAGTGGGAAAGGCAGAAGTTGACCCAAGCCTTAAAAGATTGTATTCTGGCAGTCTTCAAGCTGTCACTGAAAATATTTGCCTGATGTTGGCAGGCATTCAGGTCACGGATGAGACCTAGATGAGTCATGATCTTTGCGTTTTATGTGAAGTAGTCCGTGAACCATCTGGAGACTGGCAGTGCGAAAATAGGAAAATCACTGCCTGACGTGAACTGGAGGTAAACATTAAACTGTGGGAAAGAAGGGTTCACTTTCTTCTTCATTCATCCAGAACATGATGTGCCTCAGCTGAGCTAATGAAATAGCAAATTCCTCAATATAAATGACAAATGAAAAAAATAAGAACTGTGTTTTGTCTTTTCATAGCTGTTAAAATAGCCTCACACAGACTTTCTGACAGCAGCTCAGACATTGTACTGACACCAGTGAGTCAGATGAGATTAAAATTAAATAACAAATGAGAAAGAGAAGCAGCACAGTACAGCCATTCAACATGACAGAAGTGCAGCATTTGAAGAAATAACACGCTTGAGTGATCCAGCAAATAACACTATCTGCTGGCAGTCAGCTGTACCACTCAGTGTAGTTTGTGCTTTTGGTAATGAGTTTCCTTGGTGATTCATTGGCAGGTGATCCATGGAGGGAAATGTGGAAGAATAGCAGACAGTTCCTGCAAGCAGGTGGTATCCTCCAGCGATAAACACTCCTTCAGGCTTGTAATAATGGTATACAGAAAAGCCTTTCACAGCTCTAGAAGCATTGAAATATGCCAGTTTTAGAAACAAGATTTCTTATGAGCTTTCAATCTATATGCAGCATCATATGTTTTACATCATCTGCTTGTCAGTTTAAAGAGAAATAGTAAATTTTTAAGGCACAATATTTTAGCAAAGTTTGCAGGGACTGTGTGCAAATTAAAAGAGAGATGTCATGGAATCCTTAGCATACCCACAAAGGGAAGGTTTAACAGGCTTCATCTTTTAAACTGGAAAAAAAAAAAAAAAAAAAAAAAAGAGGTACATGATTTTGGAACTTATGGTTGTCATGTTCTTATCACACCTTGTGTGATGGTGGTTACTAGCTCCGGTGAAGTTTTTACATGAAATCCAGTTAACTTTGTTTCCTCTGGAAATTAAGTACATGTGCATTGGGTGCACATGTGCATTGTGTGGGGCATGTCTGACTTGATAATGTTTGAAAAAATCTAATTTCATTCACATTTGGTGGAGGGTGAATTCCTCAAAAGTATTACATTTCCATGTGCTTCATGAAAATTAAGCATTGGTGGTGGGAAGAAGCTTATTAGTGGCTGTACAAAGGGAAAAGCCACGAGAAAGGTGATCAATAAAATATCACTCAGGAGTGTCCAAAGAGCTGCAAATTGCAGCTCATGCAAAGGTGTCATATTTGTTGATATTTTGCTAACTATCTAGAGCTGTGTTTGTCTTGATTGGTACATGATGGACATACTTGAGCATCTTTAACTGAGATTTTTTACATATCTGAGTCAATCATATAGAGTACTCAACTCTATTCCAGAATACAGTTGCTTTATAACAAATGTGCAAGACTTAACAATGTATAAATCACCCAAGTAGTCGGTAAAATAATTGTCAGTTCTCAGTCTCTGTTAGAAAATTCTATTTCACTAAATATTTCAGA
>VYXB01008200.1:442746-580647 GCA_013397135.1 Pachyramphus minor | reverse complement strand
GAGACAACATGTGATGAACTGAGTAGCGCCCCCGTTCACCTTTCCCCGTGCCACTGAAGGGAGCACAATCTGTCACCAAAGCTTAAACCTTTCTAGGGGTTTATCCATATAGACATTGGAGTTCAGATAGGATTTCAAAGCGTCAACTCCACTATGAACTTTTGGTTCATACCAGATAACGTTCTCTGAGTGAACAAAATCAGCTTCTTCCACGTAAAATTGAACAAAAACATGTATTTGAGGAACGCACTTGGTATGCTTCAACTTCTAATGAAGGTTCAATCAAGAGGACCTTACTTAAGAGTAAAATACCAAAAAAATTCATAGAGTGGATACTGAATCATCAGAAACAACTGCTATAATCTTCAAATCCATTCCTATTCATGCTGATAAATACTACTTGACAGTACAGAAACAACAGATATTTACAGACTCACAATATAAAAAATGCAGACAATCTTTCTACCCTTACACCATTTTATTCTGTCAGGATTTTTAAAAAATGTTAGCAGGATGAAAAAAATGTTAATACTAAAGTTAATTCTGAAAATTTCAAACAACTTTAAATAGAAATCACTAATGCATTCTCCTAGACATGGTTTTGGAATTTAATACAGTTTTTGACTAACAAATTATTTCTGTCTTGAAATTAGAAAAGTTTGTATCTTTTAGTTTTTTCCTCTTTTGAGTATCTTGACAACAGGAAGTGAAAAAACTTTTTGACTTTCAGAAGTCACCTGCAAAAAAGTATTAAACCTTTGTGGAACAGCACACAGAAAGCCTAGAACTGCTGAACTTTCATTCCTGCTGGAGAAGAGAGGTCCCCACAGCGGTTTAAAAGGAGTTCACTGTTATTTTGAAATGTATTTTAAAAGAATGGCCTGAATAGCACTGTATGTTCAGCCATACTTTAAGCACGAATAAAAAGCATTGTGTTAAATAGACTGTAGGGGCTGCTGAGATGATCATTTGGAACTCTATCTTCTAAAGCTTAAAGGGTAATGTACTACTTTAAACCCCTGTGACACCACATTGCATACCTCTCCTTACAAAGCTAGCTTTATACCTCTCCAGGTACTCATTATAGCGTAATCTATAAATATACAAAAAATGCCCTGTCTATTAAAACTATAAAGTTGTACACTGCTGGTAATGCTTTAGCTGTCTCTGCCCCAAGAGAAAATACCTTTTTTTTTTTGGCAATAAGGTTTTAGTTTACCAAAGTAATGGAGACAATAATACAGTTTTGGTAGGAACAACCACTATTGGATGACCATGGAAAATGAAGACACCAAAGAGAACAAACTTCCTTTTGTTCTTGTTAATCCTCCTCCAAATTTGGTGGATATAAATATATGTAACTGTATTGTCTCATCACTAAGAGAGCCTGCAATAAAGGTAGTATCCAATTTCTTTTCACAAAAACAAAATTTGTACCACACGTACATTTTTGGTAACTCCTCTGTCAAAGCTAAATTCTTCTGACTTGGTAAAACCTTTTTTTTTCAGAACAACTGAAACACACTTTTAAGCTGGTGCTCGTGTCTAAATCCCTCTCAGAGTAATTTCCTACCTCTGTTTCATTAAGCTTGGACGTGCTCTAATGCATTTCTGATTCCTCTTGGTAAAAACAGGACAGGATTCCCAGCAGTTGTAGTGAAAAGGACAGTAAAAACCACCTTCAACAGAGGACCTTGTGAAAAGATTTTCTACAGCATTCTAGCATGATTTTTTCAAATCTTCCCTAATAGCCATTTTCCATTCTGGTTGAGATTTGCACTCTTGTATCTGCTATTGCATCCCTCAGCTACCACAAATCAGAAAAGTCTCAGAATACAAAAAGGACTACTAAAACCTTCAAAATTATTCTCTTGTTTTCTTCATTTTAATCCCATGAAGTCTGAGAACCACTGTTGCTATTTTACTTCAGAAAGATTAGTGTGTGGGGGCGTGTGTGCATGTGAGATAGCATATGGTATTGTCAACACTTTCCTTTCTTCATTTCCAGCCTGATCTTAAAAGTAAAGCCTTGTTCTTTTTGGTTATTTGATCAAAGAGATCACACCATAAATCACAGAGGGAGGCAGGCAACTTGGTTAACACTGGCCTTTCTTGCACTCTTCTACTTCCAATGCAGTACGCAAATCATCTTTAAATCAAAAGGCACAACCTCATCTAATGAATGACAAAGTAAGTTGCCAACAATCTTTACATGTGAGGTGTTATGTTAATATACCTGTCCATCAAAAGCATGTAAAGTAAATGAAGCATTCTTACTCTCTTACAAAATGGATACTTACAAATTTTCCCCGTTAGGCATTAAATGACAGGACTTGCTGTAAATCAGCACAGCTCATCAACCCATCATGTAGGTACCCTTACGCACGCCTGCTAAAGACTTAGTCCTTATTGACAAATAAATCATCATGAGCAGAAATTAGAGCTTTCTCTCCTATTTCACACTGAAGTTTTACAGAGAAAAAGCATGTCCAAAAAATTCCTTTTTTTTTTTTAACAGTATGAAATGGCTTAATTGTGATTATGGTAGACAAGCTCCCACTTCAAATTTGTTTTGCTTATTTGGTTATTTTTTTAAGACTTCTTGCCTCTGCTAAACACCATATGTGGGTATTAATGCAAACAAAGACAGTTGCCAAGAACAAAGCCTACACATGAAAGCTTTCATGGCACGATTTAAGGTGCTTCCCAACCTTGTGCAAGAAACAGAAAACAACTACTCTGGGGCTGGCACAAGTGAATGAGAAAAGGATTGCATTATTACTTCAGGTCCTACAGTGGAATAAGAGATTATGTGGTTCTAATCCTAAAACATGAATGGGATGCTATCAACATGTTTTCTATAGCACATTTAAGTTCAAAGCAGACAAAACAGGGAATCAAGTCTAATGTAATGTTGATGTACACCTGATAACTGGGATTGTTAAACACTTTTTTTAACAGCAAAGAACCATGAACAAGCCTGTTCATGTAATTCTCTCACAACAATTACATACGAAAAACCAAAGCAGATGTTTTACAGAAAAAGGAAGGATAGCTATTTTCACTCATTTTAGCATAAAAACAGATGAGGTGTGAAAGATGCCTCCTTGTACGTGATCATTCTCAATTGCATTAATTAGTTGTAAATATAAAATTCTACTCCCATGCCTTCTGAAAAATGTAACACTATTTAAAGTACGATTCAGAAGCTACTTTGCCCAGTGACTAGCGGGAGACTGGCAACATTACTGGGTACTGGAATATTATTCTGTATTTTATTTTTTTCACATCAGTGCCTAGGAGTACAAGGACTCTAGCATCACAAAACACAAAGAGGGATGCTAGCGATTAATGTGCTATACCAAAAAAAAAAGTCACAAATCATAATGAAATATCAAGTAATGGGGTTTGATACTACTTGAACATTCTTCACCGATAAACATTTCTAATTCTGCAGCCTGAAGTAATTACTAAGGATTACTAAGTGATTACTGATCAAAAAACACTAAGGAATTCACAGACCTAAACTCCTGAAACCTGTAAACATGAGGTCCTTAAGATCCCTTTAAAGATGCTGTCCCATAAGTTAGATGTATGGCACAATACAGTTATCTGTGAAGAGTTGTTCAGCAAACTAAGGGACCAAAATTTTGCCAACATTTTTTGTTGACACTTTCAGTGCACTCTAGTGTAAGTATACATGAAAGCCTGAAAAGCATTCCAAAAGTTACCTCATGCAAAAACCTCTTCCTGCATATTAGCAGCTACCTGGGCAGCAGCTCTCCAGGGAGAGGTAAACAGCTTCTTTACCCTTCTAAACAAACCTAATTGTGTTGATGAAGTCTATTAGCCTGGGATTTCCTTTCTGTTAATTATATCAAGTCAGAAAATTATTAAACTACAAAACATCACGAGCAAAAGGAGGATGATGACAAAAACTAGAACAGCAAGACGTAACTACTAATTTTATTTTTTTTTTTTGAGCAGTGCATGCAGGCCTATCCATGCATACTGAATAAAATGATAAAAATAAAACCTATGCCAACAACCAACCAACAAATTTTAAAAGCTATACTCATCAAACCTGCAGAAAAAGAAAGTGAGAAAAAGTCTGCTCTGAAAAGGGATCCCATAAGCGTTCAGTATCTTATTAGAGGAAGAAAGAGTAATTAAGGAGTAATTGTATTCTGTTCTTACTGAGAAAAAGCACAGAAACATCTAGCTGCTGCACCATGGGGTAACTCAAGCCTGCTGCTCATCTGAGACATAGTCCCATGTAGTACTGAAATTCTGAGCTATAATCACTCATATCCACACCTTCCTCCTGATTTTTTTCATCATTTCACATCTTTGGCTTTATTCTATGACATGAAAACTATTTTCCACGCATTTCTTTTCCTACAAGTCTTATTCTTAAAAATATATCCTATTTCCTTTAAGATATATCCAGTTTAAATGTAGTTTCTCAGGGATTCCTCAAGATTTAACTTAACAGAGGCAATACTCTTCACAGGACTGCTTAAACCAAGGAGGCTGCAGAGTTTTTCCACCCCTGGAGAATTTCAAAATACAGTGAGAAAATGCCCTGAACAACCTGCTCTAACTTCGAAGTGAACCCTACTTTGAGCCAGGAGGTAAGACTAGGCCACCCCCTGAGGTCCTTCACTCCTAAATTACCCATTAAGTTCTTAAAAAAAAAAAAAAAAAAAAAAAGAAGAACAACATCAAATGATGTTAGAATTTATGATATAACATCTCAAAGATGTGAGAGCTAATAATTTGACATGCTTCTATTTATTACGTTCTGCAAGTGGTCTTACAGGACAATGTTCTCTTTAATTTTTATCTCTGTAGAGGTGAGAGACTTTCCTTTTTATCTTCTTTTATCTCAGTTTTTTTCAACTGACCATAATAATTCAGAAACCAGCACATTTAAGCCCAAACTTAAAGCGTTCAGTGCATTCAGCACTATTCACAGGCAGAACTACAATTCAACTGACTCCCTGTATCAACAACTCTCTAGGCAACATGGTCGCTGCTAGTCTTTTGGTGTTTCTAGTATTTGTCACACCAAATTTTATATATTCCTTATCAGATCAGCCTCCCTGACTCATTAGGCTCCCTGTTAGGGACTTCACATATATAGAAGGTTTCAACAATTCACAAATAATGAAAATCGTCAAGATTAATAAAAAAAGGAAAAATAACGGTGAAATGGAATTAGGAAAAAAAAATCATGTTCAGCAGACATGTTTTATTATCGATTCATGGAATTATCAAAGACACAACCTTGTCTTTGCCACACTATTGCACACTGTTCTATGCAGACAAACAGACAAGCACACAACATGCATTCCTGATTTCCTACAACTGCACATAGCATTAAACTGAAGCCTTACTGTTTAAGAACCAGCTTTCTCTCTCCCTCTCAATCTGCCTACATGATTCTGAAGAAAACCACATTTTTGCAATGTGAAAAAAGCTCTCTGCCTGGATACTTCTCACATTTTCCTGGCTAAGCAGAATGGTCCGTGAATTTGTCGGTCACATCAAGAAAAAAAGACATACATTACTGACAGTGATCTGACAAATGAAGACAAAATAGTACTAGAAAAGATGTTTTAAACTACTGGTGGTTCATCAGTTCCTTTCTCTCTATCCTTATCACTCCTATGGTTCTGAACTTGAGGGAGAAAAGAAAGCAAACATCTTTGTCCCTTAGGAACTGAATTCCATTTTCATAAATTGAAGAAGATGCAACAAAATGAATTCTGCAAAATTCCAGAAAATTATCTAAGCTTCCTTATCACACTGGCTAACTGAGGATCTTTTGCACAATAAGTTCTATAGGCTGAACATACCTCTGCTTGCAGTGATCTTAAGAGGCGGATCTAGGGACAAACCAAAAGTCTTCAGTCCTCTGTATACCACCCTTCCATTTAGAACCTATCACCCTGCTTCTTCAAAGCAGAACAATAAATACACAGTTCAGCTAAAAAAAATAGAATTAGTTCTTCTGCTGCTTTAGATCATCCTCTAATTACTTCCACTTTCTAATTTTTCAGCCTATTAACCTGAACTCCGCCACATCCATGCCAACCAGACTGAAGTAAGTTTACACAATTTATTCCTTCTCATCACCATAGTAGTAGTACAATAGCTCCACAGGTTCTTTCTAAAGCCAAAATAATACAGCATCCTATTTCTCAAGTAGCATTGTGTGGTGAAACCCTCATTTGTAAGCTGGAACACAAATATCACACTGTGAGAAAGTCTGGTTTTATAAAATCTTCTGTTAATAATCAGTGAATTCTGATAAATACCACAGCCTGCAAACTCTATTACTCTTCTGGTAAATCACCAGAGCTCCCTTTGAGAAAAACAATATCATCTGTAAGTCAAATTGGGAAGTGTAAGATAAATGTCTTCCATTATTACTAGAAAATGCTGAAATACGTTAAGTACATTTCAAACATACTCAATAATTCATGAACAACAGCTCTGAAAAAAAATCCTCACCAAACACAAAAAGATGTATTTTCACTCTATATTCTGAAGTCAACAAAGAATAAAGAAACAGTTTATTATTTTTATTTTAGTAGCCATACAGAGTAACCTAATGAAAAAAATACTCAGAACCGAATACCACAAACAAACCAAATAAATATGAGTGAGATTAAGCTGATTTACTATTAAATATTAATAGTAATATTAATATTACCAGTAGCTTATTATTTCCTTATAATTTAACTGTAATATGCAGCCAAAAGCCAGTGAAATTGGGTTTTTTATTTGATTTTCGATTATGACCATATACAATCATTTTATTGTCTCCTAATCAAGATACAAGGGAATATAGAGTTCATCTAGTTAAACTATCAAGGGAGTCAAAATATGAAAGGAGATTACTTGAGCACTATTTTTTTGAAAGAATTTGCCAATGAAAGTAGACATCTGCAAGCCAGCTCTCTGCTAGGACACTACTCAGGCTTTTCTGTATAGTCTTGTAACACTTTTTTATCAATAATATCCCACATGGCACTTTTTACTACCACTCAGCATGAAAGCATTACAGCTCTTCAGTCACCTGCCTCCTCATTGAAGGATGAAGAAGCATTTGTACAGACCTCTGCCTGTCTCACCAAACACCCAGCTTAAATACAGGGTAATCAGCAGATCATTTCTGAAAACTTTGCCATGGAATCCATTCCCTTCTTGTTGCACTGGGATACTGATGAAATCCCATCAGGACTCAAAGGTATTACAGCTGAACATCAATACAAATGTCTAAGCTTGAAAACGGTAGCAGCCTTCACCGAAAAAAATAGCAATCATCATCTAACAAGCTTCTGGATCAAGAATTGATAGAATATGGACAAGACATTAAAAGATGTGCAGACTGCAGACTGTGTGAATTCCATAGAAAGAAGGGAACTGCATTTCAAAAGATGAAGAAAGATGTAGGAAATCAAAACAGCAGAAGACCAAGCCAAAGCAGAACATTAAACACCTGGATGGAAGAAAGAGGCTTGACCTCATGACAAAAGCCTACCACTTCATGTCAGATATATATTGTGAAAAAAGGCATTTATCTAAATTCTCTGAAGTACATGGATGCATAAATGGCCACTTCTACTAGCTCTTTAATATCAGCAACCTTCCCATCTATGCTGGCAAAAATAACAGATAACAGAGGACATGTGAGATAATAATTAGCTACTCAAACACAGATCAGTAATACTTCATTCTATTTAATTCACCTCTCCCAAACATGGGAAAGAGCTATGGAAAGGGACAGTTTTGCTCTCCAAAAACTGGGAGGGGTAAAAAAAATACATTCCCAATTTCAGAGCTAAAGCTTCAATACAGTGGATTGCATGAGTGAAGTGGAGAATGGTGGCCACCTTGGCCACAGAGACCACGAAGTGACTGAGTTTAAAATCTCTGTTGACAGGAGGAAAAGTGCCAGCAAATCCTCAACTCTGGGCATGAATATACCATGAGTGAGTGAAAAAATCTTAATTGAGGACAAAAACCTCTTTCCTTAAAGAATTTCACTAGAATGTAAAGAAAAATTGTATTTTGCCACTAAAATACAGATGATTCTTCATTGTGATGCTGCTACACCAGTGTGTATGCACACACTTTTCTGTAAATCATGCTCAGGTATGGCAAAGAAAACTGGACAAGGCACTAAACTATAACTAAGAGAAAGAAAAACAAAAATGTAAAAATCTCCATTATTCACCTATCAATCCTTAGTGAACTACACAGACAAATATCCCCACATCTTGAAAAGCAGAAGTATTTCCCCCCCGTGAAAATTAATTATTAAAAGAAACAACACTACCAGTGGATTCATTAAACACTGTGGTGCAGAACTAAGGATAATGCATTTATGAGACAACTACAATAAAAATGTGTTACACACATGCCTTTAGCTGAAGCTGTGAAGTCATACAAATTAAACTTCTGGTTTTCAGAAGCAAAACAAGCATTCCAGCACATGTGTATTTGGTTTTTTAAGTAACATGACTTTCCCCTATGCTTGTATGAACACACATACACAATAGCATTCCATTTGATGATATCAAGAACAGTCACTTTCATGCCAGCTCAAACTTAAGTACTTCTTTGAGAATTCATGTAATATCACAAACATAGGGCCACGTCAAGCAACAATGACTTTCGATATTTTTAGCCAGTTTTCCTTCTATGACCTTCTTTATCATAAAGTGTTAGGCATTCTTGAGAGTAAGGTAACTACCAAGGAGCACACAGAGACAGCATATGCATTTGTGTGTGAATACACNAAGTGTTAGGCATTCTTGAGAGTATTTGTGTGTGAATATGTGCATGTTTCTGTGTATCTCTAAATACATGTGTTACTGTATTTATATATATTTAGATGTGTGCATGTTTATACAAAAAGCACAAACTACATTTAAAAAATAGAATTTTGAGCAATCGAAATTATACAAAAGTCACACTAGTTCTTTGCTGACCTCTTCATATCCCTTATTCCTAGCACTTGTAAAACATCATGGATTTTCCTTTGCTTACCACCAGAGACTGAAATGCTCAATGGCTTAAACATTCTAAGATAACCAGAAGACTTTTGTCTACTGTGGCAAACTGGAAAGAAACAGCTGCACAACCAGCAAAGCCTACCCCTCCCTGAATATGCCTACTGCAAAAGGACCTTCAGTTGTCAGCTATCTTTAGATCTTCACTAGAGTTAAAACTTGTTAAAAAAATGAAGTGGAAAAAAAAGAAAGGTGACATTGAGGCTTACATTTTGTCCTTCAGAGAGATCAAAAACACAAGTTCTCCAAGATTTTGGCATAAGGTCAGATCAGAATTGCCTGACTATAGTAGAGGGCCTGTCAGTAAAACACCACACATCTCACAAAGCCACCTGTCTACAAGTGACACTCCTGCCAAAGACAAGCATACACAGCGCATTACTACTAAAGGAGGGTAAGCCTAGGCACTGTGTCTCAAGGGACACTTTGAGCAAATTTATTTCAGGTTTGCTCATTTTTGCAGTGTTATTTTTATGAAATACTCAGGATCAGAGCCTCAGTGAGACCACGAATACACTACTCTATGCTATTGTCATATTTTTTAATCTATGCCAAACACCACGATAGGAAAATGTTTTGTAGCAGAGACTTAAACTCATATGTAGAATCACCTCCACAAGTGTCAAGGAATATTAAAGATCCTATCTGACTGACAGCTTTTCATCAAGGGCCTGGTGTAAAGAGGAATTGGAGCCTAATCCTTGTTGTGTGTTACAGGATATTGCCGTTTTAACACTTTATGTCTGTTCTGTGGAACTGATTCAGAGTGTAATTACCGCCCAGATAAGCCTTTTCTCAAATACAAGCAATTAATTCTCCTGTAAAAAAGGGAGAAGGCGGCTGACACTTTAATAATGTTTAAGTACACCTAATCTATTTCTTTTCTATTCCTAACACTTTCTAAGTATGAGGAAGCAGGAGGATTGAAAGCACTTACAAATGTTAGTTCTCATGGAAATTATCCACAGGTCTATATTATCTTCTCATAAAATAGCCAATGTGCAACACTACAAACCAGCAGAATGTAGAAAAAATGAGTAATCGGTGTAATAATTAATGGAAATTATGTGGTTTCCCTAACATTTCAAAGATAACTTTTTTTAAAATTTCAAAAGTAGCCTGGACTAATGAAAACTTCTTTTTTCTAACAATAAAAAAAATTATTTTTGTTACAAGTTCATTTAAAAAAAAAAAATCATTCTTCGCCTTTCAAAACAAGTTGTGATTTTAAGACAAAAATTGAAGGGATCTGTATTGGCATCACTACATAAGGTGAATTTTACACTTAACCTAAACATCTTTCATAAACAGTTCATCAGATTAAACACATGTAAGGCTTTCTGATACACTTCAAAGCTGAAAAACAAGTGCTCATCTTCATGATACTTCAAAACATCAGCAATTGGCTAATTGCCCATTACTGAAATCAATCTACAGAAAATAGCCAAGCTTGCCATCATTCTTGCCCTCCAGGAATACACTGTATTTAGGAAACAGCAACAAAACAAACACACACACACAACTCCCCTCCCCAAAACCCCCAAATAAACCCAAAAAACCACCTTTCCTCCCAAAAAGAACCACCCACCCACATCTCTTCCCCCAGAAGTACAGTCGAAGCCCCCCATCTCCTCAAATCATTTAATAGAAAGTTTTGGGCAAGGAAGTGGAGCTTGTTTATGATTTGAAGAGACAAAAAAAAAAAAAAGGGAACTATGTCTTGTGGAATATCCAGTCCTAAAGCATTAACTTCTACACCCCACTGAGGTAAAGCCCACTTAGCTAGCACTGTACCTAACTATTCCATAAATGTAAAAAGTCTAAATACTTGATAAAGAGTCACCTCCACAGCAAAAAAGTATCTCCAACAGCTGGGCCATAAGGGGGATAAATTTCCTGACCTAACTTAGCCTCCAGTTCTACTCAGAATC
The DNA here is from genome assembly GCA_013397135.1 of Pachyramphus minor. Lineage (NCBI taxonomy): Eukaryota > Metazoa > Chordata > Aves > Passeriformes > Tyrannidae > Pachyramphus > Pachyramphus minor. Next base: position 569,630 of record VYXB01008200.1, on the reverse strand, counting down.
CACTCAAACTGCCTCACCACTTTTTTTTATTTCTGGCACAAGACACATGACTCAAGTTATACAGGGAATCAAGGTTGAAAGGATAATGCTGTTAACACTCATTTTTCAGCGTGAATGTCGCTGTATCAATGACAGCAATAGAATAAATGTTACTGTAAACAGCAGTCAGTTATTTTTGCCAATACACCATGAAAATATTTTCGGCTTAAAGTCATTCTAAATGCTCACACTGCAGTGGAAAAAGATCGATTTGGGAAAATGTACATAAAGATGCAGTCACAGGTGGAGCTGGGCATGAGACAGCCAAGGTTTCAAACATCTTTGTGCCCAATGAAAACTAAGACATTTATTTATTTTGGTTAATTTGGGGGGGGGGGTGGAGCAGGGAGAAAGAAAAGGGAAAAATAAAAAAGAAAATAAGAGCACATGAATGACTGCATTACCAAACCCTGTCAAATGGATACACTTAATTTCTTTGATTTACTAGATAATATTTTTCACAAATGAGTAGAGCTTTGAGACAAAGCAATGTTTTGATCCAAAATTTTCAGTTCCTGCTGAGGTTTACCTTTACAGGGAGCCTTAGAACAGGTTTTAGCATCTGACATCTTGGAAGACAAACTCTCCTTCAATTTCTGAAGCAGGTACTTTTCAGGAGATAATGGGAGCTTAGAGGAATTAATCCCACTTCCCTGTCTATCTCTATTTATTTCTCCAAAGACAAACAGGCACCCTTCTGATGACCAAGGGAGTCAATCCAAATCACCAAAAAGAGAACAAACAAAAAATTCACAGGAGACTACGTTCTTTTTTGTTTGCTCAGAGGTAGGTGTTGGCTCCTTGCATTTTATCCTTTCCACCTCAGTATTGTAGCTGAACATCTAAACCCTTATTTTCATTGCTGAATTATTAACCTTTTTCTCTCTGAAAAAGCTGGATAACAATTACAAGAGAGAAGAGTTGCAGGTGTTTTGAACCTTCAGCAGCTTACAGCAAGTCAGCTCACACTCCCTCTTGACATTTTCCACCCCCAGCTCAGTGCAAGGTGCCCTTTATAATGCACTCAAATCAGGCAGAAATACTTCTTTACAGTAGTTGAAAGTTAAAAAAAAATATCCAAGGGGAGAGGGGAAGGTAACTAGAAAAGTCCAGAAAAATGAGAGAAAAGAAAAAGCAAAAGCTCCTGGAGAGCCAAAATTTACCTGAAATTCACTTTAGGTTAGTTGAAGAGTCCTTCAGTAAAACCAATTAACCAAGGGGTTTACATTTACATGCAAGCATTCAACTACATGGAAACTAACAAGGCAAGTATAGACTTCCATGTACTTCTTAAAAAGTACAACACTGACTCCCACTCAAATCAATTTTTATGTTTTACCTCTGAATTAGCATCATGATGCCACAATTTCAAGATAGGTAGGTTGTATTTACAGATTTTATATTTCCATATTCAGAATGACAATGGAACATGGGTTGCCCTAAGATACAAGAATAAAAATGGTAGTTATCCATCAAGTGCTAAGCTTGTAATAAATTGTAGACGTGGAAACATGTAGAGTTTCATTAGTCAAACATTACTGCTCTTAACTTTTGTAAGCATTCACTTTCTGAATATTTACAGTCTTACAAACACATAAATAACTATACCATTTGCAGAATATTACAGCATGCTTTGTATCATTTTTGGCCAATTTTATGTAAGCAAAGAAAACATGATCAGAATTTTCTAGCAATCATTTTAAATTTAATTCATTCTAACACCTCTGAAAAGAGAGCTTACTTTTCCTGAACAGCCCACTGCATGCAGTTCCTAAAAACACCTCACGCAATCAAGAGCAAACCTCACGAAGTGCCATGGTGGCAGGGCCCAGGGTACCTCCAGGAAGAGAGCACTGGATGTGCAGTGCAAGCGGTGGTGGCCAGAGGGACCAAAGCCCTGCTTCTCCTCAGAGGACTTCAGATTGCATCATTAGCTTTATACAGGCTCATCAGGGAAACAACAGGGGCTTACTGTAACCATATCGAGGCCTTTTTAAATGCCCAAGATCAAAAGTGTCTTGGAAATTGCTGTTCCATAGCCACCTAACCTAAGACAGCGCCCATGCCTAAGCTGAGCGGGTACTTCCCTGGCTGGATTGCTGAGGTCCTTCAATAAGTAGACTTCAGTTCAATGATACCACAACAATGTGATAAAATCACTTTCTGGAAGACTGTCAAAATATTCAGTTCTGGCACAACTAAGTGCATTTTCAGTCAGCTCTTTTACTGGACTGTTACTAATTCTAGCTGTTCTAGAAATCCTGGCATGTCTTACAACACTGCACCCTTAAACAAACCAACCCCCCATGTTTTTACAGATAAATTTTATTGCAGCAGAAGACACAGTAGAGATCTAAAAATAAAAAACAAATCATCTATGACTGTACTTAGACATATCAGACAAAAAATAAAAATCCTTTTTTTTGCAATCCTGTGGGCACCCACTACTTTTTTTCCTAAGCTGAAAGTAGTTTCTGTCTTTATTTAGTACAATAGGAACAAATTAGATATATTGAGTCCTTTCAAAACTTAATTTCAAATGACTAAATGTGGTTTTAGGAATCCCACCTGCACTCCTTTTACAAGTCCTGGAGTGTTAAAACTGAAGTCAATTAATCATGAATTAAATCCGTGACACTTACTTTCAATCATACAGAAATCCTTATTTCATAGCCCTAGGAAGGTAATACTTTTTTTTGTCTATTATGACAGTTCCCTGTGAGACTGACATATATGCAGATGAACTTTGACAACAGTTAACAACAAATGAGCTACAGCTCCCTGTATCAACACAGCGTAATTTCACATGGACAAAACTGTCGACCAGTTAAATAGCATATGTTCTGAACCAGACTGATATAAAATTAATGCTCCAGGACTGTGCAGAAGCTTAATGTACCCCGTGTCCCATTTTGTCATTTAATTTTAGATAATAATTACATACTACACCATTTCTTAATGTAGCCAAATATGAAACAAAGAATATTGATAACCTGTATTTATTTTGCGATATTATATAGCAAAGAAATCTTTCATCCTTCAGCAGCATTACATTTTTCGCACGCAACTTGAAACTTAGCTTCATAAGCTGTTTGGCATGAACGTATACTGGTGTTTTTAGGGAGTATATAAAAGATGCAATAATAGATAGACCTGAATTAATTCTGTTCCAGTTCTCAGCTAGCCATGAGGCATAAGATAGAAAAGTACAAAAAGGCCCAGAGGTGGATCAGCTAATTAAGATCTAATTAGGTAAACAATACCATATCCCAAAGGGTGCTAAGACAAAATCTTAGGTGACTGCACACCTGCAGCTTTCATGGAAGGAATGCGTGTGCTGAGTGCCTTCCTGAATGTGGTGACCCTACATGCTTTCCCTGCAGAGTGTTTTAGTTCTCTGTGAGCAAGCAGGTAAAAAATTGCTCTTCCTTTATTTAAAAATACTGAAGACATCCATGTTCCACCAAAAAAGGAATTTTAAAATTCTGTTAATACAGTCCTAATAGAATAATGAAATGCATTTTCATATGTTTAATTTTTTTTATTTCTATATCAGATATTATACTTCCTTCCGTCACTGGAAAGCATTCAGTCTATCCTTAAAGTAGTAGTAGGCAAGAATTAGTAGCCCATATGCTAAGGAAAGGTTCATCAAATATAAGAATGTTTAGTATTTTATGTAAAGACAACCATTATGGAGGAAAAAAGGCATTTCATTTTCTACTGAACAGTCTTGTGGATGTGAAAAGCAGCTCATGGGAGAAGTACTGACAATTTATCAGGCATGTGCATGGCCCTTCAAGATTTTTGGCATATGCATACAGTGCTGTACTACTTAATCTCCCTCTGATCAAGACAACTGTCAACACAATCTTTTCAAAGAAACTTCTACTAGCAGTGAATCTAGATAGCCACTTCAGAGGCTGACAAGTCCCTAGAAATGTACAGTCAGTGTTATCAGTGTTTATCCATATGATTAACATAGCCTTAGGCTAGCTACTCTGTAGAGGGTGTGAAACTGTGTTTCTTTAATTTCTGCTCTTGGAGTGACATTATCAGGTAAATGAACTCAAAACCACCCACAAAAAAAAAAAAAAAAAAAAAAAAAATTGCTTTATCTGCTTACCAGCTCCTCACGAAGCTGGGCTATGAGTTCATCTCTCTCCTTCAGCTGCAGCTTCAGCACCGAGCATTCATCTTTTATTCCATCCTACAAAAACATCAAAAGAGATGTTATAATAGGCTTAACACTTTTACTTTGCTCTTGACAAGAAAAGGCTGTTTCACACAGTGTGAGATAATTACATTCAAATAATGAAACTCAATTCTCCTTTGTCATGTGTGGTATTTTCAATAACATTTTCTAAGCTGCTCCATAAACAAATTAATGCATCCAAAGATATTACACAGAAATGTGAATAGCTCCCTTCACAGAAGTCCATTTCATTGTTTTCTGAATCTTTTAAGCCTTTTTACTGAAGATCCTATCTGGTCATTCCTTTTCATTTAAGGAACAGCTATGAAATGTTATAATTTAAATCATACAAAACAACATTAGAAAAATATCAATTCAGAAGCACTATTGCAGAGCTCTAGATCTTGGAGAGATGAAAAAGAAAGCACAACAGACATCCAGAGGAAAAGCAAAGCATGCATACATCTTGTGTCCCACACCAGCCAAAACAGCAGCAGTTCTGGTATTAACTAGAGGAGAAGAGAAAATAGTTACCACCTAGCAACATAACCATTGACTAGAATTCAATTTGACTTGCATGAAAATAAATCTAATTGCTAAAACTGTAGCAAAACCCAGGTCCACGAGGCAGTCTGCAAGCTGTCCACAGGCAATTTCATAGGTTCATGTAAATCTGAACACCTTAACTGAAGAAGAAATGTTGATCACGTAGCTTTGTGTTGTTCTGATAAACTCCCAAGAGGAGGAACTCAAATTAAATGACTGTTGAGTAATAAAGACCTAAGAAAATAAGCAGCTGGTCATACAAATGTAACTGAAGATCTCTATCTTTGTATCCTTCTACCACGGAAAAATATTTAGTTTGAGAAATTTAATGGTTTGGAGCATCAATATTTATAAAACCCCACACCCATAAGCCATACAACAAGAAAACTTATGGAAATCTGCTGGTAATTGCACAATACTTAGTTTGAAAATAAAAAAGAAAATGGACCTCTAGTTATCAGGTAATAACCAGTGTAAGAGTGCAGAAATTAAGATCATGTAGAGTTCAGGAATTCAAAAGGGTATAACAAGTGTGATAAACTTGAACTCTGTCAGTACTGATTTGGTTTTGATTACTTATCCTCCTGCAAAATGAGTTTATATCAATATTTTATCAAGGCTATCGGTCCAACGAGAACATGGATGCTATGAAAACATCAGTCCAAATAATCTACACTCCTGTGTACACTGTAGCTTTGAGACCATTTTGTTGAGTTTAATAAATAATATGTACTACATATTAGAGTATTACATGTTATAATGTTATTCTCATTATTTTTATGAATGCTGTTCATTATTTTACTATGAAAAAAGGATAAGAATTCTGTTCTCCATTGCAGTAACCATGTTTATAACGGGCTTGTTATAAATAAACCCTGGAAATATTTGATAAAAAGAGAAATCAATTAACATCTCATTCTTAAAAATAACTGTTAGACAAAATACGATCCGTAAATAAAATGGTGCATCTTCAAACTACTTTCTTTTCTGAAATACAATCAAAAAGGTTTGTAGTCTAAATTCCAAGTGCACCTCATAAAAATTTTCTTCACTTATATGCTCTGATACTGTAAAAAATTCACAATTTAGCTGCAAGTTCGCTATGGATCTGCTGTTGTTATCATACATGTTTATGGTCAGAATATTCTTCAAATTATCATCCTCTTTCTTACTTTCAGTCATCAGCTATGACAGTGATTGCTATGTCTCAATGCTAGCATTTTCCTGTTTTAGTTTAATTCTATTCATCTGGGAAAATGCTAAACATAATAGCAGATCTGTTTCTCACCAGATCAGGTCACAGGATGAAAAATTGTAGTGTGTGAACACAGCTGCAACAGGTTATGTCTAAGTGCCAAAAAATCATAATAATTTCCATTTTGAAAACTTACTTTATACTTCTGTATACTTTGGAACAGATAGGCATATCGTGTTTCCTATAATCAAAGGGCCATAAACAGAAATAACCAAATATTATGGGAAGACAAACATACTGCTTTTCCTTTGATACTAATAAGAATATGCTTCCAAAATAGTTCCACAGAATTAAAATATCATAAAACTCATTTGATAAACGTGCTGAATTTCAGAAGCTAAACAAACTGTTTTCCAACTTAGGGTACTGCAAAAACTCAGCAGTTACTTAGGATGTAGTGTCTTAAGAAAACAATCCTGGAACAACCCAAACTATGAAATTAAAAACTAAATACTAGGTCCAGAAAGGTACATAAATGATGTAACAGTTGAAGCTTCCTCTACGTTATACAGCAGATCGATATGGCAAAATTAATCCATTTCTGGATACCTGCCTACAACATTCAGAGAAAACACAAGTTTCAACACGTACAGGATTTTTATGCCAAGAGCATAGGAGTCTAGACTGTGTACAGGATTGTGGACATCTTTTACGGTTCACTTTATAATACCTGACAGCTGAAAAGCAACAGGTAGTTTTGTGGATCTTACATGAAAATTGTAGAGGAGCACCATTACCTATCTCCAGAGACACCACTTGTGTTAACACGTATCATGTTGATGCACTCAGTTTTAATATAAGTAAGAGCATCTACCTATTTGAGATTACACATGAGTAGATTTCTGGATATTCTGTTTTCAGAAATAAGGTTTTTCTCAGATCATGAGTAGTTGTATGGGTTAGTGTTACTCTTGTTTTAATGAAAGTCTTAATGATACTAGCACAAGGCAGAGAGTTTTTAATGCACACCTGCATTATTTGGTTCAGGTGTCAAAATGAAGTCACTGGTCTAGTCCCTTGGTATATGTACGCCATGGCACCTTATGTATACAGTATGACTCATAAAATTTCTGTGCTCAACTCTAGCTCTACCTACTGCATACACTTATATCTGTTGTATCAATTCCCTTCAATCACACCAAGAGAAAAATGATTTGGCTGGCAGCACTTCTTCAGATGTGCAAAGCACATTGATTTTGTTTCTTTGGCTCATCTGTTGTTCTGGTGCTGTGCCAGTCCAGTTAGTCTTGGCTGGAGTCCCAACAATGCTCCCAAAGAGCGGCCTCTGACTGCAGGCAATGGTCACACTTAACTCTCTTGCTTCTCATGTCACGCTGCCCTGCCAGCTGCTGTTTAAGCCCAGTACAAGGGTGAGAGCAAGTGCATGCTTCAGAAATTCCTGTTAGGAAGCTTAACAGGCAACTCAGAGTGATCTCCCACAGCCATCTTGACCCAGCACAAGCAGAGTCTCACTGCAAGTTCTTTTTCCAGTAGGAACAAATCAGTAAAATCCTTAAGCAGGAAAACACAGTCATATCAGAAACAGACATAATTTTGTATATCTTCTTTCCATGCAGCTTCAGTATTCAAGTGATATTTCTAAAGGAACAACTCTGTATTTCATTTCTTCATCAGAAAATCAAATGGAGTTTAGGGAGCAGGGGACCTGATCTTATAATAATAAATAAAGGCACTTAATCCTAAAAAAAGAAACAAAAAAAACCCCTTATGCAATATTATAACATATTTTAAGGTCAATTGCATGGAACAGGTCAAATATTTTACTGGACAAATTACAGCAGCTATATCCATTGAAATACTAGAACTCAATTGATACTCTAGTATGATAGTAGCATCAAAAATACTATGTAGGCTATGCTACTTTAACTTCAGATATTTATGTACACAGAGCTAAATAAATGTTTTCTTCACAGTGATTCACATGTATGTTAACTGGGAAATGCAGATTGGACAAATTAATTTGGTTGCTTTAGTTGTCATGTTTGGTTTTTTTTTTTCACTCCAGCTGAAATTTGCTCTCTTTCAGAGTAATAATTAAAAGCATTACTTTTAAAGGAATGAAGCTTGACTAACAAATTGCAAAACATAAAACCAAATGATCATACCAGATGAAGGCAAAGATCTAACCTGCAGAAGTCTAATCTGCAGAAACGGTGAACAGCAGCCAAGAGTGTAACAAGCAATATCAACGTTTTTTTTCCCCAATATAGCACTCCACTAATTCTTCCCTTATGGCCAGAATTCATATACACAGTATGATGCCTCCTCTGGTGATATCCCTAAATAAATTCTACATTTATTAAGAGAAAACAACCAAGTGAAACAAAACCCCCTATCCTTCCTTCTCAACCTGCTGTGGAACACTGCCATTGTTCCTGTCTTAAGAAAAGACAGGACTATTTCCTATCCATCTCCTCCACGCCTCCCATTGTTTTATAAGTCTGTAAAGTGAAACAATAAGTACTGTCCTCTCTGTTTAAAACTAGGAAATACCTTTGTCCTTACATAAGACAGCCTGTATCCCTGGTCAAAGCCTATCAACCACCTTTTCTAGTTGCACTGTACCATTCATTCAAAACAGGTAATCAGGGTTCCATGTAGCACTAAAGCAGCAGCTGAGACATCAACTCACACAACACACTGTGATATTTTGCTTTGGATTAATTTCTAAGTAATTATTCAAAATAGTTCTTAAGGGCACAGATTTATAGGAAAAAAAAACCCACATCTTCTATGTTTTCTATAGAAGGGGGAAAAAAACAGAATTAAGCACCCTTTAGTAAAGCTAAAATCAAGTGTCACAAACTTCAAAATAAACAAATTTTGGGAACTATGTCCCTGTACCTAATTCATCAAGAATGCTGTAAGAACTATCAAGAATAATGGCTCAACTGTAGTTACTTTTTTTAATTTTAATAATTATTAAGTATGTCTTTCTGAGGAATTAGGCACAGTGTCTCAAAGTTCTCATTCTTCATTTAGAAAAATAGAACTATTGTTCCCTTGTGTACTCCATTGTGTCTGCTGACATTGAATATGAACTGCCTTGTATGTTTAAATCATTTAGTATGATGAAATCTTTCTGCAATATTTCATACTCCATTTTAATTCTGATTATTCTGGACCCTCTATAAGTACAATTCTTCCTTTAATAAATGACTACTTACTCATGTCTTTTGTACTCTACACCTCATCTGCCATTAACACAAGAGAACACTTCCATGCTCATCCTCTTATTTTTTAAAAGCCTTTGACTAATGGCCTTGTTGAAAGTTTTTAGAAAAATTGAGTTAACTACACAAAACAGATCATCCTTATTCACATGCTGATGATCTTCCAGCAGACTTCTGAGGTGTGATTGAGATCACAGGAAGTCAGGTCTGCTCTCCCCCCTTTATTATATTAATTCATGGTCCAAGTAAATCTATTTTCCACAACTATTTCTACTAATTTAATCAGCAAGAAAGTAAAATTAAAATAACTTCAAAACAAACAAACAAAAAACCCCAACAACCCCTTCCCCCAACAAAGAAAAACCTGTAATCTTATTTCCCTCTTATTCTTTTACTAAGAAGATTAAAGCAACAAATAACAGGCAAGATTTAGCAAGTTTGACTAGTTCTTGTATCAATTTCATACTTCAAATGAGTAGCTCGTGCAAGACATTTCTTATTCTGTGCTGTTACATTTCTACTCCCAAATATCTTTAACTGCCATTTCAAGATGCATTCCTGGGACTTGTTTCCCAAATGCTACTGGTGCATCTATTTATGTGAAAACAAAACACTTTTTTTTCTTCTTCCCCACAATAATCTTATTTGCCATAAGTGCTTCTTCAACCACCAATTTTCTTCCAGCATTGCAAATTCTCTGGAAGACTTCATTGCACTTATTAACGTGCAGAAAACCTCCTATAATCAGGGTGGGGCTTTATTTGTTTGTCACCATAATGTTTAGCACTAACTCTTCTATTAACTCTCATTATCATCAGGGAAAAAATACGCTATTCATTTCTATTTTCTTCCCTAGTACCAACCAAATCAGCAAAACCAGAACCTGTTCACACTCTTACATGTAAACAATCTTATTAATTGTGTAATACATACAGACTGATTCACATAAAAGATCTTCATACAAATATAACTTAAATAATGTAACTTTCTACAAATATAATTTCACTCACAACTGAAATGCACCCTCTTTTTCATTGGTATGTCAGTTTCTTTCTGCCAAGCAGCATGACAAAACTACAGGCCAAAAAAGTAAAGTAAAGATATCTGCCAATGGCAGCATTTTTGTCAAAGTTTCATTACTGCAATACCAGTAAATGTATTTCTTCATATTCAGAGAACAATGGGCTACACAAAATCTCACTTGTCTAAACAGAACAAAAGGAGCCCAAATTGGATCCTGGCTGCCCTGGGAAGAGATGAATAGAAAAATTTCTTCTAGCTCCAAAAAAGCACAGGACACCAAGCTCAAGTCTCCCCTCGATCCACTGTAGTCTTCTACTATCATCTTGAAAATGTGAACATTGCCATTATTTTATGCTGAATTCAACATTTAAGCATTAAAGTATTCTTTGTCCTGCTTTCTGGAACCACAGGAAACCTTCAAACAGGAAGAAAGGAGAGCATTAGGAAATAGTTACTTCAGCTCTTCCAGTTATGAAAAATCACAAAATCTTGTGCACAACAATCACAAGACAAAATACATATTTTACCATTACTGTTTTATATAAAAATAATTTTAGATTCCTGAAGATGATTTGGGGAGGAAAATAATAATTAAGTTTTGAGATCTTCCAAGCTCATTGGAATTAACAGAAGTAATATTATCAAATGCTCTCAAGAGAACAAGAAAACGGGAGCGATCCATCCAGCTCTGCTCGAGGTTATAATTCCGAAAATAATGTGTAATTCCAGTAAAGTCTTTAGGATCAAATATACAAATGCTTGCACACATGAATATTGTGTGGAAATAACCAATACCTTTTCTTTGGCAATTTTTTTCAGTACTTTCACACCGATCTAACTTATTCCCAAAGGCTTACTAGATCCACAGTGGTAACACAGTAAAGAAAGAGACCCTCCTATTTAGATAAAATGAGACCCCCGAAGTACTGTAGTTTATTTTTATATCATGAAGCTGTATTGTGGAGAACATGATGTCCTCTCAAACTGTATTTAATGTCTAATTTGCTGCTACTTAAAGACTGTCAAATATTTCAATAAACATATATATGTTTATATATATGTTTAAATATATAATATTACAAACCCTTTAAAGAAAATAGCGATGAATAGCAAAATGATGCACAGCTGTCACTCATTTTGATATTTCAGAACACTTCATGTTTTATATGTGCAAATTTTACATCAAGATTTCCTTCCTTTACCACACTTGCTAAACATGATCAGATTTGTTTCTCTAAACAAAAATTTTGTATATACTCTTTTACTTACTGCCATTTAGTACACTAAGCACACATTCCTTCTCCAGAAGTACTGAGGTTTTATCTTTTCCTATCAGTAGGCAAGAATAGATTCTAAATTACAGAGAATGCACTTCACACCTAGTACACGTGTATAAAGTCAATTGACTTAACTACACTATACATTCAGTGTGACTCCCTCACAAACTGCATACTCATTACTTACTGACCTTAAATGAAAATACATTTTTCAGTTGAGAATAAACCTTTGTTCAACCAATGGAACATTCTAGCAGAAAACTTTATGCAGCTAGATCAATCTTGGAATACCCTCAACTTGGCACACATATAAAAAAAAAAAATCTTATTTCTGGACTGACACACATATAAAAAAAAAAAATCTGATTTCTGGACTGACATTATGGTCATTACAAAAGACAAGACTTGTTTATCTTAATGAGTTTTTGAGGGGAAAAAAAAGTAAACAACCACACAAAAAAGGCTTTGCCAGGTAACTTAGACCAACATAATTCAGCTATCATAATTGTCCTATGGTAGCATAACTACAAAGATACTACAAAATTTAAGTCTTCTTAGACAATACAATACCAACTAGTTTGGCCAGTATAGAAACCAGTACAGTCTAATCAGTACACCACTCACAAGCATAACAAACATGCTAATACAGAACTGCTCTGTTTCTGGGCTACCACATGAAGAGATAAATCAATGCACTAAGCCAAGCAGAAATAAAATTATTTGCATAAAATAACAGAAATATGAAAGGTTGGGTTTTGTTTGGCTTTTTTATATATACTGAGATCATGCTACATTTTAAATCAGAATATTTCAAGTATTTTTTCATGCAAGACCTGTATAACCATTTTGTTCTTTTCCTAAAAATGAACTAAAAATGTAGTTAGAAGCACCATAAATTTAGCAGTCTTGATAAAATGTTTCTCTGTAAAAACAAGACAAATAAACACCCTAATAATGTCAAGATACCATGGGAAACATAATGGCCATGATGTCCAAAGACATCTTTTGTTTATTTCTTTGCGACCAAGCAGCAGATTAGCACTTAGACTGAAGCCAGCCAACTGGGGATTTTATAACAATGCATTTCCTCATTTTAAAGTGTTTATTTGATTAGAAAAAGCCCTTGACCATTTTCAATAAAAATTCATCAGTTTTGAAGAACCTCACAGGAGCAAAATGTCTCTGTACCATCGAGTTGGAAGAATAGCCTGCCCATGACCTCGGTGGCAGAAGTTACCCCCGAGGAGGTGGATGGAGACACGTGTGCTTCCTCATCGCAACAGGGACTTGAACCTGAGTCACCTGCATTTGCTGCAGCTGCCCTGGTCACCCCTCACTGAGACTGTTTGAGGAGCCTGCACTTTTTCTCTCCACAGGAAAGTGAAACAAAATCTCAATAGCCTGCATAAAATGAACTCCTGATTCAAGTAGAACATCATTCAAGCTTCTTTGTTACAAATGAGAAAACAGCACCAAGTCTGTTGCGGACAAGACACCAGTGGAAATTTATGGAATACAGCTGCCACTTCTGCTTTGTAACAGCATATCTGCTTTACCTTCTTTTCATACACTTATGAGCATATGCTCTGCAGAACTTTTTATTAATATGAAAATTATTAATATAGTAATAGCATTCTAATTATGCCTGTGGGATTTGATTTAAAAGCATCCAAATGCTAACAAGAACTAGGTAACTACATAGGTTAGCTGTGATTAGCTCTTACTAGACTTTATCTTTTACAGATGGGGAAAGCTGAAGGGTTCCAGTGTAAGAAAAACAAGGGGTTCTTCTATTTGCATGAATCAACTCTTTCCACTTTTAAGTCTTACCATTTAATTCTTCAGTATTTGTCATTACGGAATTGGTAAACCTAACCTTACAACCTCTTCTCTGCTCATTTTGAGTAAACAAAGCAAACTGCCAAGAAACTCAGCCGAAACAGAGCTTGATGTTATGTTCTTTAGGCAGTTTCCCCAGGGATCCAGTTACTAAAATATTTTTTGTAAGTCACATTTTACATGACATGTGTGTGTCACAGAAGCATTAATTATGCTGTCACTTGCAGTGCAACATTACACCTAGTTAAGTTCCTGCATGATTCTTCCTCCACCACAGTTACAGGGTCTTAGCTGTTTACCCTTTCTCATTTTGATTATTCAAAAGCATATCACACTTATAGCAATACGTCTGCTGGCTCCTGTCTTTTTTTTTCCAAAAAGGTATAAAATAGATGTATTTCAGCATCCTTTTTTTTCCTGGTCAAGTGTTCTATCTTTACATACTGCCAGAGAAGCTTAGTCAATAGATGTGGTGAGCAAGACCAGATAGATTAATGAGCTCATTATAATTCATTAAAGAGTGATGTGAGGATGACTGCCCACTTTAATTAGCTTTATTACTGTAGGAAATTGTTTCATATGTCAAACTCATCACCAAGCATGCCTGGAAAACATTAGAGTGGTAATCAGACTTGATACAAGAACCTTTCATTAGCCTGTAATGCTAAAGACACTTATAATGACAAAGAAAATGCTAAAGAGATGGACATGAGAGTGGCTAGCATACAAGAATTTATAATGTCTAATAATTCAGTGATAAACTTCACAATGGTGATTTCAAGTTAAAAATTTGATGGAACAGGTGTGTTGCTATGGCACACCATGTGCTCTTCCTGTAATCATGACATTAACTGACACTAATAGATTTAGAAGGTTTAATAGGTCAGGTTTGCTCAGATAATAAATCCTAATGCAAATTAACTATGACTCCAATATTTTAATAAAAATCTTAATTGTTAACTGAATTTTCTTCAGAAACATGTGGGCCTCTTTCCCAGTCACTCAGATTAGCAAACACATTTCCACACATTTTTTGGTAATTGTAATTTGCAGATAAACAACAGGTAAAAAACTTTTGTAGATAACAACAGGTAAGAATAGTTGGGTAAAATAGCAGAAGATTTGGAAGGAGAGAAATAGAAAGTCAGCATAAGATTTTTGTTTGGTCTGCAGAAGTCCCACTGAAGAAAGGATTACAGTCTAGGATCCACTTTTTTAATGTCTGAAGGCTTGCAACATACATTCAATGTCTCCTCAACATTAATAAAAAGGTTTAAGGTCTAATCTCTGTAACCTCAACAATTTATTCCAATCATGACTACTTTATCATTCTAATTACACTCTCTTTCACTCTAAGCAACAGTAAACTTTCCTAAGCCTTACCTTCCTGATTATAGTTGTATTTTGAATATATTGCTTAGTATTGTCAAGTTATATAACTAATCAAGAGTTCAGTATTTGTTTTATAAAAATATTAAGGACATACTTATAAATACCCCTGTTCTATTCATGAACAGAACAAGTGATAAAACTATAGTATAAATTAATAAGTTTTAAGATCATGGATGATCAAATTTTTTAATAGCATATCATAATGAAGTATGGAAAATTAAGGCTGAGCCTATCTTAAGTAATAGGAATTATTTCCATTTTAAGATAATGTTCAGGTGGTTTTAGAGTAGCATGATTGAAGATCCCCCTCCACACAAGAAGTTATTAAACAATGTACAATAAAACTGCTTTTCAGTTCTCAAACATATCATTATATTTTCATGCCTTATGTTCTTCAGCCACTCCAAACACCAGCTACCTCAAAGCAATTCTTTCTCCTTATATTTTCACAAACAACTTGCTAATTACTCTTGAATTTTCTAGTTCAAAGGAGTAGGTTTCTTTATGACTACACAACCGAGCAACTGTCCATTGTTATTCTGTGTCATGTACAAAAGTAGGCGCCTCTCAGTCCTTTGCACAAGCTTTGCAACATTTCCCCCCCAGCAAATGGCTCTAACAGCTATTATTTGAGTATGATACTGTTAAGGTTGACAGGGCAGCAGCATCTGACTCTCAGATATTTTCACATTCCTATTGAAAATACGGTACATGTAAGTATCACAAATGGAGGATTAACAAAAACAAATAAAGAAAGCCAACACACAGGTTTCTGGGGTGCCTTCTTCACAGTTCTGTGCGCTATTATCCTAAAGGCAGTTGTTGCTATTGCACTGTGGTTTACAGAACTAACAAAATAACTCTTACAAAAGTCTTCTGACAGGTCATTTTTTGAATCTCAGAGAAGAGGAAGCTGAACAAAAAGCACAATGAAAATATCTCAGAAAAAAACCTCACATTTTTTATTTTCCATTCATTGCCATGACCATAACTCAATTCTCTTTTGCTTGTTACTGCTCTCAGACTTCTTAATCCTCTTTATCCTCTATTATACCTGCATCAGACATAATTAAGATTGGTATAGTTTTCCCAAGCTATGCTGGTTCTGAGCCCAGGACTTTTTAGTCCTTAAAAATTTCCAGATATTTGAGAGGGGGTAGGATGAACCCAAGACTGAAAATATTTACCAAAGTATTCCTGGATCTACTTTCAATTATTGAAATAGATGGAGGGATTTTTGCAGGTCCTATTTTAGGAGTGATTAATACTGATTTCCCAATCAGTTAGTATTTGTATGCTTCTCCCTCCTGTACATTATCTTTTTGAGGGTCAACAGTATCCTTAGCAACTGAATATCTAGTCCAACATGTGGAATGGGAAATATTTTTTATTTTAATAGTCCAATGTAAGGAGGCACATTTTCTGCAGTTTAAGCTGTGAAACAGTGAAAATAGAAGCAAAACAAACACACCACACAAAGGTACCCTCTTTAATATCTAGGTGGGAGGATTTGAGCAGACTTTGGCATAGTCATCTGACAATTGTACACAGAGGATTTATGGGAGCTACTGACAACTCAGTAATTTCAGCAATGCCAGATATGACAAGTTAATCTATTCAAGTGAAGTTTGTTCAACATCACCCTTGTTTATGCATGTAGGATAAAGTTAGCTATAAATTTAGCTAATCCACTCAGACTGATGATTTTGCATATTTTGAAGACAGCCAAATTACTGTCACCTCACCTTTTTCTCACTTGCATCACTTACTATTTGCAGTTTTCTGGGAGCTGTGGCGTGGAACTGGGGGTTAAAAATCAAATCTCAAGCAAGGCAGTAATATAAAAGAGACCTGCTTTGAGTTGATTCTCTCTGAACTCGAAGTACAATAGCCTTTGCTAACACAAATTAAGGTAAAGGCTGGGTTTTTGTCCATTTATTTGAAAGGACACTCAACATACTAAAAGTTGTGCTCAAAACAGTTCCCTGAGACATTACAGGACTGATCTTTGTACTTTCCATTTTATTATAAGGCTACACAACCAAACCATTTGTAGAGCTAATACATAAAGTTCTTATGACAAATCTGTTTTTTAGATGTTTTGTAAATTACTGTGTTGTACACAATAAAGACACAGGAGAAAGAAATAATCTGAATTTATGTGTGAAGAAAGTACTTTGAAAATCCCTGTTGAACTGGTCATTGAATCAGTAGATTATGCTAGTATTGTTCCCTGACACCACTGAATATTCTATTTATGTCAGTTTAGCTGTGGAAAAAATACAGTCATACTTCTAACATGAACCATACACGAGACATAACAGTAATAGTGCTCTCCAGATACTCAGAACTACATCTGCACATACAGAAGCATGAGAGCTACACTTTAAAAAAACCCAAAACAAACAAGCCCCAAAAAGCAAACTTAAAAGTTCAGTTCCTTCACTTTTTGGGCTTCTGACACAGAAAATCCAAACAGGGTTCTAATTTTGAGAAAACACTCAAAAATCCTAAGTACCATGTGAATAAGCAAAAGCCACTGAAAATAATGGCGACTTTCACTACACTCGGACCAATCACATTAATCAAAATTATAATTTTTTTAAGAATAAGTATTTAAAGAAGCAAAGTCCAACTGATTTCAATTATAAATTAATGTAAAAAATTAATTTATTTTTCTAGTTCTATTCAGCTTAAATAACCAATTGCAATTTTTTTAAATATGGTAACACAATCCTTTAGTATGTTATTAGCACTTTATTGACTACAGTCTATTTAATTATATTTTATCAAGTATGTATTTTTGAAATCCATATGGAAAACTGTGTCAATTATATTATTCTTCTCTCATGAAAAATAAACCTAGATTTTTCACCACTATAACCTGTTTATGACAAATGACTTATCAAACAACATCACTGATGTCTATCAAACTACATGTCAGATTCAGTCTTTGGGACTCCTAATATGTACAAGATCTCAGTCATTCACCTTTATTAATTTTTAAAAAAAAAGTACTTACTGTCCTATAGTTCATACTCCTCCTGCATATATTTTTTAAAGAGCTGGAACCCAACCATCAGCCCCACCCATGAAAATCAATAATGAGGCAGAGATTAAACTAAGGGAACTAATTAAAAACCATCACCAAAATAAGGCTGGAATATTAAAGATCACATATTTACATGGCTAAAAATAAAAAAGGAGATTATGCCCATTAACCTGGACCCTGATTTTTCTCACACATATATGTTTAATAACCGTTAACATCAAGTACAATCCCTCTCGTTTAGCCTCTTGTGTGTTATCGTGTTTCAAAGTTCTTTGTCTTCTTGCTCAATTCAAATTACACAGAACAATTATCTTACCTCAGAAAGTCAGAGGTGGAAGAGGGTTATTTCCTTCTCAGTTAAATTTCTTGATGGGAGATTAAGTGAAAATCTGAACAAAAACAGCTGATGGTTTTCAGGGCTAACCTAGCTGATAGACACTGTACTGGTAAACTCTCACTGAGAGTGTATCTGCTACTGTCAAAACTTTGAACATTTGTCAAAAATCCTCAGTCTGACAGAAAAGCAAACAGAATTTAGATGCAACTATTATTTCTCAGCTGTTGCTATATTTATGTGTCATTTGTATTCAACTTCATCCTATAAAAGTCAAATGCTAGCCCTGGAAATATAAAATGGCTGACTTTGCAGTAAAAGAGCAGAAGTTTTAGCTAAAATTAGTAGAGAAAAATCATTCAAATGTGAAATTTGCCGTGGTAATGTGCATGGTTTCATCTGACTCCCCTCACCCCAAAATGTGTGAAAATCCTATGACAACATTTACAGAATGACTTAGAAAATGACAGAGTCCTGGAGACTGTCCTTCAGTATTTTTCACATTGTGGATGATTAGTTTAAATAAGGCTCTAAACTGGAGAGAGAGAGATGACTTCCATATCTATGTATGATTAAACAATTGTCCCAATGAGGTATTGATCTTGAAAGATAATATTAAGCACTATCTCTTGGGTTAAATCTCTGAAGCAAATATTAGAATTTACTTTCATTATTGATTGAATGACTCATTTTCTCAGGAAGTTTTCATCACATCAAAGGGTATTTCCAAAAGAATATCTCCTTTATGGTATACAGAGACACTGCTTTTGTTCTTCTGTCTGCCATATATAAAACAAGAACTCAGGCAAAGGGCTTTGAAAACATTAACACCACATCTGTAATCCATAACAAAGAAGTTGGTTACGTCCAATATGGGATATGCTCACACCTTGAACCAAGCTGAAAAATGTTAGAAAACTTACTGTTATTTTAATAAGCTTAAATAAAACAAAACCAAGCAAAGGTCATGAATTTAACATTTTTTGCTGCTGTGAGTGAAAAATTGAGATTTTTTTAAGGTTGAACAACTTTGCCTGTACATTTAACAGATACAGATGTAGTACCCAGACAAAATACCACTACAGCTGTAGCATACCCTTCTTTCCATGTACATAGAAGTAGATCATGCCCAGGTGAACACCACTGCATGCACTATCACTAACAAAACAATTACTTCAGCACAAAATTCACCCTCTGCCTCTTCACCCCAAGGCTCTTGCCACAATATTCGTGGAATTAGATCATCATCCTCTATATATCCCCATAGTTGTGTGAAGACAGATGATTTGCCCTACGTATTATCTGAACCAGTAACAGGTTAAGCACACACTACTAGGTGTTATGAAGATTAATGGGACTATGCAAACTAGTAAGCTTGTGTTCACCTACAGGAGTGAACAGCAATTTTTTATATCCTGCAGAGAGATGAGTTCAGACTTCAGAAAGCCAGTAAAAACAGACTAATTTTACAGAGATATCAAATAGAATGAAAACACCAGAGTAGAATTTCTTCATTAAAACCAAAGCATAGCATTTTATTTTTTTTTTTAATTCAATAGAAAGAAGCAGCTTTTGGGAGAAACAGTAGTTTATTTTATCACGAAGATCAATGTGGGCAACTCCTATTTTGCTCTCTACAAGAGCAATGTGTGGTTTTGCCAGGCATCTTATTGCCCAACTACTTTAGAATTATTTTACTCTGTAATGTCAAATTATTTACTCTTTAGTGCTATTGTCAGCTTTCCACTAAACCTCACAACAATGAAAATCCTTCTGCACTGACACAAATCAGCTATTTTAAAATGCTTTAGGAATGCTATTAGCCTTTAAAATCCAGTCCATTAAAAGCAAAGTAGTATATGTGTACTAAGTATGAATGAGATCAAAAGGCATTAAACCAGTCACCAGAAGTAAGTAAAAATCTAATCTATTAGCAAAAGAACCATTTGCTGATCATTTGCTGCACATGATATTTGCTGGCTAAATCACCTTTATCAATGCTAAATTCAACATTATATATATGTGAGATATAAAACAACTCAACAGGAAAATTTATATACCAGCTAAATTCTAGAGAGTGCAACCTGTTATAGAAACAGAAACAGTAGAAATTTATGCATTTGAATGCCAATATCGAAGTACACAATCCTGTCCAGGATTGTGGCTGTAACTCAAATTGCACAATTCCTGAAAAGAAAAAAAAAAAAAAAAGGCATCTATGCAGTTGCTTATTGGATGTAGGTGATGCATTAAGTGAGGATTGCCCTTTTAATTATGAATATAATCTTCTTCATTTATTTCACACACTGACTCCTACTTGTCCTAACTGTATTTATGCTGTTCTTCTTGTAATACAATTGGATGCAGCGATCAGTATCATATTGCTCTGGACAACACGTTTGGTTATTTGGTCTTGGGTATCCCTCAGGGGTGCTGTGCTGCTTCCTCATGGAGGAGAGCAGGCGGTCAATGCTGTACACCAGGTTAGACACTTCTATGCCCTAAATCTTTCATCAGCTCCATGAGAAGTTGCTAAAAGGTTACCTAGACATGAAGCTCAGTCCCAGTTCAGACAGTTACTTATC
Source organism: Pachyramphus minor (assembly GCA_013397135.1). Taxonomy (NCBI): domain Eukaryota; kingdom Metazoa; phylum Chordata; class Aves; order Passeriformes; family Tyrannidae; genus Pachyramphus; species Pachyramphus minor. The sequence continues at coordinate 548,899 of VYXB01008200.1, read as the reverse complement.
CAGGGCCTCCCAGAGCCTGATCAAACCTGCTGGTTGAAACTGGGATGAGAAAGCATGAACCTTATTTTGCAAGTGATGCTTTTCCCCCTGCTTAGCAGACCCAGCTCAGCAAGAAGCCTAATTAAGTGCCCAGGCTTGTGTATGTGATGACACAAACCTCCAGTCCTGTGAGGGGAGGAGGAGCTGTGAAACAATGGTAAATGAGTAATATAATAGAAGAATTAAGTAAGACAGAAGATTACATGAGAAAATAAATATGAAAAATCGTAAGAGAAAAATTAAGCTACAAGAAGTCAGCAAAAACAGTGGAAGAAAAGTTTACAGCTTTTGATAAAAAATTATTAAAATGAAAGATAAACAGAATTAATGTCACAGAAAATCCGAAATATTTTCTTCTGCTACAATTTACAATAATCAACAACAGAACAGATTCAGTAATGTAAATAGTGTCATATTATGTATAAACAATCTAATCTTTTTGTACAAGAACCTAAAATGAATATTTTATCCACTGTCTGAACTTTTGATGTGTAAGCAAGTAATTTGTTGAAAGACTTGGTGCAGTATTCATCTTTCATTCTTGCCTTGGAAAGGCATGCAATCCTGCAGAAGTCATACAGAAGAAATAACGGCTTAACAAGCAAGTCAGGGCTGCATGAAGAAATGCCCACAGCTGAAAAATTCTAAGTATTCAATAATTTTTAGAGGCAGTCTCATTGGAAAAATTGCTGTTCCAGCAGAAAAAGAGACTCAAATCAATGAAAAGACAGCAAGTGATCTTACAGACCATAAGAGACAAGATTTTAAAGAGTTAGGAAAAAAAACCCAAAGATAAACTGGACCTTGAGTAGACAGTGCATCTAGACAGGAACATAAGCTAAAGATCACTTCTCATCAGGGGAAGCTGAACATTACAGATAGAAAATAAAAGGCCAGAACAATGGATGTGGCATGAGCAGGTGAGGAGGCTGTGCCTCTGGATGCTGGGTGAAAAATGGAATGGAATGGCAAATATGTCTAATATTTTCCAGGGTTTTTTTGTTCTTGGGTTTTTTTTTCCCCCCTGTACCCCAGGCAATGCTATGATCACTATATATTATTTTGGTATAATTTTCAGTCTTTGGATCCAGATAAAAGACAGCCCACACTCACCTGGCAGAGCACTTGATATATGCCTATTTAATTTAACCTATGTCTTAAAATAGCCAGGCACTGTGCTCATTCTCCTAAGACAGAAAGGATGGATCACCAACTCATACAAGGCTCACCCGGTAAGATTTCATAAATGTTTTATAACTTTATATAGTATCTATTTCAGTATCAACAGAATGGTAATCATAAATCAGGTGATTTAATGGAGGAATGTGTATATCAGTAGACATAATTGACAGAAAATCATAAAAATTTACTCTAAGCTTCATATAATAATCAAAATTACATACCCGATGGTATTATTTTTGCACTGACAGAAACATTCTCTCTATGCTTTATGTCACTATAATAACCTTAGTGATAGAAAGTAAATTAAAATATTGATTACTCCCTCCCCCTCCGTAAATGCTCAAAAAACTATTATAAGAAGGTATCTGGCTTATTTTTAAACACAGAATGGACAAAGAGCCACCTAACTTATCAGAAGATAGTACTGAGATGCACAGCCTAAGAACCAAGAAAGAAACTACACCTCATTTTATTCCTTTCTCAAGTTTTCCACTGCTCAAAGCCAGGACAGTGCAGCTTATTCTCATCATATCAGAAGGCAGAAGTCATTGTTTATTCTCTCCCATGAAAGAAAATAATTCAAGCAGTTAAACTTCAAGGCTTTCCAACCTCAGATTTCTGATTATTCAACACTTCAGACATTTTTAAAAGCACAGGACCAAAAAAAAAATTTGACACATGGCATTTTTAACTGTAAAAATTTGTTGATTAAAGAGGTCTTCTAACTGAATCAATCAATAACTTAAGTCTGTAATTTGCTGAAGGGAAAGTGTAAGAGGACAAGAAGAGCACTTGGCAAAATTGGTTAATTTACACACAGAGGACAAAACACTTCCAGCTGTAACCAAATGTAAAATGTTTCTTCCTGTGTTGTTTGCAGGGTTTCATTAAGGCTGTTGGCAAGGATGGTGAGATTAATCTCACAGCATTTATGAGCTAGAGGAGGTCCCACTTAGCCTGCTGAACTCAAATTACATCTATCAGAGCTGAGAATCACGACTACAAAGTTCAGCGAGAGCTTGTTGCGGGGACAGGAGAGCCAGGAAAGGGAATGCTGCAGTCCAGAGCACACCCTACAAGGAGGGCAATCAGAGGGTGCATAGCCATGAAAAATATACAGCAACTGAGAACAAGGAATGGTGGGGTGGGAGAAGACATTACTCCAAGGAGTGACTACATGTGTCGGTATTTAGGGTTTCCAGAGCTCAAAGCCCATAGTGGAGGCTGATAAAAGTGCTTGTTTCCCCTCAAACTAAAAATCGGGTGAATTTTATTGTAATTAAAAGGATAAGAGATTTCCAAAGATATGGAATTTGGGTCCACAAAGACAGGACAAGGAAGTTTGATTGTTTCAGTATTAAGTGTTAAGGTGGGGCTTTTACCTCATAAAGCACACTGTCTCAGGAAGGTACCCCTTGTCAGAAGGTGAGGAGGATTTACAGATTGATTGATACTGATGGTGGAATGGCTTTCTGTAAACTTCTGAGAAAGAATACTATGCAAATCTGATTAAGTCAAGTACCATTTCACAGTGAGGGATGGTCTGGATTACATCCTGCTACAGTCAGACATAAAGTATGTCAACTGGTTTCTAAAATGTACTCGTTTATGATCGGTGTAAAACTTAGACCTTGCATTTTTGGAGCTACAGCTAAAGTGTTTTTAAAAATACATATAAAAACCCCTATAATTCAACTGCTCCATAAAACATTTTAAAATTTATAATTTCAACTGCTCAAACAGCAATAATACTACATAGCCGAGGCTAATAAAGCCGTAATAAACACAGGATCAAACCAGGAAAATACAACAAATACAACAGGAATTCATCTCTCATGACAGCATTTTAAAATGTTTTACTAAAAATCAGAATATTTATTTAGTCAGAGTTATCTGATTCTAATTAGGAAACTAATGAAAATAAATTATGCTCATTTAGACTGTTAATCCAAGCACTTCCAGAACACTACTTTTCATTTTGGAAATACTTAGAAGTTAACGATGATTTGACAGACTTTCACCTGTACAACTATGTTCTCAAGGTGTAGAACACATCTTATGCATTACTCAAATAATATCAAATAATATCACACCCCAGAGGTCCATTAATTGTGTAACTTTTTGCCAAACAAGAAAACCAACATGTATCTTTTCTGAAACATTACGTTGCAGCTGTATCTCTATCAGAAAGGTTAAAGAGATTTATCTTTCAAGTACAAGTGGGATGGTCTCGAGATTCATCAAACATTCCTCTTGGGATCACAGCTCTGTGCTTTCTTTCAGCAGACATTCATTACTGTACACTCACTTGGCAGAGGCACAATATCCAAACTGTCTCATTGTCATGTGATGGCTTTTCATCCTGAACATCAAGTCTGTTGAAATGATTTCCCTACATATCTGAGGGCACGACACCACTTTTGCTCTTGTATTTTTAAGCTGTTCGTACAACAGCACTTCTACATAAAGATACTGGCAGTAAAGGTAGTAGATTATTCCATTTTATTCTGAATGTGACATGGCCATATAATAAAGGGATGCTAGATAAATCCTGGGGGGAGGGGGGGGGGTGTGTTTCAAAGGAAATAATTACTATTACAAACCACTCACTAGAATATTGTTATACCATGAACATGCAAAAGATTTTTTTTTTTTGTTGAATTGTTTAGTACTGGTGAATTCTGCTTTTATGTATCGAGTTCCAAAAGTTAGAACGATTCCTTAAGGAAACACTTCTGTTCAGTATGGTTCCTTTCTTTGTGACAAGCACACTTTCAATAATTCTTGGATTTTATTTCTTCAGCACTGCAAATGCCGGAGGTGTGCACTCAAACCCAAACACATGTATAGAGAAAGACATTTATATTAGACCTACTTTTAGCACCATAAAAAGAAGTTGTTGCAGTTAGAGTTATATTTTTCAAAACATTTATTAATTCAAGGGGTGCAGTATGGCAAAATGTCCTCCAAGACCCCGTGCAGAAATCTTATGTTTTAAACAAGACATCAAAAGTATAGAAATAACTTCTCATGAAGACTGAAAGATACATTCAGGAGAACTACTGTAAAATCAATAGGGGCATCCAGGTTATATGGGCATTTCTATCAGCACCTTAAATTTGTTAAATAAAAAGTTGAGACTGATTTACAGATTGTGGTAGCTTTACAAAACAGGGAAATTATATGTATAACCGTGACTATGGACTTGAACAAATTTTCCAAACAGAAGGGAGACTTATATGACATTACTTCTTAAGAAGTATATTTAAGGTATTAAAGTAAGTAGATACCTTATATATTGCTTTGAATTTATGTTTGGGTGTGCATTTTACAAACTGTACAATTTGCGAGTTCTTTTCTCAGACAACCTTATTTCTCCACGTGCTGTGTAAATGATGCACCTACTTCTTGTAAGAAAGATTTCATTTATAAAAATACCTACCATAGGTACAGGAAGCATTCCTCTATTTTAGTTATCATCAAATGACATCACACAGGGAATGCTGTAACTGATATTAAGCACTTTTGCATATTCAAATCAATCAGTAATGGATTTTTTTTTAGTAAGTATTAGAAATATTCTGGAAGCCTTTGACAATCTTTTTGCAGACCAGCCCCTAAAGAAAAAATCATAAGCTACATGAAATATAAGAAACTCTTGGCAGTTTAAAGACCTTAGCTGGTTACTCTATTTGCAATTTGCAAACATTAACCTTCTGTACAAATCTTTGTTACGTACTGGAGCAGGCATTACCTGCTCCGAAGAGCAGAGTTTCTTTTTTATACAGATGATATTTACCAGTGCCGTTTAAGTAATCTTTAGTTTTAAGTAACAACAATTCTCAAGAGACTTGGCTTGAGGAAACACCTGGGTATTTGAGTACAAAATACCATTCCTTTTCATGTCCTATGCTAAGCAGCAAAAACTAAGGCGTTTACACCAATAGGCACTGCTGAAAACTTCAGCTCAAACCAGCCACTTTTGATTAACAACATAACTACACCTCTGGAACTGCTAAATTTAAGAAAAAATGTCCTTCCTGAAATCACATCATTTATGTTTAGGTTTTTTTTCAATTTAACAGACACCAAGAAATGGAGGGAGGGGAGAACCAAATAGTAAGAAAACCAACTATTTCTTTTGCTTCTGACAACCTTGAAACTTCAGCCACAGCGATATTACCCTGATTTATCTTAGCATTGAACTGCACACTTGACTCTAAAGATCCAATTAGTCTTCTGTTTCTCTGTCCCTTCCTCCCCTACGGAAAACCCAACCACAGAAAAGTACTTTTTCAAGTTAGAAAAAAAGTCAGTGATTTTCATTTGATCAGGCAGAACTATTTTTTTCTTAGACGTTGCTGGTAAATCCTTTCCTGCACAGGTGAAGTTTCACAAATCAAATACCATGCTTTCCCAAGAGCAAGAGAAAACCAATGTTTTTGTAGAAGCTTACTGTAAAAGCTCCTGGAAAGGGACACTGAATTAATTTGGTTTTCTGAATAGTTAAATAAGACAGTTTAAGAAAGATTGTTACCTTCTTAGTATAGCAAAAGTATTTCAAGTAATTTGAATGAGAATGGACAAAAAGCTGACAGTACTTAGCATCACTCTCTGTTGGAAAGATTTAATAGATGATGGCTGATGTGACTACAATGGAAAAACAGAATTTTTCCTCCCTTGGAATCACCACATAGAAGTGAAAAAGACAGCTGTGGGTATGCAGTTGACTTATCAAGGAAAAGCATAATAGCTGGGTTTGCAGCTAGCTGAAACCCTCACTTACACTAATCACTTTCCTTTAAACCTTAACTGCTGTGAACGTGGTTGGCCACTTTCTGTTCTGGATCCAACCTCTTTATTTCAGGTGGATTTTGAACAACTTATTTCCCAAAACAGTCAGCAGGTGGCATACTCCAAATAGAGGAGAAACTAATGGCAACTACAAGACCATCAATCAGAGAACCTGCAGCTTAGGTCACAAGAACCTTGCTCAATCCTCTGCCCATGAGTAAATCCTTCGGCTAGCACAGATCCCAGCTGGAATGATTGTCCCACGTAGCCAAGGCCTTTTCAACAGAAATGACCAGAGTAAAACTGCTTCCACAGCACCATTTTGAGGGACGCTGTCCTCCAACCCATCCAGCTGTCTCTACTATGCATCTTCTCAGACTCTAGTCTTCGCTGTTTGCAGGGGCCCCCAGCTCTGACCAGCCTCTGCCAGCCCCTATACAGTAGTTTAGATAGATGGGAATTTTGCAGCAGAAAGCCAGCTGCTTTTCAGTGTAACCTTTGCATCAGAAAACTAACCTTGCTCCCGTGAGTCCACCACATGTCAGTCAAATCAGCCTTATGGAACTACTATGCCATGCCACTTCCATACAGATTGGCCAACGAGCTAGAGAACAATCAAGCCCTTGACTTCTCTTCCTGTTTGTACTTGTGGGCAGCGTATGGTTCATCAGCCATTTGGTGGTTATCCCTAATTTAGGTAACTTCTATTACTCTTTGCCATGTGGCTCCCCTGCTAATTATTATTTTTCTGCTGTTCTTAAAACATGTTAATATCTTACAAGGTGCACGATCACATCAAACCTGTAATCTCTCTATTATGACGCATGTAAGGTCTTCTTTCCCCCCACCATGTTAACTGCTGTACTAAAATTTAATTTTGACTAACTGAAACATTGTGGTCATGCTCTAATAGCTACAAAGATTTGATGGATGTATTTAGAAGCAAGAAAGTAGTATTGTAACAAAATTTGTATGTGAATTTGTCTTCACAGGCAGTGAAGCCAATGTACTGAAGTTGTAGTCGTTTTTCATACAGAAATTGTATCTTGCTTTCCCTTATCTCTGAGCTTATTTTCTACTGAAACAAATAGGATGAAGTTTTATGGCTGTGAGTTGTTTGTTGGTTTTGGTGTTGTTTTTTTTCTAATGAAGTAATTGGAAAGATGAAACTGTAGGTCATCATTACCATTACATGACATCTTCACCCCCTGCCTGTTTCCAGCCTCTCATCCACCTTGGCGACAAGAAAAGGGAGGGATGAAAACAGTTATTTGTTTAATGGCACTTTCATTATTATTTGAATTTCAATTTCATTATCTATTAAACATGAAAGAAGTGTTTGGCTCTTCTTGTGATACGAGGGAAGAGGAAAGAGACTTCAAAAGAGAGAATAATTGACAATGAAATGTTGCTTAGAATTCAATGATAAAGACCCTTATCCTAAACTTTCAGACTTTATGTATATAATGTAACAGATGACTACTAAGAACTTAGTAAACCAACTTTTAAGATTAGCAGCCTTTCACAAAATGTATTCATCGTATGTTATTTGCAGCAGCTCTTTTGATCCAAACGTATTTATTAGGTACAATGCAACTTAGAGGGGAACCTAATTTTCATTGAAATTGTCAAATCTGCAGTTTTTTAATCTCATATGCATGAGATTAAAAACCACTAGAGCAAGGTGACTTTAACATGTTTCCTGTAATGTAAGGTGTCAACCCTTCTAAAGCTCTCTTATGTTCATAATAGGAAAAACTAATTAAGACATAGCATGAGACATAGTTGTATTAGGCAAGACACTGCCCACTCCTTTCATGAATAACAGATCTAATCTTACGAGTTCAATGAAACATCCTTAGACCTGCCAAAAAGCAGTAATTAAATCATAACATTCATAACAGTCAAACAGTTAGATGCCAGTGTGGAATATTTGATGTCAATTAATATTCTTATTACCAATTAGCATCCCCATAGTTTTCAGTATGCAACCCGCAGCATCATGTTCATCTCCTTATTTTTACATATATTGGCATCCAGAACATTTGCAAGTACTAATATTTTGCACATATACTGAGTACTTCAAAGGATAAATAAAATTAGTCTCACTATGCCAGTAAAAAAAGAGTAAGTGTACTCTGGCAGTTCTTCAGATAGAATTGAAATCACCTACATTGTTTCCCCTAGGAAGATATGCTGTTTGTGGGACAGAAGTTCTGTACAGTCCTATTTTCACTTTTGTACCTTAAACCGAAGGCCATCTTTCTCTATAAATAAACTACTAGAATAGCACAAAGCTTGCACTAGTTGTAATTTAAACACATTTTTGTAAATCACAAATGGAAATTCCCACCCCTGCAATCTTCTGCCTTTTGTACACTCAGAAAGAGAAAGAAAAATCCAGCAGTCCATTTTGAAAATCACAAGTAGATGCAATCCTTTCTTCTTCTGGGGCTCTTGATAAGAACCTTTGATTGGTATTTGATTTCCTTTTCCTTCTATTTTCTTTTAATGCCCTTTCTTCTCATGAAACAATGGAGAAGGACAGGACGAGTAGGCTGCTGTCAAGAGCTATACAGATGCAGCTCTGAACAACAACAGGTGTAATTTTTTTTTTTTAAAAAGCAGCTATAAATTTTTTTTTTTTAAAAAGCAGCTACAAATTGACAGTATGTTTACAGTAAGTATGTCTGTAAGAAATGTATATCTGTATCTGTGGGTGGGTAGACATCAGGGTGAAATCAGTTCCCCAGGGAGCCTGACAGTAAACTTCATAGTAAAATAAACTTTATATTAAACTTTCTAAAAACCACATTAAGTCTGAATGGTCTTCAACTCACCCAACCCAAAATACTTTGCTAGGATTAAAAAAAAAAAAGCATATAATTTTTCAAATACAGAAGACTTCTGTGTTTTCTGGGGAGAACTGAACAGAACCACAGATACTTCTCAGCTGCCCCTGTGCCACAGGAGATAACTTTCCTGCTTTGCTGGTCTGGCTTGAATCTCTCGCATAACACTCCACTTCCACAACTGCGACTTGGGAAGACAAACACCATCCTCCCAAACAACCCTCCCTTGCTCCTTCTTCCCCCACTTTATATGCTGAGCATGACATCATATGGTCTGGAACATCCCTTTGGTCAGTTTGGTTTGCCTGACTTGCCCGTGTCTTCTCCCACCCTCTCATGCACCCCCAGCCAGTGTGGCAGTAAGAAAGGAGCAAAGGCCTTGGCTCTGTGTAAGTCCTGTGAGCAGTAACAAAAACATCTCTGTATTATCAATCCTGTGTTCAGCACAAATTCAAAACACAGCCCCATACCAGCCACTGTGAAGAAAACTAACTCTACCCTGAACAGAATCATCACACCATGGTGCAAAACAGAACTCTGTGCCTATGCCACTCCTGCTACACATAACACTTCTTGGGTAAGTCTGGTACATAGAGAAGCTCTACAAAGTCCCATCATCTGATGAACTATGTCCTCATTCCAGGCACCCTTGATCTCCGTTGGTTATCCTTTCAGTGGCAGCATATTCTAGTTGCAACTGGATGCTTATGTGTTCTTGACCAGACCAGATCACTGTCACCTACAGATGTACTGAAAGCTGTTTCGTTCATAAAGTTTTGCTCTATCTTGTCACACAAGGAAAACAACTGTGGGATTTATTTTGGGGTTTTGTTTGTTTGTTTTTTATTAAACTAATAATAGAACTTACTGTCAATTACTGCAAGTAACTTGTCTTGGGCTTACAGTTCAATTAATAATTTATTTGAATGAGCAGATCCTATGCCAAGGTCCTGCTCTTTTCTCAAATCCAGATCATTTCCCACCTGCATGCAAGCAAGTGGAGCAAAACCAGAAGAGATTTCACATACAAACACTCATGATGACAGAACAGAAACAAGGCTGGGATTGTGACTACTTCTTCTGGAGGCTTAAGATTTGAAAAGAGATTAAAGCCAGGGAAGCACCAAGTAGTAAAGTGGAAGATCATGAAATCTGGATCTATCACTGACAAGCTTTTTCACAGTCACAACTTCAGGCTGTACTTTTCCATTTCATTTATTTTGCTGCTTCAAGTTAGAAAAGTCTCAAATCTTTCTTCTTTTTTTTTTTTTTAATTGAAAAATAATAATCAACTTGTTATAGAAAAGAACTAGGGAGGTTCACGCCTCCTGGGTAGTTTATGACCTTGAGAAAACCACCCAACAACTTCATGTCTGCACAATAGAGCTTGGCAGCCAAATTGTACAATATACACATTGGTTCAATGACTTCTTTTTTTAAGTACTCTTAAAAATTTCACACATATAATAAAGATTGACAAGCACACAATTCATTCTCTATGTCATCTACTACAAAGATGTATTTTCCATCTCTTCTCAAAGTAACTTTTTTTTTTTTGTTAAAACAAGGTCATTTTGGATTATCGAATTCTATTCTGGATTAAGTCTCGTCTGTTCAAATTACAATGGAGGTATTGATCCACAGTCCTCAAATCTATTTGTGTGTTCTCAGCGTTTTTCACACAACGCTAAAATACAACTAAGGAAGTAGACATATTCCACCTCTTTGGGAAAGCAGCATGGATCTTTTACAAAGATCCATGAAGATGAGGAATGAAATAGTTGAAGAGTCCGTGTGCGTCCTCAGTTGACTATTCATAGTAATATGATCGCTGTCATAGGAACAATATTATCCTTTAAAGTAAATAATGTGGCTAAGGGTGCAACATGTCACATTCCTGGGTAACTGACTATGAGTTTGTATCTTTTTAAGTCTCTTTTGTAGCCATTTAAACAATTAGACCCTTACACAGTACTTCTAAATAAATTTACACCTGAAGTTGCACCTTAAATGTCAGTATTCCTGCAAGTTGTTTGAATTGCATTTGTTTATACTGCCATGATACCCACAGATAAATCTATTTGGCACAAAAATTAGTAACATCAGAAATGTCTATCACAATTTTTCAAAAGCACTGAGTAACTACTTTGCTGAATGATAGTGTAGCACGTGGCAATCAACCTACTCTGCAGGGGATTCTTACAAATACCACTGGGGACAAGCCTATGCTGCAGCCAAAAGAATCCCACTAGGAAATACAATCAGCCCACTGTAAAAATTCTCAAAAGCCACCAAATCCTTACTTTTAAAAATTCAATTGCCCAAAGCACTGGGAAGGAGTGACAGTCAATCTACAAGAAGCTGGTATAACACAATACAATTTCCCAAGATGCTCATGTTCTTCATAGAATCTTTTTGAAGTGGCAGAAGATGAATCCTCATTCACATTAGCAGTGTTTCTCATCATGTAACATAGCAGCATTTTCATTTAAAAACAGGACTAACATCAACTGTCACATCACAGACTCTATCTCAACCCTTTTTTAGGTAAAATATTTATAGAGGAGATATTTTTCTGGTGTTAGACATGTATTTTGTGCAAAATTTTGTTCTGCAGGAGTTTTTTCATAGAGGAAAAACTGAGTCAAGAAGACAAAATTATGAACGTGCTGTTATTTAAGACATCAAAAAAACCACAAACAGATGGAAAGAGCTACCTGATAAACTGAACTCATGCAGGGCAAAGAAAGATGGCTTCTGTTGATTTAACCTAACAACTGGCCAATTCCACTAAACCTCTTGGTTACACTGCCAAATGCTCAATTTTGCTCAACAATCTAATGCTCCATTAACCACAGTGTTACAGTCAGGTGGTTTTTTTCATTCCCATAACAGCCACACACCGAGAAAGTAAGATGTTACTTGTTCCTTAACCCAACTTCCTTTAACCATTCTTAATCCTAAACTGATTATGAAAACTACATCTCAACTGGAATAATAATAATAAAAAAAAAACTGATTAGGCTGGTATGGTTGAAAAGTACAAAAAGTTGCTCAGCACAGCGTATGCATATTTTATAACTGAAGGGGTATCTTTTCAGCTGAACCCTCTGATGAGTTTCCCTGGCAGAACTTCATGTTTTGTTATGTAGAAAAGTCAGGTTAAACGTATCTGGACTGAACTATAGGTCAATTCTGTATGTACATACAGTGAACATCCTAGGCTTTGGAATGGATCTAGGGAGGCATCATTCCTTCATTACAGAAGAAAGAAGTGGCATGGTCCATCTGACATTATTCACTCATCTGTCCATCCATTCACCCATCTTAAATTGGACATCACTGGCACAATCAACTGCCTAGAAAGACTGGAACTACAGGGCTCAGGCCTCCTTTAGCTCTTCTCGTGCAAAGTAACAAGCCCCAAACCTCCAGCCAGCAAGAGCCTACAGAATCACCACGCACACAGAACTGGTGCTTTGTTTGCTTCTGATCTTTTCTTTGACTGAAGTCAAATCCCTGTTTCTTGACTACTTCTTTCTCTGCCATTATGCTTTAACTGGCATTTAATACCACCTTGCTTGCACTCATGTCTTTCTTACCTTTCTCCTGACAAACCACCCACAGTCAGAGGCACGAAAGAACCTGACAAAATCAGTTGCACTCCAGTTAACATTCTTCTGTTTATTTTTTCCAACACTGCTAATGTAGCCTGAAAGGATGAGGCTGCTGCAATTGGATAGTCAAACAGCAACCTCTTAGATGTATCAGAGAAGAACATTTGACGTCCCATAAGCAAATTTCACTTAAACTGTTCCCTGGCGAGGCAAGCACTTGCTTAGATTCAGTTAGTTTTGCCTTTTTGGACCCTTCTGGCAATGTTCTTTCAAGCTAACTGCACCATGAAGCTCACTTGAACTGTTGCTATGAATGATTCATTGAGGTGTCCAAGACATTCCTATGTACAGATGAGCAATGATGATTTGCATAGATCATCCAAAAAAAAAAAATTAGAAGAGGGATTGAATAACAATGGGCACTTAAGCCTCATCTCCTTGTGGCAGAGGAGCCAATAAATTTTCTTAGCAAATGCCTGCCATTTATGTTTCCACATTTAAAGTCCTTGGTGTACAGACTCCCAGAGGGGAAAAACACAAAACAGGGGGAAAAAAAAAAAATAAAAAGAAACACACTTCCTTGGGAGATGTGAAAGACTCTGTAAATAGAAAATAAAGAACTATACAATGTAATATTTGACACACTACATTTCCCATTCAATAATATGATGTAAGATCAAACACACTATTTTTCAACTTGTTTTTCCACTCTTATTTATAATCAAAAACAATTTCAGTATTATACAGAGAACTGAAGTATCACACAGTACAAATTACTTCCCTGTTTAATGCTCTAATGAAATGGAAGTTATCTTAAAATACAACAAATATGCCTCAGATGCCACTTATTTATTCAAAGAGAAAATATCTTTTCCTACATGTGACTGTGAATGAAGAGATCGGTTTGGAGAGTGGGTGTGGCTTCCCAGCTTCGGTAGTAAGAAAGTGGCAGAATTTTTGTTCTGAGTGGGAATATGAGTCCTTTGAGTAAGAAACAGTTCAGTGAAGAATTACTAATATCTGAAAACTGAAACCAGGAAAAGCAGAATCAGTTCCCCACTCTGAGACCAGGATGACATGCAGTATCAGCAATACAAATACCTCAAGCCCCTTCCTGTGAAAGGAAGATAATTCCTCTTCACCCTATAGGAGTATTATGAGCATTAGTGTTTGCAAGAGCCTCTGCACCTCAGACTTAATTAATATTTATGATGATCAGTCACATCAAATTTGCATGCTCAAGATATCAAGTTGACGTGTGAGTAGCATTTATATGATTGTAATACTGATAAATTAAAAAATAAAAAAAAGACAGGTTCATAACATTTGTTAATTTTTTTCCCAATTAATTTCATTTACTCTAAGGACCTCTTTCTGTCAAAGAGGTGCATACCTCTTTATAAAACAGATTAAGCTCAATAGAATGTTGGTTTAATTTATGGACAAATAATTCTGTGAGGTTTTTTCCTTGTCATGATAAGGAATCATCATTTTGCTAACAAATTTGCATTCATCCTCATGCATCACTAAGGATAATTATGGAAATGAAGAACACTAAAATCAACCATTCTATGGTTGTAGAAGGGAAGAGCATAAAGATATGCAAAAGAGGAGACTGAAGCAAAAGGCTTAAAGGATTAATAACTTAAAAGCCTATATATATTATTCACTCAAAATGTTTATAAACATGGCAATAAACATCATCTATACCAACTTGCAATTGAAGGATCACCCTCAAGAATAGAGCAGAGCATAAAGCAAAATAATGAAGATACCAAGAAGACACAAGTACCATTTTGGTCACTTCTAATCATGACAAATACCCTTCTATCACAGCCAAAGGCTTTCCTGCTTATAGCTTGGGGTGACCAAATGACACGGCAAACGATCTGTTTGTTTTCTACCAGGCACAAGAGTGTACTGAAATGTTTGATATTTCCACAGGACAAGAAAACCACTTCTTATCCAAATTTAATTCTGTATTGATACGACAACTTGCATTCAAGTGGTCAATTTGACAAAATCCCTCCTCTCAGCACTGCTCAGCGGGCAGAACTCACTGTGGACAAAGCAGCAAATGCAAATCCAGAACTGCTTGCACAGAGGTTCTGGCCTATGAACCTTGCAAATGCAGAAAGACCTAAAGCCAAAGAAATTGAAAATTTGACCAAAAAAACCTGATGTAGAGCAATCCAAACAATCACTCTGAAATAGTAAGGCAACATTACAGTCCAAGCTCCCCTCTCAAACAGTATCCCAACTTCATCCTACTTAACAGCTGCAATACCAGACTAAAAGCAATATTTAATATCTTTAAACTTTTTCCTCTCATAGTACTAAAAGCTGATAATTTGTGTGTTTGAAACTCCTGATTTTTTTTAACACTGGCATGCAAATTAACTACTTAACACTCACTCTCCCGTTTTCTCCCTATTTGTTTTTTTCTTGGTTTTAATGCATCTTTTTTATCACAATACATAATTACACATTGCAGATTTCCGGTCAGTTTCCGTTTCCTAAGAATTTTTCATTTGATGCAGACATCGCAATCTGTCAGAGGTGAGGTGTTAGGTATTTAGTGAAAAGTAAACAAAAAAACTTCAGCAATAATATTTGTGTCATGTTGCTTTTAAGAACTATTTATTCCTGATTTATCCCTTGGTTCAGCTGTAGATAAACTAATTTTTTTCTCTGAGCTTTACCTCTTTTTACTAACTTATTGAAATAACCTGGTTATTTAGGCATCTTGTTAGAAGCACCAGAAACAAGTTTTGCTCTTTGCAGGCTTGTGGAGCATTATGTGCTTCTCTCTTTCACTTAAATCTGAAACCTCACTGTGAAGAAAAAAACCCCCACAATTAAACAACAATCAGTCATGCTGGTTCATTCCTTTCTTGGTTACTGACAACACCAAGAAACATAAGGATTACAGAAGATGGTAATGTTGATTTCAAGCAAGGGAGAAGATCAGACACCACCGGAACAGAAACTTTAGTGGACTGAAAGGTGACTTTAATCACATGAGGACTGGGACTATACAAGACTGCTGAGAATAAATACTACAAGACTAAAGAACTGGCTAGGACAGAAAGGAGGTCCCTGTCATTCCCAATTTCTAACAAACAGCAACCCTGCTGCTGACCACAATGAACTTCATCATCTGCTATCTAAGAACTGAACTACTCAGAATTAATTTAAAATGATTTCTCCTATCTCTTTTCAGATGCCCAGTTTTGTACTTCAAGATACCTATCCATTCACTGTTTGTATACCTTGACCCACAACTCCTTGCTAATCTTAATCCTATGAAAAACTACAATTATTTGGAGATAAATTTTCATTGTTCTCTGGTCATATCAAGATAAAAACCTTCTCAAAGTTTACTACAAAGCCAGACCCTATGAATTGAAATGATCATTTTACCACAAAGGAAAGCTGCTTTTTGCGAGAACCAACCAACATCAAGTTTTACAGATAGAGACTTGGGAATCAGACATGTGCCTTAAGAAAACTTTCTTCCCCTACAACCTCATTATCTTCATTTCATCTTTCAGAACTTGCATTTAAAATTACACAATTATCACAAGCCTACCCAGAACAGTGTACCACACAGCTGTACAAGTTTAAAGCACTAAAAAAATATTTTCCGAATTAAAAAAATTGCTATTCCTTCTCATCTGTAGCATTCATCCTTGCTCGGAGATAGCAAATTAAAAAATAATTTAAAAAAAAAAAAGTCTCTTCCTTAGTTCACGTATTCTCTCTGATTTTCTGCCAGGTGATCTGCTGAGCATTTAGTTCTTTATTCACTAGGACAAAGTCCAGTAATTAAGTCTGTTTTTATATTTTTGGGCTTTTTCTGTCCCTCCCATTATGAATTCCTTCAACCATGAAGGCAGCACTATTTTTTCCTTTAGCCTCTCCCCTTTTTTTAACAGAAATTTGAAAGTAAATTATATCCTTATCCATTTATTTAAAAATGTTCATAAATTTATATTCTCTAAAAATTACAAGGTTGTGGGGGTTTTTTAAATTGTCAAAGTTATCTGCAAGATACTTAAGTATAAATGGCATTTTCCTGTACATGTTCCTCATGACAACAATGCAATATACCCACAGCCTAGAGACTAGGTTTTCAACATTTTAAAACGAATTAAAACTGACACTTTCCACTGTCTCCATCCCCAATGCCTTTCAGAACTGTTATTCATCTCTGATAAATGAAGAAACCTGAATAAATAGATTTCTTACTCTACACATGTAAAGTGACATAACTTTTCCGGACTACTATTAAGAGCTAAATCATACAGCTACATATAAGAACACTTCAATAAACAAAGATACCTTTTTATTTGTCCTGTTCTAAAAAAATTTTGTAAAAATTGAAAAGAAAACTTTATATTTCCTAAACAAATGATAAGGCATTAAAACATCACCTTAAACATAAAAACACATTTCACTACCAACCATCAAAGTACTGAACTGTACCAGGAGCAAGCAAAAGAACAGAGAGTAAATGGAATGCACATGTTGGGGCTTAAAATAAGAGCACACTACACCACTCAGAAACAAAAAATTTACTCCAGCACTACAATCTTATAATCTTTAAATGCAGGGGAAAGTATTTCTTTTCACACAGACCTAGCTTTAATGTTATACAACGATGCAAAGGTTGGCAGAACAAGGAACAGCACTTCAAAGGTCCCAACCAAATACTGTAAGTCACCAGCTGTATGATACAATCAAAGCCTCCCAGACAAGCCACATTCCTCAGTAAAATTCAACAGCTCAGTATAAACAAGTGGCTTGCAAAGGAGTTGCAAACTTACCAAGAGCTACGGCGTGTCCAAATAACCAACTCAAATGGAAAAGAAACCAGGAAAACAACAAAAATCAAACCACAGCATTCATCACTGCTCAATACCTTGACTGCTCTACTAGAGAGTTAGCAAGAGCAAAGGCAGGATATAGCTGGGTTTCCTAAGTGGCACAAGGTGTCTCTGTTTCAGCAATTAAACCTTGGCTCTAAGTTCAGGTGATTACAATTAACAGAATATATCCATTCCTTAATGGCTGGCTAAACTGCTCACTAAAATATCTGTCTCTTTAAGCTCCAGGTGAATGTTATCAAAATCAGTCAGTTATTTTTAGGGTCATACTTTCAGACATTCAATTTGATAAGAATTTCAGAACACCAAACCTGTATTTCCTATAGCTTTCCTATTTTCCTACAGGGATTATGTTTGAAAATGTGGCGGGGTCATTAACATTACTTATTTCAATACAAGGAAAGTCGTTCATACATGTTTTATTAGAAGAGTCAAGGATCAGATGATTTCCATTTGAAATTATTTATTTGACAAAGCCAAAACTTTCTGTCAAAAACATGTTAGGTTTCCATGCAAACGTCTTTCAGAGGCGTTCTGGATAAAAAATGCAGTCACTGGCCAGAAAGGGAGAAACCACCTGCTACAGTGACAATACACATCTGAGATGCAGGAAACCCATTTTCAAGTCCCCAGTTTGTTTAATTTATTCCAGGAAGAAAACATATATTGCTCTAACACACACTGGAAAGTGAATCATCAGTATTATTAAATGAATTCCTGAACTGCGGTTTACACTTTTACTACATTGAATGAAATTTATGAAAACGCTCGAATTTTATCTCATTTATGACAATACAACCACACAAAAAAATACTCTCGGGTTGGTATGGTCAGTATGATTTTACATTTTCACCTTTAAAATAACTGCTGGGGTTAAAATGGTCAACAGAGATTAACATTTTTCTCTTCTAAAGTAACTGATGCCTCTGACATAATCCATGCCATCTATGACCTAAAGGCACATACCACCATAGTCAGTAGGCACTGTGTCATTGATTTAAACAGAATTTTACTCCAAACCTCGTATAATAATAATAATTCTGCTCACTAAAAAAAAAATTCATCATATTTTACAAATGTCTGTTGAGGAAAGTTCCCTTTTTGAGCACCCAGGAGCTACCCTGGCAGTCACTCTCACTCCTCTGAGCTGTGACCGAGGCCCCTTCACAGCTACACACCCCACACTTACAGTCAGATCACGTTTCCCACAACAGAGTCTCACATGTCCACATCTTTAATATAATTTAATCACACTGCAATAACTACATAACAGCTCTAACTGGTGTCCCCAAGGAGGGACCCTGAACAAAAGAAACCCTGGGCTTTTATACCTTCACGGTCTAAGGGCAGGAAAGTCTGAAGTCAGCTGCTGCTGCTGTGTCCTTCAATGTCCAGTCACCTGCCTGGGCCAAAGGTCCCCAGGCCCTTTGATAAGCAAAGGCTCAGCATTTCAGGAGCTTATACCTTGGCTCCTGCTCCCCAGAGCTCAACCTGCAGCTGCACCCAAGCTACCTGCACAGAATGGATTCTTCAACATTCTAAGGTACTCCTCAAGATTTACTTAACGCCTGTCAGTCCCTAGACAAGGGAAATCAGGAGGATTTAGCATCTGTATCAAGATGAAGAACTTTAAGTGCTCTTACTGCGTATATCAAAATCCTCCCATGGAGTTCCAGTAAAATCTTTTGTCATAGTCTTAGTGATATATCTTGTCAGCAACCCATAATGTTATAAGTTTTATGACTTTTAAATATTAGATATAGAGTAATCAGCAGGAAAAACTTACTCTGTAGTACACATTGGGAGCATGTGTCTGCCTGAGGGAATGAACCTGGATGAACCCAATATTTACCCTTGTAGTACCGATTATATCAAATTTTAAGTAAGGCTGAAAACTGAAAAAATGTAATGATGATCCTTTTACACGCTTTTGTTGAAGGATCATCTGTGTTTCTGGTTTCTTTTGGAAACTTTAATAAGATATACATTAATAATTTTCCAGTATGTGCCCCACTGAGTAAACTAACTGAATTTATAGCATTAAAAAACATCAATTTTGCCTAAGCTCATGGATTACAGTTTTGAAATACTGAACTAACTGTCATGCTATAACAAAAGTTTCAACAAATTAAGGAAAACATGCTAAAAGAGAATGCATGTCCACAAAATTAGGGAAAGAAAGTAAACTATGATCAAGGCATTGAGGCAGAAAGAAATCAGACAATACAGGCATAGCTCTCAGTCTCATTCTTGATTTTTTTTTAGTAATTATATCAGTGACACTGGGAAATTACAGATGTCTTACCTACACTCCCCGGAATAAAAAGTAATCTTTTTTTTTTAAATAAAGCAGGGGGAGGGCAGAATCTAAATCATGTAAAACATCCTTGTACCAGGACAACCGTATTACTGAGTTCAAACAAGTTTTCTTGAATGATTGCACATTTCATATGTCAAGGCCTTCAGCTATTACCTCTCTTGAAGTATTTTGTTTTCAGACAAGCTGCAAGCCCTGAAAGAAATGGTAATTTCAGGAAATACCACCTTATGTTCAGAATGTGTAAATATTTGTCTGTCTTCTCCATACATGAAGTCTGGCAGGTATAAATTACCCAAAGGCACTCAAGACTACTTTCGTCTGGTTGATAAAATCTTCCTTAACTATACATCAGGCATTCAGAAAAGAATATACATTGAAACATTTCAAGTCCACTCTTTCCTACAGTCTGTTTTTTAACACTTCATTACAGTATCCTGGTCTTTACTGTGCTTTGGAAAATTGCTTATTTAGTCTATTTGTTTCTCCTTACTCACCCAATGTCCCCTAAGAGAGCTAAATCAAATACTTCCATGTAGGGAGGTATAATAGCCCGAAGTATCTAAGTAGTAACATTATCTGAATTATTAACTTACATACAGTATTCCTAAATTGTATACCAGTATTTTTGCATTATACAGTAGCTCGGCTGTCTTTCATATTTCCTCCTTTTATAAACCTGAAGGAAGAAGTAGATATTTCTGGTTCCATGGATAGACACAAAACGCATAAAGACTTGTTCAAATTTGCCATACATTTGTATTGTATTTTCAACATGAGTAAGAAATCAGAATCAAGGGCAGACACAGAAAATGTGTTGGGAGAGAGACAGCTTGTTTTCCAGAATCAGTTTGATGGTCAGGATAAACGTACACCTGAAAGAAATTATGAGGTTTTTTTTAAAATTGTTTTCTTTTATTAAGTTCTGTTTTTATAAAAGTATTCTTTTTCACTCCATTTTGTATCAGTCAAAGTTGAGGAAGATAATTTCATAGTCACATCCACACCCTGCTGGATGAGCTGATGCAAATATTACCCATGAAACAGGTGATGTGGTTCTACTCAGGCTTGCTGGCAGAGCCCCATTCTAAGAAAAAGTGTGCACAGAGCTACTAAGGAAAAGAGAGTGAATAGATACACAGATGCTTCTTGCAACAGGACCCATAATATCTACTTCGCCCTCCTACCTTCAGAATAAATTCAGTGCTTTTGCAGATCTCATATAGTAGGATGATAAAGACTGCAAAACAAATCAGATGTATAAATCTTTTTGAGAAATTACAAAATTGAAGGCTTTCATCAAAGGCAGAAAGATGTGGTGATGTGAGAGGAATTGATTAAACCACTGAAGAATGGTGACAAACTGGTTTAAAATAAGATGGAGATTGGGCCAGAAGATTAATAGAGGTGGGGGTGCATGAGTCATACTTGTATAACTCTACTCACTTAAGTAAAAAGACCAAAAACATCTCCATAACAAAAAACCAAACAAATAAAGGCTTCAGAACAGAGGCTTCAGAACTTACACGCTTCTCACAGGAAGCAGAAATTCAGATGGAGAGCAGAAGGAGATGGACGAGAGTTAATGAGGCCTCCAGCCCATGAAAGAGGATCACTGAACCCTAACCTGTACTGCCTATGGGACATAATGTCTATGTGATTGTTTCAGAGTATGTTTCAAAACCGAACAATACATCAAAATGATCTTACTCAAAGAAGTGACAGCAAATATTGAAAATATTGGAAATAGTGCATTTAAGGTAGAGAGGGTAAATATGCCCACTGTGTCAACTAGCATACCAATCTTTTTGAGGTATAGGCCCATTTTTTGTCATCACTGCTGACTAAGTTAGGAAAAGACCTCATTCTTCACCTGGATATATAAAGTCACACTCTCAACAGTAAGTCTCCTGGGCTAACCAGCAATCCTTATTGTGATTGTCATATTGATTATTCCAAACATTCACAGCAAAATTATTAATTTGATTATCAACCAAATGGAAAATTTATCTTTTGCTAAGTTGTATGCACAAATGTCATGAGCTGCCAGAGTTGTGCCCATTAGTGACTGTAAAGAGCTGTGTTTACAGAGCCAGTAGAGCTGCAGGACAAACAGCAGAACTGTTCGTACAAACCTGTTTTAGTGTAGCTCTCTATAGACCTACAGCAGCAGTAACACTGCTGAGGACTGTTAGCTTTAGCTGCTTGTGCTGGCACTTCCATTTTCTTACTCAGGGAATTTGCATGAAGAGTATTAATTACAGAAGTCAGAACACAGTAAGATAATAAAGGCTGAAGGAAATTCTCAACTCCCTCAAAGCAGAAAGGAAAGAATGGAAGAATTTTTTTTTCTTTTGTTTAATGCCAATTAGGAAAGCGTGGTTGAGCTTAATCATAGAATTGAAACACAATTAAACATTCCTATAATAAATTTATGGTTATTATTTACAACTTGGTTGTGGCTAATAACCAGTGAGATTGATGCCTATTATAATAGATAAAGTATAATTAGGGAATATTAGATATCTTATGTACTAAATGGCTATCATATATCTCTTCTTAAAAGGCTGTCACTATATTTTAGAAAAAATTAAAAATAATAAAATACTATTAGAAACACAGTATAATGAGTAGGAGAAAGGAATAGGTTCTAAAAAATGGATAAGACATTGCTTGCTAAGTTGACCTTTCAGAAATACCCCCTCCTTCACTTATCTTCTAAATGAAAGGGAGGATTATTTTTAATTCCAGCTAATGAGCATAGATATAAGTAATCATAATTAAAAGTCACTCACATTTGAGCCAGCTACAGTTTTGCTATTATAACACAGAATAACACTTGAGTTGAAGTTGCATGACAAATACCATTCTGCTCTGTTTTATTTCAAACTCTTAATTTTGAGATTTTTCAACTGTGACACAACTTTTTCCCCACAAGATAAGAATCTAATTCATCAAGCAATATTATACAGGAACAGAAGAATACATTTCTGTTAAAAGGAAGATCCTCCCTACAGAAGAGTTTAAGTTCAAAACCACCAACAAAGATGACGTTCTTTTGTGAGAGGAGAAATAAAGTTTTCCCATAGTATGAGAAAATATCTTCCTTTTTTAAACACTTTTAACCATGGAAAACAGCAATGGACAGAAAGCTGGAATTTGACATAACAATAATCACTAAAACAAAATGCTTGTGAGTGTTTTATCAAAAATTCTTTCAGAAAAGCTTTTCAAAAGTGTCTGCATACACGGCGGAAGAGGACTTTTTTCCAAGGTTTTGAAGAGCACAGTTAAGGAACACTGCTCTGAATACCTGTGTGTCACTAACTCCATAGAAAGAAGGAAACCCAAAGGCACACAAAATTGTGTGCTTTTGGCTGTTGTGCAAAGTTGCTCTTTCCTCACGCAAACCAAAATTTACTATTTACAACAGCTATGGAGTAAAAGTTGCTGAATGGTGTTAATGATATGTTTATCTTTTCATTTTCTCATGGTCGCTTTTAAGATTAAATAGCACTGGAGTTAGCTACCTTTAGTTCTTACTCAATTGTTTTCTATTCCTTTTGCTACGTATCATTTATGCTCTTTTAACGGTACGATCTTAACATAAAAAAAGCACAATGACTCAATTAAAATAACAGCATACAATAGACCCAGGTGGATTATCTTTTGCTGCACTGTCAAAGATCTTCCTCCAAATACTCCTGAGTATGGTCTCATATGATTTGCATCTTTCTGGCAGTGCTGCATGTTACAGCACGTGGAATAGACTGGGAGAATGGTAGCTGAATTCAGTGTTAGGAGAGCTGAGATGCAACCTGCAAGCACTCCCAGGGGAATCTTGTTTCCAGTTTCCATTACATTAAATTTAAAATCCTAAAATGGTTTTGAAAAAGTGTACGTTCTCTAGACTTATACAGCACATATCCTGTGGGATTAAAAATGACAAGCACTTGCTTTGGTGAAGTTGGATGTAAAATAAGAGTATGATGACAGGATTTGCTTTCTTTCTTTATGCAGAAATGAAGGCAAATTGTTAAAATTCAAGGAAGGATAGTTCTTTTTTCTTGGTATGGTTGAGAACTGGGGCTTGGTTTCATTTCACAGTCTAATATTAAAGCTCATTAGCTCAGAGACCCTCAACTATTCCAAAGAGAAGCAGTTTACAGGGCCCTGTTTAGTTTCCCCTGTGTTTTCAGAACCACAGAATGGAATTTCTTTTTCAATCTTCATTTCTACAGTAAGGATGCGGGAAAGGTTATTATCATGTTGCTAGGGGAAATCCATCATCCCATCATCAAAAGCCAATATTACTGACTGAAAGTATTTGGAAGGGGTTATGACTTGTAAAACTTGTTATTCACATTACTACTGGAACAATACTGCTCTCTCTTGGAGTTAGTCAACGAGAAATAACAGAAACTGTTAAATTGTAAAGTACTCTTTTTTTTTTTTTTTCTGCTAGAGGGCACTGGCTGTGAGATGTATTTGACTTATTCCTGGTCTGACCTCCAATTTACTTGAATTCCAAAGGAAAATGTTTCCTGTTTGGAAAACTGATTGAAAATGAAAGCTTAAATAATACTCCCTGCCCTAATTTTTCAGTTTCTTGTACCATTTTCTACTAGACTTTTCATAGGAAATATATCTTTATTGTTCTATTAGAGCAACTATTCCACTTCAAATAAGTAATTTACAACCCATTTTGAGCTACACAAGCACCATTTCCTTTAAAAATAAAGGCACTACAACATACTTGTCAGAGCACCCCTGACGCAAACAGAGCAGCATTTGCTTACCTCAGCATGAGAGTTCATTGAACTTTTTCAAGTTAGATTTTCTTACCTCTTACACCTTTATCTGAGCTGAGCAGCCCGTTTCTTTTTATGTGACATATCATAGTGGTTTTCCAGACACGGGGAGACACAATAACTACTGAGTCTGACTTAGAATCTTGACCAGACTTCAGTGTGCTTTTAATGCAGTGTCCCAATGAAAAAAGACGTGCACCCTAGAGTCTTGGCACAACACTGCTCGATTTCAGCCACATGTGACTGAGGGGCAGGGGTCTCATAAATGTTAAATCACCAAAGAGCAATGAGAATCAGTGAACAGCCTGACCACTGTTATCCCATTTGTACCCCTGCTGATGAAACAACTGAGCAAGCACAACCCTTAACCATTCTAGTAACAGGAATCATTTGTTCATGAACAGCTAGTTGATTATGACCTACAGGCTACAAATCTTGCACAGACATATTGTAAAGTACTCAAATAAAAAAGGGGGTTTTCTTCAGAGTTGGCCAGGTCTGAAGGCTGCTGGTATTTCCTGTGCTGTGGGCATGTGCAGGAGAGACACAAACTATTAATTCCAGTTCCTCATTCTTAATTTAGCACCATCACAAAGTGACTGAAAGCACAACCTAAGCAACTAATTTTATCCAAACAAAAGGTGGAAACTTACTCAGGAGAGGGAAAATTTTAAATTTTTAAAAGGGATATTCCTGTGAGTGTAACTTACTCCATATTATGACAACTGAGTCAATGCTGCTCTTCTTTATCTAACCAAACAACTGGCAAGGTGACTTCTTTGCTTCCCAGCACAGCACTGCTCTGAATACCTGGGTGGCCTGAGGAGAACTCTTCCAAGAACCCAGCTCTGCCTAAGGCCATTCTGTATGCCAGGGCTGGAAACCATGAAGTCAGGTGAAAAAGTGACACACTGCCACTCGTTCCTCACAGCTTAAATCTAATGAAGTTTTGGACACTGTCTGAACATTTATTATTAAAATTAATTAAACTGCCAGCCCTGTGGCTTACACTGGATTTATAACAAACCTGTTCTTCGACAGATCTTTAATGTCTCCTGTATCTTTGGAGAAACTAATCACTGTTTCATTAAAACATGTACTTGAAATACAAAAGAAAGAGAAATCTGTTGATAGTACACACATATACAGGAACATACATATCAAAACATATCACCAGCACAGGAAATGGATAAAAGCACAGTCTTATAAATAACAGTTCATAGCTCTAGTCTGCTGGAAAAATATTCCTCTCAAAACCAAGAACATTTTATTCTAGTCATTTCTTGAAAATTGCATGCTAGATACACAAGACATCTGCTGATAACACAGTAATTTAAACAAAAGGAAGAAGCAATAACAGCACTTTGTGGTACCCCAGATAACATGATAAGACAAAATTAACAGACAATAGTTAGTATTAAATTAATTAACCATACCTTGAAAAATAACGGCTCCTCAGGGAGAGGGCTAACAGGGAGTGAAGTGGTGCTACTAGCTGGACTCATGTCCGTACTCTGAAAGAAAAGCACACAGGAGTTTGCATTTTCAATCAAGTTCTATGGACAGCTTTTTACATTTTGTGAGAGAAAAAAAAAAAAAGCTTGAAAACAACACTGAAAATCCAACCAAACTAGATTGACAAGGCAACTGCAATCTGTATTCACTTTTATTTTCACTATTTATTCACTTGTGATTAGTTCAAGTACTTCACTAATGGTTAAGTACTCTGCATTTTCTTTATTTTAAATTAACTCCCCATTCAAAGACTGAAATACATGCATGAGTACACAAATTAGCCCTAATACGTGAAAAGAAACAGGGAAGACTGAAGTTATCAATAAAAATAAGTCATTATTCTTCAATGGACCTGTCAAGTCTAAATGCTTGAAATGATTGATCTAAAACCCTAGTCTTTCTAAGTAATAATACAGTAACCTGTTGGTTAGCATGTTTATTATTTTTACATATGTGACAGATATGAAAAGAAATGTGGAGACTCTTAATGATTTGCAATAGTACTAATAATAGAACAACATCTGGATTTAAAAACATATATAAACAATATCAAATTGTTCTGGAGAAAACTAGAATATATGACACTTCTTGGGAAATAACTCCTTAAATGCTAAAATTAAAAGAAATCCATCACAACCACCAATAAAACAGAAAAGATATAACAAAAAAACACAACAAATTTGCATGGTCTAGAAGTGCCTCTCCTTTTCACACTGCAGCATTGCAATGCAGAATGAATTAATGAATTCAGCTTGTTTAACTAATCTGATACCTGTTTTCATGGCAATATGAATCTACTCTGAGCCCTTTAAAAAACCCAGATTCTGCAAGTGAATACTGCTCCACCCATTAAGTGATAACAGATCACTGATCAGAAGATTTTTTTATATTATGTAGAGACACCACATTTTATTTAACCAACTAGTACAGGATGAAAAATGAGACAAAATTTTGGGTACAAAATCCCTATGTCAGATCTCAAATAGAGTGCACAGACTTCAAAGTTAACACCTACTGAGAAAATTTCTGAGTTTAATTAGATACACATCAGTTACACCACACTGGAAAGCAAAGACAACAATTACTTGTTAAATAAAAGGGATGCAAATAAAGGAGAAAGAAGGGGACCATGGTAATTATTTCCTAAGAGAAACAGAGAGCCAGGTAATTAATAACACATGGAACACAGAGAAGTTGTTGAGGAATAAGGGAGATTACAGCTAGTCAGAAAGCCAATATTTCTGTAGAATTGATGGCTCCGGTATTCAGAAACATTACAAATTTTACCATGGACTCTTGCACTCAACCAAGAAAACTGGTCAATAATCTTTACAAAAGGAAGTGAAACATAGCTCTTTTAGATTAAACTCAAAATGCAGACAGACTGGACATCTCCTCTGTGGGAGCATTCTGCCTCAAAAGCCAACAGTTCAGATGAGGACAATTTGTCTTTTAATTTGCACAGAATAGAAAAAAACCTAAGATGGGATAAAAATCAAGTAGCTGCTTCCAAACCAAATCAAGTGCCCTAATTTGCAATTACAAGTTGCAATGACCATGTTGCTTGACAAAACATCTCAGGGCACATACCTCAGAAAAACATCTGCTCTTCCATGATGGACATGAGCCAGCCCAGGTCTGAATGTCACCCTGGTGTGGCACCGTGCCTGAACTAGTAAGGCTGTTGAGAGATGGGGTATATTCGAAGGAGCACTGTGACTACACAGCTTTTGGACTGAAAATGGTTTGAGACTGGCCAGATAGGAGCTTTGGCAGAGGAGACTGTGCCTGACTAGAGCTGTCCACATGTACAGTGGCCCCTCCAAGAACTCCAGTAATTTTCCCCTCTAAGGAATGCACAGCAGTTTCCATGCCCTTGTAAATTAATTAAATTCAGTGGCTCTAACACAGTTTATTATAGCACAGAATTGAATGGGACAGCACCAAAAGTGTTGTTTCTTGAGCTACTAAAAACTAATTGCTGTTTTGAGAGGTGCTGTCAGCTTGCCCTCCTGAAGGTATATACTAACAATTTCAAACAACATCACACTCCCCCCCTAAATTTACTGTCCATGGTGTATTTATCACAATCACACTTTGCAATATCACTGTGAGGAATTCACCCAATGGGTACTTTTTATTTGATGTTGTCTAAACCAATTCTGTTCTCATAAAAGCCACCTCTGGAAGTCCAGCTTAAAGTTGATAGGTTTTACTTATAAATTAACCAAAAGATGCAACACCATTATGCTATAATTACATCTTATAAGTCATTATGAAAGTTACACAAACATAATTTCTATCAAATTACAAATATTAGGCAAAATTACCTAAATTAGGACATCTAATTTTGCAGTACTTTTCTGTTCAACTATCATTTTAATATGTATTTTTGACCCATAAAATGCACAGCTGGGTTTTAGTCTGGAACAGGCTGTTACAATACAGAGCATTATCCAGACATTATTAGAATTTTGCCAGCAATTGTTCCATGATTGCAAAGATCAATGCTCAAGTTTCATTCTAATTTCTGGAGCTGATCAGTCTAAATATACGTTATCCTTCCTGTGCAACTGAATGGGTACCTCGGAGTCACTGCTAGACAGTGTTAATCATTTATCCTTGGAGAGCAATGTTAAAAATGTGATTAACTATCAAGAAGTTTCTTTATAACAAGGCAAAGGAAGAAAATAAAACTAAGAGAACAAATTTCTACATCCTGTTTGGAGATCAAGGATCAGGATCCCGTTTGAGGACAGACTACCACCGTTGGAGCCAGATGAAAGAAAAAGCAGCTCTTTCTGGAACTATTTTAGAGTAGTTACAGGCTTGGCTTTGTTTTCTTCCATTTGTGTATACCTGCCTGAGAGCAGAATGTTTCACAAACCTAAATACTGACATAAATTGTCTAACAGCAGAGCAGAGAATACAGTCAGTGGTTTTCCAACAACACAGAAGATCAGGTATGTGCACGTTGTTAAAAACATGCTCCTTTGAAAACCAGAGTCATCTTCCGGTCTGCAGCAACTGTTCTTTAAACGAAAGCACCTCACAGATTCAGATTTTTTGTGGTACAAACCCTTGCCTTTAATCTAATCTTTTCTAGGAAGTGGCCCACGTATCAACTGTCATTAATTGTACCATAAAATAAGGACTGTCCACTGACAGAAGCCAATTTAATTTGCTAGAACTGCTTTTCAACAAGGGTAAACACTGCAATGGTAGTTGGCAGACACTGACTTCTCTGGAGATCAGTATCACAATTTATTGATCTAAGAAGTTAATACTGACAGAGAAAACCTTCAGTGGATATTAGAGCTAGAGATCAAATAAATCTTTATAATAACTGAAGAAAAGACAATCTGTGTACTTTATAGCTTTTACTAAGGAGTGTTGAACTGACTTGCAGAGTGATGGTTTTAGTTATATCATAAGTTATGTCACAAAGTACCATTTTGTAATCTAGAAGTTGAGTAGAGCTAGGAAATGAATAAGTGTAGTCAGCAAACTCAGTAGTGACATTTTGATATACTGAAGGTAATCAAAGACCTCCAAATGGATTTATTAATGGGTCTGCATAGCATCTTTATGAAATATTGTACTTAAATGTTATTATCCCATTTTATCTGTGGAAGTGAAAAAGAAGGGAAAGTGATCCGCTCAAACCTGTGAAGGGAGGTTAGAAACAAAGACACAATTAGAAATCCTGTTATTCTTCCAGACTGTGCAATACTTTCCTATACACTTTTGGAGTCCTCTGATTTCTGTAATTTATAACTACTTAGCATCATGAAGAGGCTTTGCTGATACACCTACATCATGCAAAAAAATTTCTATAAAAAATTTGAGGCCAGAAAAGTGAATATGAGTTTAGATAAGAAAAAACAGGAGATACACAATACAAACTTTCATCTCCTACCTGCCCCCCCCTCCATGTTTGAGAAACTGTCCCCAACACCTCCAGTCTCTCTCACTAGGAATGGAAGTGCCTCGTTATATAATGTGGCTAGGCTTATTTTCTAACGTCTCTGAATAGAATGCAGGTAGTTACTTATAAATCTCTTTCATGTGTCTTTTATTAGAAGGCATAGTTAATTATTCTTACTAATTACTAATAAATGCAATTAAAAGCTGAGACATTTCATTATTGTTTTCCAGCATTTGCCTGGTCTTGCTGCTTGCTGCTCCCATAGCTTAGAAGGCCACCTGAGCTATTGCAGCTCCCAGTGCAGGGGTCAAGCATAAATTACATCTGCTACTCTGTCTTGCTACCTCTTTTTTACGCAAGTACGTGAGGCGAAGGTGGCCAAGTAAGTTTTCAGTCATTCAATTATCTACTACTATTAACACTCAGCAATTAGTATAGAGGTGTACAGATTAGACCTGACTGCTCTTACAATCTAAGCAAAGCTAATCATCTGAGTTGTGAAATGCCAGTGGGAAATTTCACCTCATATAAGACACTGATCTATCACTTAACAGCATTTGTATGTCTAGTGCTATGTTTATTTTAGAAGACTCTGAGTTCTCAGGAAGTCTATCAAATCTAATACTTTGCATAATAATTTTTTTCAGCAAGGAAGGATCAGTAGGAAGCATATTTTGTCAGCTTTCTATTTTGAAAAATAGCTAGAAAGCTGCTCTTTTCGCCTTTTAATTGGGATGAATCAATTATAAAGCCCATAACCAGCATGCAGCATAAAGTGTGCATAACCACTCCACAATTTGTTGCAGGGTTACAGTGTTTAAAGTACTTCAGACTCAAATTATATTTTCACATTATTTATATTCAATATAAACTGAATTTACCCAAATATTTAAACTGACCAAGTTACCTATCTCTCCTCTCCTTATATTAAGTGCAAAAACATAAGAATGCCAAAACAGGCACAATTTATTATTACTCCTGGCTTTTCGGTTTCGAAAAACGGCAATATGAAAATCCTTAACAT
Source organism: Pachyramphus minor (assembly GCA_013397135.1). NCBI lineage: Eukaryota > Metazoa > Chordata > Aves > Passeriformes > Tyrannidae > Pachyramphus > Pachyramphus minor. Next base: position 517,931 of record VYXB01008200.1, on the reverse strand, counting down.
AAAAATAATTTAGCAGCTGGTGCAAGGAAAACACCTTAATAAACACGTTTTTAAACGTGTAAAATTAAAGAAAGAGATCTAGCCATTTCTGCTATACAGTGGAGTATACACAGAGGAAAACCTCAGTATTTTTATAAGCACAGAAATGTCACATTTCTCATAACAGACAATGACACATACATCACTATGTAAATAATAGATTTATGCAACAGCAAATACCTCTCCCTTTCTGCTCTTTATTTTCCCCTTGCTCATCCTTCCAGTTTATCTTAATTCCTTGCTTTCCTCCACAAAACTCATAATCAACAGAGACACAAGTTTCCTTGGTCAGATAACTTCCTGGCACACAGAGATTAGATGACGGGTCCATTAATATGTAGGAGAAAACCATTTTTACCTTCCCAAACAGCAAATTCACCTCGAGTTAATCTCTAAAAACCCCCTTCACTTCCATCACAAGCAGAATCTAATTTCAAAAGTCATTTGGACAATGACTTTGGGGTTAACATCTTTTGGAGGAGAGAACTGTAGGATCATCAATCAGTCACTGTGTGAGTTGGGACTGCTACTATGACACATTATATTAAATGCAACTCCAGACATATTTTTATCCTAATGAAAACCCGGGCGTTGCTTTCACAGATGCAAATGCTTTGTTGACAACATAGTCGAGAACTCATTTCCTTGAGCAAAACTCCACTCCTTCCTCAGTTTCTATTGTTTCTTTCATACTTCATTGACTATACTATCCAGCCTTGACATTTTGTTATTGTATATTCTTCCCTAATAATATCATATAACATCAGCTTTTTCTGCTCTTTCAGCAGGCAATTGAGAGAACCAAGTGCTCTCCTGGGATTTTAATCTGCAGGCTGCCTATTTCAATTGCTTTTCTTTCCTTGCAGGAGATCTTTCAGGTTCAAATGTACACATTTTTTTTTCTCAAACTGCATTCAGCTTTGTGGCAAATATGATGGTTGTCTCACACAGTAGGTTCAGTGGGGGTTTCGCTGGTTTTTTATTTACTCTAGTCACAAAGACATGTTCTTTCTCCAAAGCCTGCATCATAGCACTAAGAGTAACTACCTGATACTCCATACCACAGTCATAGCCTGAATCTAGAAGAAAATGTCTGCATCCACTCAAAGAAGAGCGTATCAGCAAAGAATTTGTGGGCCCTCTCTAACTCCTACATCTTCCCTGCATAGAGATCCATTCTTTTTCTGCAATTCCAAATGAAACACTTAGAAAAGAAGTAACTAATTAATTAAACTGAGAAAGGTAAAATCAGGTACCATAATTGTCTCCTCTCCCTCCCTTACATGCACATACATGTTCTGCATCATTACACAGTATAATAAATTGGGACAAAGATAGAAGTTGTAGCCAAAAAGGATCAGATATTAATCAATCCAACCAATAAATGCACCTACAATTACATTAATGAGGACAAAAATATATACAGACTATATTACTGGATATGTGGAAGTAATTATCTTGATGAGTTAGGACAACAATGCTTCTGAAAACAGGTTGTTCTCTAAGTTCCTCTGAACTATCCACAGATGGCCATTGTTTCAGCCAGACATGGATTTAGGTGCCAGTTTCACCAAAACAGTTCCTATGCTCACATACACATATACTCATACAATTAACTGCTCTTCATGAAGCACTGAAAGATATTGTGATCTCCTTACAGTGTCTTTTTCTAGTCTACAAGAGACACAATTACTTTGAGGAAAAAATCTATTTCCACTAGCTATTAATGAAAATTTTTCTTCAAGGTACACATTTTAACACAGACTAAACTCATGTCCAAAAAACTACAGGTTTTACTGTTCAGTGTATCTCTTTGCCTAAAAGTAAACAGGGATATAGGCGCTATCTCCTGCAATATTGTGGTCAGTCTTCTGACTACAGTTTCCCTGTCATAGAGTGTTTTAATCTAAATGAGGGCAATCTTTCGTAATACTAACAAAACTTTTTAATTCTGAACATGATGAAGCCAACATTAATAATTTGCTGCTCAGTTGTCCAGTTGTTTCCTACCTTTACTTTAGTTTTTAAGCACCATGTAGGCAACTTTGCCAGATTTTCACACTGGTGTTTTAATATGAGGGCTATGTTTTATTTTTCTGTGATTCCCAAAAAGACTCAGATGCCTTCAATTGCTATGCATTTCACTGAGGTTTAACAAGCTATTTTGCACTTTCTAAATGTTGAGATTGCAATTATTCTCACTTCTTCATCAGTTCTCAGAAGGGTTTTTACAATTTCAGTATGGAACCACTTCTGACAGTGTATTTTAACTTATTTAGACGCAGAGGCTCCATTCTCAAAAGTGCCTTGAATTACCCAATAAAAACTTAAAGGAAACGTTTCAAACATCTGTATGTGTCCGCTGCTAAATCAAGGAAGGCACAATTAGGGTTTTTTTTCCCCACTACAAGAAAAGAAGCGAGTGACATTTTACAATCTGAAATACATTTTCCATGGCTGCAGCACTGCTTCCATATAATGTTGATAGAGATAAAAGGTAAATAATTAGTAAGTTTTGCCCTATTATTTGCTTCATAGTGGTTTTAATTGTAATACAGTTTAATGATTTCAGGAAGTTGAATTTCTTTGTGCAATATAAGGCAATATTTCAGCTTCTGAAATGTAGAAATTTTGATTACCGTAGACATAATTTCTAGAAAGCTAAGCCTGCTTTTTGGTTTAGGAAGCAGGTTCTAAAGTGAGGTTGGTCAAAATAGAATGAAAATTCCTTGATTATGTAACTGTGCAACATGCTGACTTTCCACCCTCACACAGCAACTTTCATTCTCAAAGGACAGAAAAAGGGTAGGGCACAACAGGTAACTCAATTCCCATCCTACCAGAGGGTTCAATAAACGACCCCAACTGCAGTAAGCTCTCCACAATTTTTCCAGTTCTACTTTTTCTTCTTCCCTGCTCTATTCTAATACTTAATACAGCACTAATCAAGATATTCATAGAATCACAGAACTGTGGAATGGTTCAGGTTGGGTTGAAAAGAAGCTCAGAGATCACCTAGTCCCAACCCTCTCTGCTGTGGGCTGGGACACAGACCAGGCTGCTCAGAGGCTCAACCTGGCCTTGAACACTTCCAGGGACGGGGCATCCCCAACTTCTCTGGGCAACCTCTGACAGTATCTCACCATCCTCACAGTAAAGAATTTATTCCTAACATCTAACCTAAACCTACTCTCTTTCAGTTTGAAGCCATTCCCCCTTGTCCTGTCACTACATGGCTCTCTTCATGTACTGGAAGGCCACAATTAGGTCACCCCTACACCTTCTGTTTTCCAGGCTGAACAATCCCAATTCTCTCAGCCCTTCCTCATAGGAGAGGTGCTGCACCCCTCTAATAATCTTCATGGCCCTTCTCTGGACTTGCTCCAAGATGTTGATGTCCTTCCTGTGCTGTGGAACCCAGAGCTGGATGCAGTGCTCCAGGTGGGATCTCACCAGAGCGGATTAGAGGAGCAGAATCATCTCCTTCAACCTGCTGGCCACACTGCTTTTGATGCAGCCCAGGATACAGCTGGCTTTCTCATCCACCCACACCCCAAGACTGTCTTCAAGACTCTCTGATCTGTCTCATCCTGCACAACATCTCACTTGCACAGCATCTCCTGTGCACTTCCCATTCCTGCACCCATCCCATCACCAACACTACTCCTTTTGTACCCCATCTATCTGAACCTGAAATTATTCTCACCTTCTCTGCATTTCCCCTTTCCTCTGGTCAACATCCATCCCCTTTAGTCCACATACAGGCTATTACATACATTAAAATATATCTAATATATCTGAAGTATATATAGTGTACATATAGTGTGTATGTATATATATATATTTAGATATAAAAATACACAAAATTGACTGAAAAAAATCTTTCTGTAGCTGCTGTGATGCAGCAGCCATACAACTGGTTTGCTACTTAAGATATATACACATTGAAGCTGGTCAAATAATGAATGTCTGAAAAATACGTAAGATTTTGCTAAAGTATTTTGACAGAACTTCTCAGCTCTAAGCTCTATGCATTCTGGGGAGGCCAAACTACACTGCTTAAGAAACTTGCAAAGGAATAGAAGAGTTAAAAATTGTCTGTACTAGTATTTAGGCATTCCATTATCATTATTTTTAGAGCCCTCAGTTGAGCATTTTGTTTTAATTTTTGTGGTTTGCAATGGAATTATATACTAAACTTGCTGAGATATCTGAACAGCGTTTGATAAAGCCATTAGCAATAAAATATTCATTTTTTATTTATATTATGTCCAGGAATACAAATGAGTATAATTTCTTCCTACCGCTCAACATTAATAGGGAAACCAGGGAGAAAAATTGAACACAACTTTCACATTCATTTAGCTACAATAAAATATAAAGAGCTTTTCAAATGAAAAACACTTTAAAAATAATAATGTCTGGTTTTTTTGGAGGCACTGTTACATGCATCTCCACTATGGTATTTATATATTTTTTAGTTGGTAATTCCACAAACCAAGGTTAAGGTACTGGCTCTGTCACCATGTGATAAATCAGTATGCCTTGAAATAGCTTTGGCTGAACTATTACAAAAATAAATCAGCAAATGAGGAGACATTAACAAACTCCTAGATTCATGCTACAGGCTATGAGTTTATCCGTACTCACGTTACCCCACAAAGCAGCTGGCATTCCAGCTTATCTGATGGCACTCTCTCTGCACGGCTCCATTGAGTTTCTTTTATTTGCTTCTTTTCCCCTTGAATCCACCACTATGATTTTGGCTGTCAGCAGCTGCCACTGCTTACAAGAATCTCTGTAGGCTCAGTTATGGTAAAAACAGAAGCTTTTCCTGGCATCACTGTTCAATCTTTCACTCCTCAGCACCACAGAGGTGATGGCAGGTGCTAACACCACTTGGCTGCTGCAAGGAGGCCCTGTGGTTGTCACTGCATCAGCTGCTTCCAGAGGCAAGCTCGTGCAGAGCAAACTGCATATGACTACCTCATCCTAGGCATGAGCTGTCATCTGAGTTAAAAGCAAAAGCTAGTTTCCCAACTTCTTCCTAAAATCCCCAAGAACTCCAAAAGAAACCGATATTCATAGGCATATAAAAGAATACCCTGAGAGATCATAGGATCTGCAGGCAGCAAAAATACTCTGGGTTTAAATGATGTCCATCAGCAGAGCTGGGCTGAAAAACCTGGCTCACAGTATTTCCTCTGGCTCTTATCCTATTGCTGCTCTCAACATTTCAGGAGTGATAAGCTCAATACAAAAATTTCATCAGTCTCTTTTTTCACGTCTCCTGAAGTTGGGACAATTTACTATTTGTCTGCATCAGATAGTGCACACAAAGTAGAATCTTGAAAAGGAGGTTGCTCTGAGAATAGAGGCAAATGTTTTTTTGGTGAAAAGTTTGCACTGAAATACAGGAAGTGAACAGATAAAATACAAGGAACTTTTAGGACACAAGAAGATGCAAAAATACACTTGTGGAACACTGCATTTCCAACAGAAGAAAACAATATTGAGGGAATGCTAAAATCAATATTGCCATGCCTATCTATTTTATTCCAGCTTTTCAGTTAATGGCCTCAGACTTTTTTCCTCTAAATTCTGCGTCAATCAGAGCACATTATGATGGCCTTTAAAAACTTCTCGGTATATTTTTTTTTTAACATACAGTACTCTTATTGCAATAGGGGAATGTTGTAAAGGGTCTGCAAGCTGCCCACATACAATCAGAAGAAAATTCTGCTGCCAGGTTTCAATCTTTTCTAGTCTAATGGCCCCGTTTCTTTCACTCGGTTATGGCTGCTCTTTGGTAGTATAAAGTCTAATTGGTTTCTGTATTAGAAGGGCAATGGACAGGTACCCAGAAGCAGTTTTAATCCTTGTCATAACCAGAGAGGCAAGGGTTCAGTCCCAGGAGTTCCGTGAAATCTTATATTAAATAAAACTCCATTAGTAACTTTTTTAAAATAAGGAAAATTTGCAACTTTTACTGATGACTCTTTAAAACAAGATATTAACAGTGAATACAAATGACTTGTACATTACTTGTTTGTTTTCTGCAACTTAGAGAGTGTCATATCTATAAAGCAGGGGGGAAAAATAAAGCCCTTTTGTAGCTTTTTGACAGATGCAAGCAAAAATCCAACAGAAAATCTTCATCACGTAAGTATAGTTTTCCTGAAGGAAAATGACAATTTTCATAGGATTCTTGCTGAATGCTTTTAACAGGCTATTAGAGGCAGGAATCTAAACTTAAGTAAAAATACTGTGGTTAAAAAAGCTGCTTGCAGGTATATATTTTTCAAAATATTTTTACAAAATCACACAAAATAGAAAACAATTCATATTATTATTATTATTACAATCTGTTACCACAAATTTCTTAAAAAATAGGAACTTTGTTTTTAAAACATCACTAGTAAATGTTTTTTAAACGTTACTAGTATCCAAGGTGCAAGGTATGGTTGACACACTAAAAGGATGGAACGCCATCCAAAGGGATGTGGACAAGCTGGAGAAGTGGGCCCATGGTAAGCTCATGCGGTTCAAGAAGTGATAGAGAACAGGCCTGAGAAGAACAAGGGAGTTTCAGAAAATGAGAGGCTGGACATGACCCAGCACTGTGCACTCACAGCCCAGAAAGCTCCACCAAAAGCAGCAGATGTGGGCAGCAGATCAAAGGAGGTGATTCTGCCCCTCTACTCTGCTCTGGTGAGACCCCACTTGGAGCGTTGCATCCAGTTCTGGGGTCCGCAGCATAGGAAGGACATGGATCTAATGGTGCCGGTCCAGAGGAGGGGCACCAAGATAATCAGAGGGATGGTGCACCTCTCCTATGAGAAAAGGCTTGGAGAATTGGGTTCCATCAGCCTGACAAAGAGAAGGCTTAAAGGGGGTCTGTAAGAATAATAGGGCAGACTCAAGCAGAGCCAGTTGCAAAAGGACTAGGGGCAATCCTAAAAGAGGATGGGTTTAGCTTAGATATAAGGAAGAAGTTTCTTACAATGAGGGTGGTGAAACCCTGAAACAGGTTGCACATAGAGGTGGTGAATGCCCCATCCCACGAAACATTCAAGGTCAAGCTGGACAGGGCTCTGGGCAACATGGTTGAGTGGAAGATGACCCTTCAACCCCCTGCAGGTGGGTTCAACTAGATGACCTTTAAAGGATTTTTTGTCCTTGAACATAGGGATATATCACAGAATTCCAAATCTTCAGAAAGACAAGCAAGGGCCTTCACCAGATTTATGCAGCAGTGACTTATACTCAGCAGTCACAATTCAAGTTCCTGATCTTCCTGTTTCACAACCCATTTCAAGCAGATGAAGGGTACTGCCTGCACTGAGTGTCATGTAAAAATGGGGCCTGAAGTAATGAATCACAATTAATAAAGTTCAATTTATGAAATCAACAGCAAAAAGACAAGGAAAAATCAAGCAGGGGAAAAATGTAAGAATGCATGAACATCAAAATAGCATTGATAATTAATTTTCTATTTTCTATTTTGAGCATTATCACTTCTGCAGTTTCATTTGAATTTATTTATAAATAAAGCTGATTAATGGTTTATATTATAAAATGAATTCAAATGTCAATTCTTATGATAATTTAAATACTTTTCAAGAGAAACATCATTTTCTTCTGCTGCTTCTCATTTAAATCTGTGCCTCAGGTGCCCAAATTTAACCTTTATCTTACAGCACCTTTGTAAGCAAGGCTAAGTTAATCTTTGAGGCAAAGTCACCCAGTTCCTCCACAACTAAACTATCTTCTCCCCTATGGACTGCGCAGCAAAGGAGCTACTACTGAACAGTCAGTCAGGACATGAACATACAGCGTGAATGACCTGTACTGATCCAACTTTTCACCAGAAAACTCTTCACAATTGCCAGGGTGAAACATAACTAAACTCTATTTCAAAACTGGAAGAAACCCACTGTTCTGTAAATGCAAATTGTAACTGTGCAGTAAGCATCTCTTCTGGATAAAACTAGACTTTTTTTTCCCCTCCTACTTTACATTTATAAAGCAAAATAGGGAAACCGGAGATTTGAAAAGGTCAAAGCCTTTTGCACATCATCATGCAATTCTCCAGCTAAGAATACAGTACTCTTAACAACTCAGTGTAAGGTTTGCTGAGTGATTATTATCCGAATGATTTCTAAAAATAACATCAATTGCTAGATGCTGGGAGGAAAGAGAAAAGGGTGTGATTGCTGAGAAACAAGCCTGACAAAAAGAACCTATGTCTTTCATGCCTATTTTGACACAAGCTTTTAAGCATTTGACTTACTGAATTTCAGCTGCCTACACAAAGATACACCACTCATTTGATACAGTATGCTCAAAGGAATTGTTCTTTAATTTTTATATGGTTTGTGAAATATAGAGTCTTGGTTTTCTTTATTCTAAGCAGACTAAAGCATAAAATTTAACAGCATGGCAAGCAAAAAATAATAAGATACTGTGTTGCTATAGAAATCCGAGAAATTCTGAGAACAAAAGTCACATCTTCAGATTTCAATTGTATATTAAATATTAACAGTAATTTTCATAAAATACAATATTACTTTTCATGCATTAAAATGTCCCAGAATGAATCTGAAAAAACTCACATCATGCAAATAAAATTGCCCTAGAACTCAATCAAGAGCTGGATAAATAGCCGACTTTTTGTTTGTTCTTTATAAGGAATGGGTGGGAGTGGGCTTCTAATGTTGTATGATGGTCTTGCGAAAACAAATCACTCCTCAGACGTGTTCTTGAAGGCCAGCAGACAAGAACAGAGACATTTTGTTTGTGGTTGCCAGGGGATACAGAAGATCGTTTTCACACAGTGAATCATCACTGCATTTGAAAAATGGTGTTAGCAGAAATTTCTGTCACCGATGTGTGGATGAGTCTTTCTCACCTTCAGCGATCCTGCAGGGATCTACAGTCCCGATGCTGGATGAGATACTGGGCTTTTTTTCATTTTCAATAATTTTCTATTCCCATGGCCTTTACAAAGATTATACTGCCACTAATACATAAGCATGATTACACAAGGGCTGAAACACTTCTTTGGAACAACAGAATGTTGTACAACTCCCTACTCAACTCTATAACAATCTCTATGCGCCAAGTAATATTTGGTATGACTAAAGCCTTGTATGGCATGATTTTCACCCAGTTAAACAAGAACAGAAGACTTTACAAACAATGGGACAGTAGTATCTGATAATTTACTCTACTCTAGTGGTTTCAGATAGCATTCTGGCACGTGGGTTTTGTGCAAATCCACTTGTATGCCACGTATGAGAGTTTTCATAAGAAGCAACATCAGTTGCAGTTCATTTCCACTGAGCATCAGAAACTTGGAAAAGGGAAGCCTTCAAAAGATAATTTCTCTGACATGAGAAGAACTATGTTAGACAGAAATAAATCTTTGCAGCTTACTAAAGGATTGTGTCAATAAAAGGTTTCTTGAAAAAAAGTCTCAGTGGTATACCATCAACAACAGCTTTGGTGTCTGATCTCACTTAGTAATTATGTACATTTTGCATATTATTTTAAGAAGGATGAATAATACATTTTAGTATTCAAAAGTTAATAGGACAGTTTTACTATATCTTTATCAGTTCAGCTGATGCCTAAACTGCTTGCTGTGATAAGATGTGCTCCTGAAATGAAGAATTCTCTTAAAGAACTGAGAATTAGGGCATTTTACTGGAACATTTTTGTAAGAGGGTGAAAAAACAGGAAGCCAAATACAGTGGCATTCTGACGCTGTAAGTGATTCCAGAAAAGTGCATATAATTAATTTCAGAGGTATAGTTAGGATGGATTGATATCAGGGCAAAGAACAGGGGGTTTATCGCTTAACCCACCCAGATTTAGTTGCAACAAGACAAAAATCGTCTGGAGAAGATTATGAGATCTCCAATTTAACCTTTTATCTGACAGATTAATGTAGTCAGATAATTCAATGAGGTATGAATGAAGAAGAAAAGGACACTGAAGTGGTTGATGGCACCTGACTGTGAGCTGGTGAGAGAGCCAGGGCATTCTGTGCCAAAGACACCAATAGAGAGTCAGAAGAAAGAGTCAAACACCCACTGACAGCAAAAAGGGCAAGACCCGAAGGAGAAGGTGTGGAATGGAGGGAATGTTTTGAGTGAAGGAGGGAGGATGGCCTTGATGAAGAGTAGGATGATTGAAGAAGCAGAAGTCTCAGCACAGTCTAAGAGAATTCTCTGTAAATCTGAAATAAGCCATTAAAGTGATCCCAACGTTGTCTTCAGTTATTACACAAGATGTTAAAACAGGCTTGTGTTGTGACAAGTAAGACATGGAAGAGAACAGGCAGGAGGAAGTATTTACATCAGGTTTTCCATCAAAAGCCGAAAGATGTAAGAAATACAGTGGGCTGACTGGGGCAAGTGGGGAGACTGGAGAATAAGAACAAGTGAGGATCTTGATATGGGCTGAACAAAGAGCCAAATGGAAGTGCCAAAAGAAAGGAATTCTTTGGAATAGGGAGGTAGAAGAAGGTATTACATAATTTCTTCTCTCTGAAAGGGCAAAGAACACTAAGAAATAAAGTAACACAGCACCCAGCAAGTACTACTTGTTTTGTTCCAGGGGTGGACTACTTCAGTTTCACTGTGTGCTACACAAACTACAATCTGAGGCCAAGAAAGAAGAAATCAATACAAGAAAAGTCTCGCTATTCCTATCCAGGCAACACCAGATTTCTTGTACAACTTCATGTGTGTGTTCTAATAGGGCTTTTTGCATGTAACTGTAGTCCTACTAGATCTGCAAATGAAATAGCAAAAAACCCAACAAAATAAAATAGTGATGAAGTACTGAAATCAGTCCAAGACACTAGCCAATTTGAAGGATAAAATCATTTCATGTGCTAACAAATCAATACAAAGAAAGCCAAACCAAACCAAATTAAAACATTAAGTGTATTAATGCACTTAACTACTGTTCTTCACCTTGATTAACAATTTTTTTTGACTTAGGGAAAAAAAAGCTGTCGATCTATCTATCCTCAATACATATACTCAAGTATGCAGACTTCACACTCCACTGGATGTTCAAACAAAGCAAAATAAGCACTTTCATTTTCCTGCAGGAGCATTCTGTAAGACAGATGAAAAACCAGATAAGATATGATGTCTTGTGAGATAGTTTACAGTATTCAGTGCACTATATAGTGCAATATAAATGCAATTAACCAGGTAATTACAAATTGATTCCATTTCCCAGCAGAGCTCACTGTTGTTTTTTTTCTCTCAGATAATGCATTGATATTGTATGCAAATCACCTAGTTCGTAATATATATGAACACAGAAGACAATATTTTCTCTAAACCCTAAAAGGAAGTGAAGTGTCAATTTAAGATCAAGAAATCTATCAGACAAAAGAATGGAAAGCAGAAAACATGGTAATTATTTGTCTAGTTATTGATGCATTGAACAAAATAACCCCATTTAGAGCACAAAAAAAAAAATAAATTACGTAAAAGACCTCTTTGGTGTCTTGCAATACAATACTAAACCTATATTAGACAAGGTTGCCATGTTTCATTGAATGGTTTTGCTATAACAGCTAAAGGGGAAACAGGTAAACTGAAGATCTTACAAATGCTGAAACCTTTCAGTTTGTCTTACTGATTTTTCAGGTACACAATTAAAGTTACTCACATGTTTGCACTTAATTGTTTCCAAGATTAGGCCTCCGGGCAAATACAAGACAGCTCGTAATGACACCTACAGGCAGCATGCCAAATGTTTTTCATTATAAAGAGTTCCTCTGACCTTTTCTTCAAAGCTTTCATGCACACTCTCTTCTCTGCAGGTCTTTTATATGCAGTTCAGAAAGGAGCCTTGAACTGAAGAAGTGACTTTTCTTGTGTCGAGAAATCTTGCTGAGGTATAAACCACTTTAAAGTACAATTTTTCTACACTTTTTTCACATTCCTTGGGGAAATGTTGGCAGTCTACCAAAAACAGTAACCCATTACAGCAAAACCCATACAACTTAGCTCATTGCACTACTGAAGGACTACTGGGTGCCACCAAATCCACAAAGGAATAGCTGTGAGTTGTCAGTGGGAGGAAACTGCCCCTTTGCTGTATGATACAAACCAGTTTCTACCAGGAAATATAGCACTTTTCACCTGAACTGAACCATAAAGAGAAATCTGTGGACACAATAAAAAAAATTCCTTAAAATGAAACTGCACCAAAGATACCAAACCTAGATTATATGGTCTAACCATGTGACCTTTATTACCAAGAACTGTAGTAGAACATACCAGATGCAACACCTGCTTATAAGGAAAATATTCAGGACAGTCATTCTGTCACATTCAAACTGTGCAAACTGTTGAAATTTCAGTTGAGCTTCCTGACTGCTGATATAGCTGACAATTACAAACATGGACAATGGCTGTGAGAGCAGGCAGGAGATGCAGAAAATTTCTGAGAGTTACACACAACAAGCACAGGAAGCAAACAACAACAAGAAGCAAACTGTACCCACCGTATCTGCCAGCAGAGTTATAAGTCCTTATCTGATGGGATATATAATGTATTTTCTGATGCACATCTGGAAACTTAGAGGAAATTCTCTGAAGATGAAGTGCTACAGCAGATCCTTGTGGGTTGGTTGGCAAGACACCAAGGTTGTCTTCAGTTAAAGACTCTAGTTTGAAGGGCAGCCGTGTACTGAAGTTCCCCTGTGCCTTAATACTGGTGACTTTCAGATCAGATCAACAGCAGCAAACAAAGCAGTTTTGTCCTAATAGCCCCCACCTCTTTTCCTACAAAGTCACTATTTCACAAATAAAAAGGTGTTTGAAACTTAGACAGACACCTCAACTATCTGATAATGTTTCTCAGTCTCAAAATGTGGGCAAAATAAATAAGATCAGGCTCAAGAGATCTCACAAAACAAAGACAAATGTGGCATAAAAAACAACCATAAAGGTTTGTTATTACAGTTTAGCATTACTCAGAAGTCAAAACCAGGCTTGTTTATTCAACACCATAAATATTTTTCCCTTGCTCTTCTAATACACCAAAGGGATTAACTATCACCGCTTTTCACGATGAAAGTGGCTGCTACCGAGCCTTGTCTGTTATCTGAAGCCAGATGGTGACATAGCAGGCTCGGAATCTCAGGTCTGTGCTGGGTGAAAAGCAACCTTTACCTGACGCAATAATTTTTCATTCTCAAGCGACAAGCTTTCTGGAAGCATCAATGAGGATAGGGCAAGATATAGGAGGACAGAAAGTAAGCCTGCACAAGGGAGGTGATGAAGATTGATTGAGTTTGCTACAGACAGACCACACTGCTCAACGTGGCTTACGTGCTTGTTTGCAAGGGCAGACTCAGCCACTTGTAAACATTCAGTCTGTTTGTAACAGGTATGCTAAAGCTATGGTTTCCACTTACAGCAGTAGAGGCTAGAAATAGTTATTGGTACCAACAGAGTCACGGCAATGGCATTTTATGTGGTTAATACTGCATTTTGCCTACTCTAACTATGAGCCCCAACGTTATCCTTTCTCCTGCTTACACTGCAAACTTCAGTGTGGCACAGCTGACAAAAAGCTCACTGCATGTAGAACAGTAGAAACATTGTATTTGTGCCTTCTCCCTTTAAAGTATAAACAAAAGTTGCCTTCGATTAATGATTTATGTGAGAGGAAATACTGTAATATTTAATCAAACCATCTTGCCCAGAAAACTGGCACCTCTTCTCAGAGGCATCTCTACTGGTACCCCTAGAAAATCGTCTTTCAAAGTCACACTGGAAGATATGAATGATTTTCAGCAAATCATTTCCTCAGTTCTGCAAGTAGCAACATAAAGTAAAACAGAAGGCAATGTAACACTGCTTTATAGATTGCCTATAAACCTTATGTTTCCTTCCAACAGTATTCCTCTCTCTTCCTTCTTCTCCCTGAGACATTGTCACAGTGTCCTTAGCATCTCTGTGAAGATCAGGCTAGAACATTTACCATTTATGCATGGTGTTGCATATGTATTTTTAAGTGCAGATGTCTGTAAGCTGGTCTATATAATAGATGTGCAGGATATTAATCAATTGGTTTTGTTTAAGTTTATAGTTCACTGCCTTGAATTTACTATTCCACCTAAGCAAAAAGCATTCAAATGAATAAAAGAAACTGTAAAAGCATTCATAGCAGTCTGCAATCAATACTACAGTATGTGTAATGTGTAACTTTTCCCATATTTTTTTGCAGCCTTCTCAGAAGATAGAGAGATTTCTTCAGAACCAAAAAGTCAAGAGGAAAACCATCCAAGCTAATTCAGTAAGCCTTCAAAGCAAGCAATCTCAACCCAGCATAAATCATAGGTTTCAGGGGAGGGTTTGATGCCCTATTATTTTTACCCCATACAAATCATGAGGAACAAATAATTGTAAAGAGAGCAAGATTAGAGGCAAACAGAGCCTGAAAACCCTGCAAGTCCTTCTGCTTTGACTGATTCCTCCATCATGTCTGATCAGCCCTTTGGATGTGCTAAATGAAGATGTAGGCTTAAGTATCAATTATGTGATTCAAACAGTTTTGGCTAGTGTCAGGGAAACAAAGAGAGTATGCCAGACTTGCTACTATCTCAATCAATGCAGATGAACTCAAATAAACGGAATAATAGCTGCTTCTGCCAAAACTGAATTGAGCAAACACCTTGAGTCTGCTTCTTGGCTAACCAGCACTCACTGGTTTCTGTCTGAGCCTTTCAGAGGCTCAAAACCAATACCCCTTACCCTACCTGTTATTTTATGGATTAAGAGAGTGATATCCACATATATTTTGACATATCGATATATATACATACAGTGATATATATATAATATATAGATATAATATATATACAGTGATAACTGTAATAGGAGAAAAATTTTATAATTAAGCCTAGTACCAATTAATCCATTTTGAAAAAGGTCTATGATAGTAAGATGCAAAGAATAAACAGATGGCCCAAAAGTCAAAGACCCCATGGCTGATGCAAGCCCTAATCTTGTTTTTGCCAGTGTCTCAAATCAGAGCTTCACCCACATAATCTTTTTTCACTCTTATTGGCTTTAATCACTTGTTCACAGACAACAAACAAAAAGCTTACGAAGTAAAAATAAACGATGAGAGCAACGCAAACTCATAACTGTAATATAAACACTTTCTTCCTGGAAAAAACTTCTTTCACAGAGGTTACAAGCTAAATTAAGAAACAATAAGAAAGTATTAAAGCAAACTCTAAAAGGCTGGCTGGAAAAATGAGAAATACAGTAGCAGCACATGTTAACTACGTGCTATCATAATATACTTTCATATCCTACTATCTCTGCAGGGCATTCGAGTTTTCTGAGATACTGGGATGTTTTGTACTGAATTTTGAAAATTTTAAAGTGATAACTAAAGTTATTGTTGGCACTCTCTGAACAGAAAGACTAAATCACTGATATCTGCCCTTGAATTCTCATGGAGCAAAAAGAAGCAAAGGGAAGGGATTATAAAGCACTACAACCCCTTCATCTCCTGCTCAGCTCACAAAGCAGCTTGCTCGAGAAGTAGTTAGGGAATGATATGTTGCATTTTTCTGCACCACATATGGTGAAGAAGTTTTAAAGACTGACAAATTCTGAGCTCCAAAACTCAAAGACAAAACCCAAAAGCTGTAAAGGAGGACCATGCTGATTCTCATTTTAACAAATCTAGGTACTTGTAAAGTTAAGATGAAGTGTGCAGCCTTAACTTGAAAAGGGTGATTAGTTAGCTGAAGCTCTTTCCAAATTAATATTGCATAATCACACCAATTTTCTCAGTCTTTGGCATGACATTCTGCATGGTTCTTCCCAGGGCTTGGCAGTCTTTTCTCCAGCACCTGTTTCTTGTAAATTCTTCCCTTCTCTCTGAGGACAGTCAGAGCCCTGTTCCCACCATTCTGTGTCATGGATGTAGCAGAGTCTTTTCTCATACTTTGTTCTCATTCACGCACAGTTTTGGTTTTTCAAAAATCCCTTTTTGTTTAGGCACTAAAAGTATTTAATGATTAGAGCAGAAACAATACAAAGAGCCCAAATAAAGACTTATGCAAATACACAACAACATACAAAAAACATGAATTCTATTAACTTCCTGACATGACAGAAGTACGTTTGAAAGATGTAAGGACACAAAGGGAAAAAATGACAGCAAATAGCTTTCATTACCCAATGTTCTGATGCCCTAGAGGCTCTCTCTCCACTGCTTTTGAGTGCTCATGCTGGTGTAAAGCATGACTTAAAACTGCTTTGATTTTCAAGGATGGTCCCAGAGGCACATGAATTTAGGTTTTAGGCGTGTTTGGTACAAATCAAAAACGCAAATATTTTAGTTAGGACAGATACTTTCAGTCTGAAATTTTTAACAAATATATCTCATAAAAAACCTCCTTTCTCAGTGATGTCAAAGCCATTTATAAACTTCTCTTTCATCAAGATTTCCTGCTCAATAAGTTTATCAAGAATAAATGCAACACAATTCAGTCTACATGCAGGCACAAGGAGTGCCATATGAAATTGAATAAAGCCCCACAGTTGTAAGTACTTAGCCTGATGATCTACACAAGCTATTCCATCACTGTCTCGTGTTTAAGGATACTCATGATACAAGGTCAAGAGTAGTAGTGTGAATCAAATGCAAAACTTCACAATAAATTCCTAGGGAAGAGGAGAAAGGGCTGGAGACAAAGGTAACACAGAAAAAAGGAAATCAACTTCCAGAAATGTTCTATCTTGCAGCAAAGTTCCTTACGAAAACAAAAACTTCCAGAAGGAAGAAGAGCATTGATTTTTTAAACTAAACGGCTTTGCTCTCAACTATTTGTAGCTGTTATTATTGTTAAGATCTTATTTTCCTACATCATAAATCCGAATTTTTAATACTTGTACTGGATTACATGGCAAGATTTTGGTAGCAGGGAGGGGGGCTTCAGGAGGCCTCTGTGAGAAGCTGCCCGCTGCATTGAACAGACCCAATGCCAACCAGCTCCAAGACAGACTCACTGCTGACCAAATTTAACTCATCAGCAACGGTGGTGGCACCTCTGAGATAAGAGATTTAGAATTATGAGCTTAACACAACCCCCATTCCCCACCCCATGTGCTGGTCAGGGCTGGGTGGGGCATGGGGTGAGGGGAGCTGGAAGAGGTGAAAGGACACTGAGCCTGTGAAGAAGAAAGGGGTAGGGGGAAGGTGTTCCAGTTTGCTGTAGTTCTCACTATTCTACTCTGTCACAATTAATTGGCAATTAAATAAAAGGAATTAATTTTCTCAAGCCAAGTCTGCTCTGCCCATGATAATAATTATTAAAAGATCTCCTTGCCCTTATTTTGATCCATGAGCTTTTAATTGCATCTTTCTCCCCTGCTCCAGTTCATGGAGAGGGAGCAACATAGCGGTGTGGTTGAACACTTGGCAGTCAGCCAAGGACAACACACAAGAATATTGCACCATTCCAAAAAAAAACAGTATTAAGAACCTACATAGTTGAAGAAATTCTGATTTGCTGTGAAGACTGGAATAGGCCCTCATTATTTGGAAAGATCTTTGACAAAGCTCCAATCGACAGGTGTCTGCTTTCACCATCAGCTATCCAGTAGATAATAAAAAAATAATATTTGAAAGGAACTATGACCAAAGTGTATGCAATATTGAGCATCATTCCACTGTGGAGTATCTAGACAGATGGCCAACTGTGCACGAGTGAAATGGACTGACAACATGAAATTGAGTAGAACATAAAAATAATATGACAAAATTCCAAAGACTTAAAATACTGTTCCTCATGAAAAATTAAAATTAAATGCACTATTAAAGAAGCATAATGTCTGAAAATTAAACATTAAAATGATAAAGCTTAAAGAAATCGAAGGGCAAAAGTGTATCTTCTGTAACTCATCAACTGAATCAGAACTCATTTTCACCAGCACACTTCAAGACACCAGTCCTGAAAACTAATTTTAGACACTCAAATGCATGTTGACAAGGTTCTTTTGCTATATGCACTGGAATGGCAACCAGGACTAACTGTATAGTGGACCACAACATGATTATATGAGGTCTATAATAACAGAATGAAAATATCAGTCTCTAGAGCAGCTAGCCATAAACTTACGCACATGAGGATAGAAGAGGAATGAGGCTTTTAAATTCTGTCTTATTTTGAAAATTCATTTTCATAATAATTAGTGAAATAAACCTGTGCTTTCCACCTTAACTTTATCAGAGACCATAATCATCTAAATTTTAGTTTATTTCACCTGTGCAAACCCAGGTTAAGTGTTCTCAGACAACTGCAGCCTACACACAGTTTTTAGAATATATAAAACATACATAAATATTAAAAAAAAAAATCATCAAAATGCATGACAAAGTGCAGTTATATATTATATAACTTCCATAGCTCATATACCCAACAAATAATGGAACCAAGCTAATGTTTAACGTGACATTGCCTTGACTCTGCCTCAAAAGAATAATGAACATTCCAGTTCATTTTTCTGTTACATAAACACATTGACATTGCATTTATAATCTGTCTTCTACACATAAATCTGTTATTACCATAGTTCTGCTATATACTGTACATCCCAGGTTATATATCTCATGGTTATTTTTTTTTAATTATTCTGTTCAAATACACCCATAAGATTTCCCTGTACTTATTAGTCATAGACATAGTTCCTAGGCAAGTCAGCTTTCATTTCCTCTCACTCTTGAACTGCCAAGACTGAAGCCTTATGTTCTATAAGGCAGATTGTGAAGTGAACAATGCAATTGTAGTTAAACTACTTTTTTTCTTTAAGACATCCAAATACGCTACAGCTGTGTAGCAATATTAACTGTGCAAATGCCCCAAACATTCCATAACTCAGTGAAAGAAAATGCTTTATTTCTTAACCAGAAACTTATTTGGGGGAAAGACAGTTTTCCAATAGGGCAAAAGGAAATCTTCTTTCTGCAACCTAAGTCTTTTTGCAGTAGACATCTAACAATGCTTATTCATGTCAACATTTGGTGAAGAAGAGTGACCTTAATAACCGTGACCAATAACATAATCCAAGATGGACAGAAGAGGGGAAAACTGTATATTAGATGAGAAAATGTCTCCAGGTAATGAGAATATAAGAAGGGTGTGAAGGAAAGAAGGAGAGATTGAAGCTGCTGCCAGTGGCTTTGAGGGAAATAAAAACACAAGAAATTTTATCTTAAAACCAATCGGCTTTATAATAAGAAGGGAAAATCAATAAAAATAAGAACAAATATTTCCACTGAAAGTGCTCCTAGGAATTGTGACTATAAAGGTTCCCTAGGCAGGACTCATAAGGTTAGTAAGAGGACCTATGTGCTTCAAATCACAGGGTTCAGCACAGGAGGCAGACTATAAAGGGAGACTTTCAGCTTATTTTCAGTTCTGCTTGATGCCAACTACCTCTAGAAAGTCCACTGGCAGTCTCTACATTTGTAGTCAATGCATTCTAGAATGTTTTCCAGACAGTGCTTCTGGGTTTCATGTAACTTGCCCACAAAAGTAGTGTGTATTTGGGGAACAGAGAGAAAGTGCTGTGGAGATTCACATTTGATCGTGAAGAAGCTTATGCAGATTACAAAGAAGAAGGGGGACAACTGAGGCTGAAAATGACAAGTTTTGCATAGTTAAGGCAGATTCTCACTTTTCCTGGTGAGAGGAAGTGAAGAGACTCTCCAGTAAATTTGTATGCATACATAACTTTATTTTCCTACTTCACATCATTTAAATTGACTTGAAACCTTTAGTCCTCTGGATTCTCCATTTCATAAAACCTGTATATCGCTATTATATCAAAATAAAGGCTATGACAAAATTTCTGCTGGTTAGTATAGAAACTGCACATTATGTGAGATTTTTCACTTCTTTACAACCTGAGATTCAATTTCAGTGACCAATTTAATGGTTCAGACCAGAAGAAAAAAGAGTAATTCTCCCAGAATTGATGAAACTGCCAACTGAATGAGCATATCAGCTAGAGGCATCTCTCCTTAGGTGGAAGTTAATGAAGCCAAGATCCCGACTTCCCTATTAGACTATGTTCATAATACATGACCTGCAGTTTTCTAAGTGCCAAGGGAAAAACTGAATGGCGAGACAGACCAAAATAACATTTTCTAAGATCCCTGCTGAGGAAACAGAGAACTTAAAATTGCTCTTCTAAGCATCTGATTTCGGAGGTATTTTTTGCCTTTTTGTTATTCAACTCACTGAGGAAGGCTTGTTAACTTCCAATACCAATATATTAATGTTTTACTTAAAGCCAGATGTCTGCTTTCTGCATTAGACTAGCACAGTGATCCAAAATAATTTCTGCAATGCATTAAATTACTTCAGCATTTTTATGGTAACTCTTCTTGATATGTTAGTCATTCCCAAGAACATAATTTAGACAAAAAGCACTGCATTAAATACAGAGATAGTACTGGGATCCAGGGAAGAAAAAAAAAAAACAACAAAAAAACATTTTCACAGATAAGTACTGAACAAAAACCAATGTAAAATCACACTCACTGATATTCACATAATGCTTGTTGGCTTTTTTCTCTCTCTCTCTGAACCAATGAATCTTAGATATGGTTCTGCACAGAGGCACAATGCTGAAGGGATTATTCACGTTCTGCCTTCATAAGCTGCTTGCTCAGTTGCTAAGAGGTGCATCTGAATTTCCTCAGGTACATGAACATCATAATCACAGGCTTCCAGCATCCCTGCCACCCTGTTGCTGTGCAAAGCAGTGCTGCTGCCACCACATTCTATGGTTTCTTACTAAAAATACCATCAGCGGGACTGCTGAGGAGACACAGTTTTATTGGTGTTTGGCAAACATGACCACAGAAAACATGTATGAGAGAGACCCTTGAGTACAGTTAGATGAAGACATGGTTCTTTTCTCAAATTTGAGCTAGACCTTGCATGAGCAAGGGCAGCATTCTGGCAACTTCATAATATGGTAGACAACATTTGCTGGACTCCAGTTTAGCATTTCAGCAACAAAATTCCCAAGTCGCTCTTAAATGATTGAAGTCTCTTTGAATCTGGACCATTAACAGTTCTGCATGATCAGTAATGGTTAGCTTATAAAAATGAAAGTGCTTACAACCATATGAACATATTTGGAAATGGTGAAATATATATGTAAATATCTGTCAGCACCTAATCAAATAGATATTTTTGCTTTTCCACACGGGTGGCAAACTGCACTAGCCATTTGGCAGGGCACATGCTTGATTCAGAATATGCCTACATAATCCAAACATAAGTATGCAATAAAAATAAGCTCAGTAATAATCCCAGTTACAAAAACCCACTTAAAACAGATAATAAATTTAGAGTCAAAATGAGATTTTCTAATATACCCACTATACGGGCAACACCACCACCTTGCCTTTTACTGTATCATCTAAGAACATAAATAATTTTGCCGACTCACACACATAGAGATAATGCATGTTACTATAAATATTCACACACAACTAATGCACATACATATGTGCTTTAAACATGCTTTTCATACTTTGATTTATATGGCATACAAAAGCCAAATATACATGTTCCTTTAATGTAATGAAATTCAAAAAGCTAAAGTGCTTCTTGAAGTTAGATCTGGTAACTCTGAATGCACTGGTTTTTCTTATTGTAAACAATGGTTACGTAATTGAACACTGTTGACTGACATTCAATTATATTTCAAAACAGACGGATTTTGTGGTTTTAATTTTAGATTTGATATAAAGAAGTTTAGATTAAAATAATTTATTGACAGGCCAGTAGGTGTTACTTTAAATAAGTAACCAGCTAGTTACACATCTGCATCAAATTTCTGTATCACTTTTTGCAGAAACATTTTGACTTTACTCTTCTGTTGAACAGTGGATCTATATTTTTTGAAACAAAACCAGAAATTAAGGTAAATCTTCTTACAATAGCTAATCACTGCACCATGTTCATATCATTCATACATGCCATATCTAAAATTAACTTAAAAAGAATCAGACAGCCCTGGATGGTCACATCAAAGTAATCTTCATCTCTATGTCATCACATGGCTGTGCACTGCTG
Organism: Pachyramphus minor; assembly: GCA_013397135.1. Classification (NCBI taxonomy): domain Eukaryota; kingdom Metazoa; phylum Chordata; class Aves; order Passeriformes; family Tyrannidae; genus Pachyramphus; species Pachyramphus minor. The sequence continues at coordinate 495,733 of VYXB01008200.1, read as the reverse complement.
AAAGCCCAGCCTGGCTGGTTTGAAAACCCAGATTTTAGAGCTGTCACTATTTTGGCCGGGTGGTTCAGAAGGAAGGAAGAACTCCTAGGGCACCTCCTCAGACACAGGGAAGTCTACATACAACACGCCCAAGGTGTTCTCCAGGTTGGATTAACAGAGTGATGTATGAAGCTCTATAGAGAGCAAGGCTGCAAAGATCACTTTTCTGCACTCCTGGCAAAAGAGGAAAGCTTCCAAATTTCCCTCCTTTTCTGCAGGGGAGTTACACAAAAGTCATTAATTCACCACATAAGTCATAGTTTTTTGATAAACAGAAACATGAAGCACTTCAGGGTTAAATAAGGAAGGGTCACTTTGAATATTAGCAACACATTAAAGAATACTTTTTGTTGCCTTCAAACATTAACCTCAAGGTAGACAAGACAGGGTTTGGTTTCTTTCCTGTATATATACTGTTGTAAAGAGTGACTAGCTAGTACAATATGTTCTCTGGGGGGCTTCACAATGCCTTTGTAACTCACTCCAGTTCCAGGTAAACCAATTTTGAATCAGTACTTAACAGGTAACCTTCATATGCAATACTTACAAATAGTGATAGCAAACAAAATATGGTTGTCATATTTTGACATCTTCAGACACCCCTCTTAAAAGATGGGCAGATTTTCCTGTATTAACACATTTACCTTAATTTTAAACAATATTTTCCCAAAAGAGATGCTTCACTACTGACTTTCTGAACATTAAGAAAGCAAAAAGAAAATACAAGACTCTAGATAGATAATTAGACCAATAAGCAGTCCCTCTTTTCTTCCTTGTGTTACATTGATCCTTACAGGTTGAAGCTAAAACAAGATGTTTATCATATTGATGTTCACATAAACAGATCCCTGGTTAGAAGGCAGGCCTTTCCTGCACAAAATCATTAACTGATGACCCTGTTTCAGAATAAGAGCAAAAATAAACACTTACATTACTCCCGCTTGAGACAAAGACATCAAATCTTTGCAAGATTGGATAGATGAAGAAGCTATCTCAAGAAGAGAATCTATGGATTTTCCAAATATTTTAAAATGTGCTCAGATGCTACTCTAAACAAAGGCAATTTTAAGAATCGCATTGAATATATATGAGGCCATATAACTGGTAAAGGACATTTAATGGACCTTTGTAGTGTTTTTGATCATGCTTTGTGTAACTACATAAATTCCAAAGAGACATGAAAACAAGTCATATAAGGGTTTGAGTAATTATTCCAAGCCTGGCTCACTCTACACCGCTGCTTTGACCTTTCATCCTCCCATCTCAAAAAGACAATGGAATCGATTGTTTTAAGTTAAATTCAGTATGACATTCAGCTCTGACTGTCAGTAATTTAGACAGAAAACTAAAAAGGGTCTTTGGGACTTAATCTTCATTACATAGGCTATATTTTCAACAGACAAAAATTAAAAAAGCATTTTCCTACCTCACTGTGACATTTTTAATGCAGGAAGATGAGCAATTAGATGAGTAATTAAAAGATAAGAAAAATGGATTAAATTAGTAACTACTATATGTTTGTATTATTCAGAGAAGCTACGGAAAATTTTACTTTTGATCCATTTGACGGACTAGCTTGAACCAACTGCTGTCACTAGCCAGCATACTACCCAACACTAATAGTATATGCTCTTCTAATCAACCAATGCCATCTGGCTGTTGGAACAATTCAAGTTAGAGGAGAGTGTTCATTATGAGCAGATGTGAGGAGGAGAGAAAAGGTGAGCTGGCATCATGAGGCTCAGAGCCTTGTCCAATCCCATGCCCACTCCTTTCCCCAGTGAAGAGCCTGGTTTTGACTTTGGCACCTGACCATATCCTCAGTGAGCCTGAGCCAGTTACAACTTTCAGATCAACATCCCAGCTATTGAACAATTCAGGACTGGATTTAGGAGATTAAGCTTCACAATAAATTTAACTAAACTACGTGCACAAGTGCAACTTTCTTGCTTTATATTACTCATAGATCATGAGAGTGTCTCGGATAACTCGATACTGATTTTGTTTCATAAAACTACTTTAATCAATTGACAATTCTATGCAGTAAGTACAAAGATTAAGTAAGCAGAGAGATTTAAAAGACAAGATAAGAGGAAAGATACTTAGGAAGCTGTGAGGCAGCCAGTGTGAGTCTATGGACAGCTGCTGAGAATCTAGAACTACGTATTCCCTAAAGCTCGCAAAAAGTTAGCATCTCCCTTTGGATAGTAAATATAGCCACCACTGAACTACGTTCAACCTTTCATGATCCAAATTTTAGACTCCTAAATTGCTGGAGACTTCTAAATTATAATTAAGGATACAACTCACACTGAAAGCTTCTTTAGCATGAAACCCCTATGTATTAGTTCAGACTTTTTCTATTTGAAAAGCTTTGTTGGCATTTTTATATATGCTATTTGATGCCACACTTTCACTCAAAATATAAAACATTTTTGGTCTTCTAGTAAATTGCACAAGATGAAAATTGAAGGTATAAAAGAAGAAACACTTTCAGGGCTTCCTGACAAGCAACACTAAAGCCATGATTTCTTAATTTTCCCATACTGCAAATGGTATAGGCAAAGCAAAAGACATCCAAGCTATTATTATGTCACATTGAATTATAGAAAAGGGCACTCTGGCAAGCTGAACATAAAACACATCCTTTATTGCAGCAAACAAACCTGATTTAGTGAAGAAAATGTGATATCCTGGCATAACACTAAAAATGAATGAAAATTATACTTATTTTTCAGGATCAAGAACAAAAGATGCCATCACAGAAACACAGCATCTTCTAATTTATAGTAATTTCTACCCATAGCATCCAGATGGAGGATAAAAAACCTTTTCTATACACATACACAGGGAAATGTTGTTGCCAAATGCTTCCAATTTAACTTGATTTATGTGAAAACACTCTATTATCTTCCAGAATCTGCTATCCTGAAACATTAAAAAAAATGAACTGTTCAGTATATCTCTCTTGACTACATGAATAGTGTGAGCTGTGAGACAGATTTAGCTCATAAGAATTGAATGAGGGGGGGAAAAAAAAAGCAAGCAGCAAAACCAATCTGGGGATTTGACTGAATTAAGGGAAAACCAATTATCTGCATCACTCCAGGAAGTGTTACACTTCAGCTTGTTCATTCTTCCCAAGTAACTATCAGGCAATGAAAAGGAGAAGGGCGAGGAGGAGGAAACTAGAAAGGAAGATCGTTTGTTGATGGTCTTGCACTTATTTCTTTATTAATAAACATAATTACTCTTAATGCTTTATTCACACTGAAAAATCATTGCCAAAAATAGTTATGCTTTCCCTCTTGACTATGGAGTAGGAGTGAGTAACAGGGCACATGTCACATTGGTATGGGCATGTATGTACACAGAAAAGGTGGAGTCACACTGCCTAACACCTATTTGTGTGACAAGTTTTCCTCTCCAGGTGGGAAGCAGAAAATTCTGAAAAAGAGAATTTTGTCGGGAAATGTTCCAGTCTTCAGACTCTTACAAATAACACATCAGTATGTTGTTCATCCTGGTCTAAAACATCCTTGCTAAGCTGCAGTACCTGGAGGAGGAAAGGTTGCCCCAGCTCCCAGGACTCAGAAACAGAGAAATCCAGAGAGCAGCTGGAAGACTACATGCCTTTGCAGAATGCCAACTGGCTAGTTTAAAACCACTAACTCATCCTAAGAAAACAAAGGAAGAAAGACATCAGCTTCACATGTGACAGACAGAGGATGGGACAAGCCAATTTACTTCTTCAATAGCTTGGATTTTGTTCCAAATTATCAGTCATAACTTTTGGCCTGTTTTCTGGCCTTCACCCAAGCTAGAGGCACATAAGCTATTTTAGACATAAAATTGCTTTGCACTACAGGCAATTAGTGAAGCCAAGAGGCCACCAGAGAGCTGCACATGATGAATGTAATTGCTAGTAGGAAATCCTGGAGGGTTTTTGACCTTGTTGCTAATTTTTTTTTCTCTCTTTCTTTGGGAATACCCTGAAAAGATCACACAGCTGAGACAACACTGTTGCCTCAGAAAAAAATGATGAGGTAATTTACTCATTAAAGAATTAATAGTTTCAGAGGCTAAAGAGTTTATGAACAAGAATGTTAAAAAGATCTTAGGACCAATACATCGGAAATTCTTAAGACCAGTGAATTCAACTTAAAATCTGGTAGGCTTAATGTTCTTTGGGGAAAAAAAATCCTCAGAAAGGAAGAAAGAACCACATTCTTCAGAAACACAGATCAGCGTGAGATGGGAAACATCTACTGCCTTACAAGCAACACTGTTCAACATAGATAGAAACAACAGAACTGAAGCAACTCCAGTGAGTTTGTACAATTTATCTCCATATTTATTTCTAAAAATGAAAACAGAAGTTCCTTAAGTCAGTAAATCATTGAAGCCATAGGGAAGGATGTACCAAAATCACTGTTGCTCGGGAGGACACCAACACCCCCAGCATTCAGCAAGCTAATCCAGGCACTGCCAGCAAGGAGGCTGAAGCAGCCTGGATCTCACTGGCAGTAAGGTTCCTTAGAACCTATTCAAAGGCTCCAATGGCTTTTGAAGTTCATGTTGTGCTTAATGGTGTGGCAGCAAGCAATTACAAGCAACTCCAAGTTTAAAACAAGCTCTGCTGCATCTAAACAAGCTGCAGTCAATGCAGTGTGGGCATTTCCTATGCCTACTCCTTTCCAGTTCACTGTTGACAGTTCCTTTAGGCAGGTTTGTATTTTTTTTGGTGTGTAGAGAGCTGCTCTGAGGAGGTTACGTCTCCTATACAGAAAGGAAGATTAACTGGCTAAGAGTAGTGCTCCTTCATGTGCATACAGAGAAACTGATAAAAACAAGTGTTAAGACAAAAAAAAACAAACCAAAAACCACCACCAACAAAAAAAGGCATCAAAGTCTAACAGGAAACGTAATAACAACACTCCTCAGGTAACGACGAAGAACGCTCTGAGCTTCACTGGAGTTTATCACCGGGTATAGTGATAAATATGTATTCACATGTATTATTATGCCCACGCTGATGGATAATACTCCACTCCAGTTGCCTATTACACGCAAGGTATTTCAACATCCTCTTGAAGAGCCTCAATAAAAGAAGCATCAAACGGAAGGTTTAATTTTTCATCATCGAACGAACACTCCGATTCCCGTGGGAGGGCTCTCTGCAAAGGCAGGTGGATTGTGCCATCAGAGAAATGCAGCAGACCTATGCCTTGTAATGAAATCAAACAGCTCACTAAATCTAATACACACTCTAGCTGAAATTTGAGCTTCAAAAGCAATAGCCCATAACTTCAGAAATTAAACCTAGCAGAAAAGCACTGATGGCGCTCTTAGATGTACTATTTTAGTGTCATTCTTGCCTCACATGAAAAGCCTCTTCTGAAAGATAGAGCCAAGCTGTGTGGGCTTGATACTGCCATTAAGTCAGGCAACATTATTTTACTGCATACTTAACAACGCTGAAAAATGGAGATTTATTTTTTCATGTCTAAAAGGTAAAAAGACTTCCACATAAACTGAATTTGATCGTTTTTATTTGTGATTTGTTTTCTTGTTTTGTTTGGTTTGGGTTTTGTTTGTTTTTTTTTTAAATGCCTGTTCAAGATCTTTTCCCTAGAAAGACAGGCTACATAAATGAAAGCAGTAGAAAACAAAAAAAAAATCATTCTTTTTTATATGGAAAACAGAATGCATACCTCCATGTGAGTAGCTCTACTGTAGCAAATACATTTAGAGCAAACATTACTCCAGGTTTATATTCTGTTGCCCTCTACAGTACTACAAAAATAGAATCATAGAACAGTTTGGGTTGGAAGGGATCTTTGAAGTCATCCAGTCCAATTCCCCTGCAGTGAGCAGGGGCATCGTCAACCAAATCTGGTTGATCAGGGCCCCATACAACCCGGCCTTGAACGTTTCCAGGGATGGGGCATCCTCCACCTCTCTGGGCAACCTGTACCAGTGTTTCACCACCCTCATTGTAAAAAATTCCTTCTGGTGAAAATTGCAGTTGTTTTGACACATTTGGTTTCTGATTTTGAGATTCTGGGAGCAGGTCAGTTCCCTAAATATAAGTACCTCTGAGATATCCTGAAGTATTTAAGTCATATATAGGCTGGCAGATATGGCACAGAACATGAAGGAGATGAATGCTCTTCAAAAGCTAGAGGTAGAAGGTAGATGAAATTACCATAAGGCATAATAAATGGCACTCAACAGTTATAGTAAAGGAACTGAAACAAGCCCTTTCAATATTTAAAAATATTTACTTTATGTCTTGTTCGTGTACATAACTTTCAAGGGTGCAGTTTATAATAAGGTCAAAGCCAGTGGAAGCTCTGTGGATTTCTGGAAGAAATTGAAGGTGGCTGAACCCCCATGGTGTTTGTTCAAGTTTATATAGTCTTCGTTACATCAAACTATGATAATTCCACACAAACCTGAGTTCCAGCAGGACCACCGACTGAAAGCAGCACGGGCACAGCATTTCTCACAGATGGATGAACTCAAAACGCCATTGTCACTCAATTCTACAATACGTTATTTTTTACTTACAGAAATCACATGAGAAAATTTCAGGGCACACACTACCACTCCTAACATTGTCCTTCTCAGAATACAGTGTATTATGTCTGAATATAAACAAATGTTTCTACTGTTGGTATTATATCTTAACACTGCTTGAAAAAAATCTCTTTCCATTCTTGTATTCTCATTTCCTTCCTGTGTACATATTAGCAAACTGCTCCATGAAGGATGGTTCCTATTCCTTATATTCTGATAGATACACCTAATTTCCCATTTCCCACACCTTCCCACTCCTATCCAGTGTCTATAACATTCTCCTTCCCCTCACACACACTTATATGTTCCTCTCCATTCTTTCTGATAAAAGGACAGTACCATCTATCATGCTCCAAACCTGCATCCAAATGTCCTTACATCTTTGGGAGATTCTTTTCAGTGACGGAAGTAGCCTTTGCTATTATTGAACCTACCACTAAAAACAGCCAGTGGAGATCCAATCTTCTTTTTTTTCTCATTTGGAAAAAAGTTTGTCTTCTGTTTCCTACCACAATTTTGATCTAGTATCAAAATTAAATATCCCTTCAATGATCTTTCATATTGTCTGCCAGAAAGCAGTACACATTAGCTATTCTCTATCCTCCCTCATGGTACTACTTTATTAATGTGATCTCAAGGTCTCCTGCCCTTCTTTCGTAATTTCTAATTACCTATAGGCAATATTATAAGGAATGAACATTAGCATAAAGATTATTTTTGGCATGATAAGATGCATTTTAAGGTTATCAATCTTCCTCCAGACTGAAAATCATATATTTTGCTACCTCTGGGTTTTAGCTGAGAGCTTTTAAAAAGTAGCATTCCATTCAAAGAGGTTAGATTTACTATATTCTTTTTTAATTTTATTCCCAGCTATTTTTATAACACTACATTTGAATTTGAGCTTGAAGCTTGCTATCACTTATAATGATTGACAGAAACTTAAAACAGGATAATTTCATCTTCCTTACAGTCAGCAACAGTGTTTAGAGTTTGGTCTGTCATGCTGTGAAACTGGTTTGGCTCTGCAATCTGCAAATGTTCTCCTAAATACCAGAAAATGTCTGTGTGAGCATCAGGCAGAAAACAAGTTCACCATTTGAAAAGGCTTGTCATTTGAAAATACAAGTAGGACATATGTGGCTCATAAACGCAAGCCCCTCTTGTAGGAAGAAATGTCTAATTAGTTGTCTGTTTGAGCTCATGTATCCTTCAATATTTAAAGGTAAACCTCCATGTGGCAAATATGAGAACATTCATAGATGCACTGTAAAACACACACGTGTATTTATATTACACATTTAAAGGTAAATTAAAAAAAAAAAAAAAAAAGCCATGCTCCTTCCTCTCTGGAAGGAGCACTATACTAGTGCATTTGCAATGCACTAGTAAATGTTGCTTAATTAGAAAATAAAGGTAGGCTTTTTAGTACATGGAAATCACAGAAGGATGTCAGAATCTGGGGGGTGTGCTCTGAGCCACACAGAAGAATCAACTCCCTCCTCCTCCAACCTTACTTGTCCTATCCAGAAATGTCTGTGGTCAATGACTCCCTTGGTGATTGCTCAGTGGATTCTCCCTTCCTGCCACTGAAGTGTTGAAGCTATACATCAAGGGAAGGCAGAGGTTTAGTTTTCCTGACTTGCAGTCAGTAAAGCAGAACAGGCATAAGGTAGGAAATAAGATTCCCTCTCTGAAGAGCGGTAATAGTTTCCCTCTCTTTCCTCATCTTCCCTTGCCCAAAAGAACAGCAAGGCAGGAAATGAAACAACATTTCTTCTTCTGGCTTCCTCTTACTTAGAAGAGCAGTTATCAGCTGCTCCTTGTGTTGGCACATGCTGGAAGAATGATGCTATCCCCAATCCATCTCCTGTAATCTGGTTATAGAGCAAAATCTATTCTATGTGAGAGAATGAGAAAGCACAGATTAAAATCTCCTGGGTTTCTTCACCTTTTTCAGAATGAAAAACTGAAACCACTGGAAACATTTGTAATAAGTTTTTAAACAGCAAGAAGAAGCACCTTGGCAGAATAAATCAAGTTCTTGCCATTTCATATATGGTTTCTAAAACAACTGCTCCTGCTCCCTGAAGGCATTTCATACTGGACATAGTTTAACAGCTGCTAAGCATGTAAAACTGTCTACTTAAAAATGCCTCTTGGAACTTTTACACACAACTCATTCACCTTCCACATAAACATATTTCATTTTAAAAAAATAAACATCCATTCCAACCAAGAAATAGTTCAGCGGTAATCTCAGGTAACTTGAGAAGCCTTTTTTATTCTGCATGTCGTAAATCTTAATTCCTTTTTTCCAAAGCTATGTTTGCCTTTTCTTCCTAGGTCTATTGCTTCTGATAATCAGCATCTGATTAAGACACTTTGTTTTTAAAAAAACCCTAACAGTACACAAAGACAAATAAGCAACTGCACATTTTCAGGTAGTACTAAAATTCCTGCAGATTCAGCCTAAAGATATGGTTTCATTTGAAATTATATAATAATTCAGAATACATACACTAGCTTTTATGCTGCTTTTACTGGAACTTAAAACAGCCTTCTTTCTAGTTCCAAAAATTATTCTATATATATGCACACACTTCAAAATTGCTTCAGTTCCATCTCTGAAAGTAATCAACCTTAACATTTGTGTAACAAAACTATGTGAACATTTCAGCAATAGGGCTTGCAAAATCAAAAGCCCATAAATATTTTACAGGATGTAGTATTATTAGGAATACAAGCACATATGTGCCCTAAACAAAGACCTTTGTGACCTTAGTGATTGATGTTTCTGTCTTTAAACAATGAAGGTGAAAACACAACAAATCCAATACACAGTGTTCCAAAGAAAAAAGTTTTTAATAAATCTTTTGAGTCCTACTAATTTCTATAGTAACTGTACAGTAATCTATTAATTTTTAGAGGATAAATTAAAATCTTTAACAAACACTGATCTCTCCACATCAAACCCTGTAAAATATATTTAAAAGGAGACTGATAAATTCTTTTGGAGTATCTTCTCAATTGGTATCTATTATGATTAATGAACTTGAACTGACCTTTTATATACCAGATGGTCACTGAAAGATGGGTATTACAAAAAGTGAGGTGCATATGCAGAACAAGAGTCCAGTGACACAGAGGAGCAGAAATTTACTATTAATTAATTAACCCATGGATGTAATGACATAAAAGGGAAATATTGGTATTTTGCAACGTTCACTAAACATTCACAAACATTTACAGCATCTACAATCACTAAAGGGAAAAAAAATGCTTAAGGCACAGATAACAAATTCAGGTTACAAATGGCATCATTCATGTTCTCTGTCAGTAGGCACAATGAGCCCTTTGTCCAAGCCCTATCTGTAATGCAGCAGTGCACTGGAGGTAGAGGTGAAACTGTCATGAACATACCTTTGCAAGCATCTAACTTCTGAAAATGGCTTGGCTGGAGAAAGTCTTAAGATTACATAAAAGCATGGCAATGCTTATTCCAGTTATTGGTAAAGATGTGTTTTGTAAACAAAACTAGCCTGTGCTAACTTGTACGGTACTTCTGTGCTATAATCAATCAAATGACAATAGCAACAACAAAGTTTTTTCATTTCCACAGCCAAGGATCTTTTCTGGTCTAGTCAAAGACAAAACAACTGCCACTAGGCAGACTTTAAAAATAAAACTGATGGCTGCACTATTCCCTGTAAGTATGTGAAAGAATGGAATTACAAACATAGCAGAATACATCTGTGCTGCACAGAGATGCAGAGGCTTCCTGGTGTCCAAAAGATGCCTCATATGTGAAAACTGTCAAGCTGTTGAGACCCCTAGCTCTTAAAATTTAAACTAGGTCGTCACTGCTTTAAAAAAAAAAAAAAAAGAGAGAGAGAGAAAGAAGAAAAAAAGGGACCCACAAGGACCATCAAAGTCCAAATCCTGGACATGCACAGGACAGCCCCAACAGTCACACCATGTTCCCGAGATCATTGTCCAAATGCTTCTTGAACTTTGCCAGGCTTGATGCTGCGATCACTTCCCTGGGGAGCCTGTTCCAGTGCCCAACAACCCTCTGGGTGAAGAACCTTTGCGTGACTCAAACCCTCCCTGACACAACTTCTGGCCATTTCCTCCTGTCATGTCACTGGTCACCCCAGAGAACAGATAGGTACTGGTCCCTCCTCTTCCCCTCATGAGGAAGCCATAGACCACTATGAGGTCTCCCCTCAGGCTGAAAAAGTCAACTGACCTCAGCTGCTCCTCATATGACTTCCCCTCTAAACCCTAAACATACCCATAATTTCATACAGTCATCATTTTCTTTTTTCACTGCAACAGAAGTTAAAGTATCACAATCAGCAATGTAAGTCCACTATTCAATTTTACCGAAATCAACAGTGCTTAAAAACATCATTTTCTAGATAGATGAGAGTCTATGCAGTAAAACCAGAAGTTAGTCTTAGTGTATGCATTTGCTTTACATACAGGAACAGAAGCAGGAGGTATTGTCATTAGAAGTGCCCGCTGTGCAGCATCCCAATTAGTTCATGTCAGCTTGGACGGCTGATTCAAGCAGGTTCTAACTGGCTATTCTAGAACTTGCAAATTCAAGCTGCCAGACCGACTTTACCTGTTTCATGAAGGCCTTTGTCTCATGCTGCAAATGAGTTGCTGTGTGTTGAAGTAGAAAACTGAAATTTGGGCATCTATAACAAAAACTGCAGCTAGTGATTCTTTGATTGGTTATGCTGTAAGACCATGATATGAAGCAGAACAGCATTTACAATTGAGAAGAATGGCAGATTTCAGATTCTTTTATTTTCAGCAAAAATTAAGAATTATTGAAATGTGTCCATATAAAAATCAGAAAAATGCGCAAACTATTGTTTGTGTTTCAATTTACTTAAAAAATTAGCCCAGTTTTCACTAATGTCACTATTTTAATTTCAGCTGTACCGTGGCAATCATGGTGTGAAACTAAACACTGCTTTGGTACAAGCAGCCTCTTTGCTGTATCCAGCAGTACACAATGCCCTCTCCCCTGTCAGTACTATAAGCTATCAATTCATTCTACTGGACAGAAACCTCTCTAAATAAAGCTCTCCCCTAAAACCTAACATAGGAAGAAAAATCCCCACACATCTTGTTTTAAGTTAAGTCGCATAATCTCACCACCAGCACTCTCCTAACTCAGAATAAATCCTGTATGTTATACAATCACAAATGCATAATTTTTTTTTCCTTATCCACCCCCCTTCTAAGATTTTTTTTTTTCCTTCAAAAGCAGGTTGAGTCAACTTTTCACAACAAGAAGGGCCTGAATAATGTCATGGGCCAAAGCCATGAGAATTTCATCAGACAGTATATTAATATTTCACATTACTGCTCCAAAACCCATCTGGAATAATGGCTACCCAAACCTTAGTCTTCAGACTTTCTCCTGTGGTTGGAGCTCATAATCTTACAACAGGAGACAGTCTGACCTCAGCCAAACAAACAAACAAACAAACAAAACAAACAAAAAAAACTACCTAAGAAGGCTAAAAAGCTCAGCTGCTAGATCTTACTTCTCAAGTTCATGTAAAACACTTGCTGAAGTGTACACATACAAACCACAGAAGACCAGTAAGACATGACAAGAAGATCCAGAAACAAGAAATAAAGCATATTTGTTCTTAGAAACAAGGGAGAAAGTGTTAATCTTAGTGAAACAGGATTCTTGCAGCACTGGCAAAGTTACTGTCAGGATAAATTACTTGCTTCAGCAAACACCAAATACAGAAGCAGGCCTGTCAGGGTGCCAGACTAGCTCAAACAACCCCCCTTCCAGCAAAGCATTTCTACATTTAGTTCATATTTCACCACTTTTCTTCTGTTCCTATTTTTGCATCTGTGCTTCATTCCCTCTCCTGTGTGCAGCTATATTCCAGATCATGGCAGGAATTTGGAATTTAACATTAAAGCCAAGATGGAATAAACAAAGGGGTATTTTAGTCTAACTTGCACAGAATGCCTTTCTGAATGACACACATGAGTAAAGCCATCACTACTTATATTGCATTTCCCAATAAGAAGATCCGAATGAAAAAATAGTTTATAGCTATGTAATTTTTGATTATTCTGATACACCGAAAGAGCTCCAGAAGAACACATATTTTGATTTCCCAGTATGTCAAAAAAGGTTCATTTCCATCTGTATTCCACAGAAAATGGAATAAAGTTCTACATTATAACCATGGCACAAATGGAATCTGGAAAAAAAAAAATCAGCACAAGAATAATATGCTCTTGAAGACTCACTATATATCTATTTATAAACTGATTCTACTACATGAAAAAATGTGAACAATACAAGGTAGCACTACCTTTGAATCTATCACTGTATACATGCTCTTCCAGCTCTGACGGAAACATATTCCATAAGACACTGTATCAAACTACCAAAATCTCAATTTCTTTCCAGTAGGATCTGAAAGACCGCACAGCTACCTGTCCACAGTTCTGGATGTCACTTATAAACAGAGATCAATCAGTGATCAACTGATTATAATTTATTTAAACACTACAGAGAACACAGCATTATGCAATGACAATATTACAGGACCAAAGTTCATCCAAAACTCTTTTTTTTCCCCTAAGATTTAAATATTGTCAAGATATTTAAAAATGCCTCTCTAAGAGCCTCTGTGGTATTCAGATGGAGATACATGGGGGTAAAGAAACTGCATAGTATCAAAATAATGAGAAGGATATGCTTACTACTTCTAATATTAGTATACTGTTTTATACTAATCCTAGCCAATTAATCTGTACATAATGCAAGTCCTAAATTGACTAGAATATGAGAAAATAATTTATCCAAATAATATGGTATAATTATGTTTTTGTAAAAGCTGGGATATAAATAGCAAACAATTATATTTTGAGCCAATAAATTACCCTAAGAAATTGCTCAAGAAGCTGGCAAAATATGACATAAATATGAGATAAACAAAAAGATGCTGAAGTTGTGGGAAAAAAATCAATTATCCGGGTATATAAACAAACCAACAGTCAAATAGTGCGCTGTATGAGCAAACTACAGCATATGGTAAAATATGGCCTGCAGAACTGCCAGACAAAATATACTCATGAAGCTTGCATTGTCAAAACATAATGACATGTTAATAAAGATAGATATATCTAAGAAAGAGCTTAATCACACAAGTCAAAAGAAATACATTAAAAGTTCATATTCATTAGAAAAATTAGTTGTGAAAGAACAGTTCAATGACAGAATGACATACGTTAGGAAAGCCCGGTATCTAAACAACAGTCTAAGAAGCACATATTTAAAAGTACTTTGCATTTGAAATTATGTAACAGATTTTTAGTGTGGGTTCAGTTTTTAGCAGAAAATTCAAGGCAATTAGCAAAAGACAGAGGCATACTTTAGGTATATCTCTAAGAACTGTATAGTTACGTACATATTACAAAGCCACATGTATCTTTCCAACTAGTCTACTGTTAAAATATACAAATAATTTACAGCTATATCGCCACATTCAAACAAACAAAACACACAATCACGATGAAAAAAGGCAGTCAGGTCCACCAGAATATGAATTATAATGACAACCACATACAAACAGGAACCATGAGTACAAATCCATCTTGACGTCACTGCTTATTTGTTCATAGAGTCCAAAGATCACCAACAGAAAGGCAGAGCTCTCCATCTAAGTGAGCTGTGAAAGAGACCTCTAAGGAAATAAAGAACTAGACAGCATACACTTATGACAGTTGACTGGTTTTACAAAGGTCAGCATAATTAGCTGTATTTTTATCCTGGATTATCTTAAACTTTAACGTTCAGTTTGAGTACTCCAAAAACCTAATTATTTCAATATCAAAGTAGCCTACACAAATAGAACACAAAGTTCTTCCTTCTGAATAGCAAATTAGGAAAGGTCCCACTTGTGTGGGAGATTTGCTTACATGATAGTATTTTTGTTAAATCTTTTAGCTATTAAACACTCAAAAACACCAAACTGTTTTTCCCTATATGCACCATGCCAGTTTTATTTTGAAAGCAATCACTGCTCCTTAACACTGTGCATGAGAAACTAAATATCAGACAGACTAGGAGTACAAGTTTAAGACACCAACAGATCTAAAGCTGCCTCACAAACTATAGGGAGGAAAGGAAAAAAAAAAAAGGAGGTTGGGGACTGGTAAGAAAAAAAGCTCATTTTCATAGCAAAAGGACTGACACAAACACTCCTTGCTTTCTCTGTGCTATTGCCAGAAATTTATTAGCAGCAGAGATCTTACACAGATGAGTAGGACTGGAATGGTTATATACTGGAGATTCAAGCATTTATTTCACCACTGATCTAATTTCATAACATAGTTTAAATGAAATGTGAAGAAAAATTTTTAGAAGAGATTTCATAGGGGTTGGCAAGTAACAGAAACCTGCTTTCTTTTTCCATGGTGCCAGTTTATAGCTGTGACCTGAGAGTTGTTTTCCTCATATTAAAAGAAAATCTAAAAACAAAACAAAGCCTCCAAACAAGCCCACCAGAATGATTTGCCCCATAGAGACAGGAAATACAGTGCTCTATAAGAGAAATAAAACCCCTAGAATATAAGTGATCCTTGGCTAGTTGTTCACTATTTATCCCTACCCTACTTAAAAGATGTAAGTCATCAAACTGTATCCTTGCTTAGCTGCTTTATGACATGTTCAATTTATACTGAGGCAACATCAGTCATTTTTGAACCTATATTTCTAGATTATCTTCATACAGATTTGACAAAAGAGTTGCTGATAAAAACAAGAATTCTCCCTTTTAAGCCTGCAAATAGATACTGGTTTTACCTGACACCTTTCCAATATTTTAGATTTAGTCCAGGAGGGAAAACAGAGGACAGTTTTCAATTTCAATTAAAAAAAATAAATTCCTAGGCATGAGCTAAGTCTGCATTTAACATTCATGAGCTCTTAATCGCAAGAATGATTACTGTCTCTGTAAAGGGAACTCACCATGAACAGGAAAATGTAAGGAGTAAGATGAAGAGAGCAGCATTCTTTGCTATTTCACACCCAGCTGAGGCTCTGAACAAAGGCAGAAAACTGCTGTATTTATAATACTAGGATATATAAAGGAGAGAAATACAGATCATTGGACATGCACAATATTTCTTTAGAGACACCATGTATTCATGAAAAATATATGTGCCTGGCTCTGGACAATTACAAAACCAGGTATAGGGTATGTCCCGGATGTGCAATTTCTAAATCCTTTTCCAAAACAATATTTCTTTTTCTGTCACTGGAATTCATCATGTAAGCCTTCAAACAAATCAATTCATCTTCATGAATTCAAGTGAAGCCAGACTGCATGAAAACAGCACTATTACTTTTGTCAAAATCAGAATTATAGAACAGTCCAACTCCCCTGCAGTGAGCAGAGACATCTTCTGCTAGGTCAGGCTGCTCAACTGTAAGCATGCTATATCAGCATTTTTCATATCTTATCTTTTTTCCACTAGAAAAATGATCAGCAATGTTCTGATAACCTGGGCTACAAAGTAATGGAATGCACTGTGCAGAGAAAGCATTAAACAAATCTGCAGCACGGAGCTATGCCAAGATCCAGCTATGCTATGAACTGTGAGAATTTCTCCTGCAACTACACTAGCACTTGTTTCAGAAATTCTGGATGATATAGGGATAACTAAGAGATCAAATTTAAATTCAGGAAAATCATCTATATAATCATACACGAACGCAAGTATTGAAATTAGTAACTATATGCCCACCTGGCACTCCACTACCTGAATACAAAACTTACACTTTTATCTATTATATTTCATTCTTCTTGTACATGCATTCACTGCAGCAGTTACATATTATTAGTTTAACTGCCTTATTTATAGAACTAGTCAGTTTTCAGTGTCAAGAAAACTCTGAAACCTATCATAAGGAAGAAAAAAATCTTAATACAGTGGGTATATAGGACTGTAAAACTTCAGAAGTTGAGAAACTGTATAGATGAGGACAATTCATTTTGGTTTTAACGTACTGCATTTGAAGGCAATGGCACTAGCTACAGACCTCATACGAAGTGTTCTTTATAAATTACAAAACTGTTTGACAAGTTGGTATTTTCATATCTACTACCCGAGTAAATGTGCAGGAAAAATCAATTATAGTGCAGCTTAGATGCCTTGCACTCATCTTCATCCCACTCGTATTTCCAATTGTTTTTTTTCTTTAAGAAAGTGGATAACTTATTGGGAAATTTGTTAGATCTGGCAGTATTATTCATTTTCTTATCATAAACTCTTCCATCTACCCTCTGTCATTTAACTCAAATTACTTATGAGCTCTAACAACTTAGTATAATCAATTCCTTCTACAGCCTTTTGCAGACATTCTGGATTTCTTCCATTGCTTGCTCATAATTTTGTAATGCACTTTTTGGTATTTGCAGATTTATCAGAAAATGCAAAATGATCAAAACCATGGCAGTACTAAATGACAAAACGGTTTCTGTTTTGTAACTTTGACAATTTTATGGTCTTCAGCCACAGGTTAATCAGAGCCAATTGCATAGAACTGCTGATGTAGGGACACTACATATTAATAGGGTTACTATTTTTAATGTCTCTCTGCAAGGTGCTGTTAAGACCTGGCTGTTAAGGAGGTCGGGGCAGTATGCTATGCAAATCCATGCTGACCTGGAGCACATCGCACTGTCCTATGAAAACTTTTCATTCAGGCAACTATGGGAGAAACAAGAAAGAACTCATCACTTGCCTTCCGAATACATGGAGTAGACGCATACGTATCAGCACCACCTTCACGCAGGACAGAATAACATTTCATGGTGACTCTGGTTTCACTAAGGCTGCAGGACATAGACATATGTAATCTACAAACATTAAGCCACTAGCAGATCAAACAGAACATAGATGAAACAAAGAAATTTTCCACTTTCAGTATTAGAAGTTAAGGGTATTCATTTTAGACTGATAATAGCAAAGTGGGGCTCAAAACCACTTTGAATGTGGCCTTCTAAAGAACTTCATCATGAGCCTGGGCAATGACATGAACTGGTAACTGAGTTGAACCATTTCAGAAGATCTTTTTGTTGAGCCAAGTTTAGTGTGATTTTGCAGGAGCCAAAAGCTGTGTACCCATCCCAGCCTGTAACCTCACACTCTGAAGTACTCAGAGAGTGTAATGAGAGCAAATGAACACACTTTTAAGAGCATCTGTTGTAAAGTGTAAAGATCCTTAAGGGAATCTTTAAGAGAAAAGGAGTCCAGGAAGGCTGGATATACTTCAAGAAAGAAATCTTAGTGGCACAGGAACTGACCAAAAGACGTGCCACGTGCCAAAAGACAAGCTGGCAGAGAACAAGACCAGCCTGGCTAAGCAGAAAGCTTTGGCTGCAACTTAAGAAAAAAAGAGAGTTTGAGACCTTTGTAAGAAGGGGCATGAAACTCAGGAGGACTTCAAAGATTTCATGAGGTTATACACAAACAAAACTAGAAGGGCCAAAGCCCAATTAGAACTTAACCTGGCTACTGCTGTAAAAGACAACAACAACAAAAAAAGTTTCTATAAATCCATGAACAACAAAAGGAGGGCTAGGGAGACTCTCCATCCGTTACTGGATGTGAGGGGAAACAAAGTGACAAAGGATGAGAGAAAGGATGAGGAACTTAATCCCTTCTTTGCCTCAGTCTTTAATAGTAAGATCAGTTGTCCTCAGGGACAACCCAGACCCCTGAGCTGGAAGACAGGGACAGGAAAAACCCATAATCCAAGGGGAAGTGACCAGCAAGCTGCTACACCACTTACACATGCACATGTCTACAGGGCCAGATGGGATCTGCCCAAGAGTACTGAGGGAGCTGGTGGAACAGCTCCCCAAGGCATTTTCAGTCATTTACCAGCTGTCTTGGCTCACCAGGGAGGTCTCAGTTGAATGGTGGTTAGGAAATGCTATAATCACCTACAAGAAGGGCTGGAAGGAGGCTCCAAGACACTACAGGCCTATCAGCCTAGAGTTGGGTGGGAGTCTGGATCTGCTGGAGGGCAGGCAGGCTGTGCAGAGGGATCTGGACAGGCGGGATTTGGATTGACGGGCTGAGGAGAACTGAGGATCAACAAGGCCAAATGCCATGTCCTGCACAACAACCCCATACAGCACTATAGGAGTGTGGAAGAGCAGCTGGAAAGCTGCTCGGCAGAAAGGGACCTGAGGGTGCGGGTCAATGATTTCTGAGGCATACTCAGGTAAGAAACCTAAGAAATAGGACTTGAATTACAGCATACAACTTGTTTCAGAGTCCTATACATGCTAAATTCAGTGCACAAAATGACAATGTTTGAAATGGTGTTTGCTCTATGAAGTATGCCTAAAAATTGTGGTTGGGAGGGGGGGCGAGGGGAAAGTTTTGCTGTAACTTGAGAACATCTAATGACACAACAAACATTGAGTTTGGTTGTTGCTAATAAATACCTTATAATGGATAGAGTTAGAGTAAAACATCTTCACTGCCAAAGTGAACACCGGATTATATCCACCAGCTCCCACTATTCTCCATTACCCTGAGATACACTCCTAGAAAATACACACGAAGTGTGAAAATGGGGTGTTCTGCCTCTGTCTTTGCAAGTAGCTGGGCACAGGTATGCCAATGCATATTTTCAAATTAAAAAGTAATTTAATGTGATAAATTTAAATCCTATTACTAAATCTAGTACATTTTTATTATTAGTTATTTAAATTTATGGGTATATGCAGTGTCAACGCACCATGAAATGAAGGAATTACCAATTTCCAGCATGAATTACTTGATAAAAGGGACTGCGTTAAATGCAGAGTTGTTGAATAAATCAGCAATGCTACAGTGGTTAATTACAAAGTTACTTAAAGGAAGAAAACCTGCAGTCTTTTACAGTGTATTAAACTTGCAATTGGTTCCTAGAGTAGCTAGCACAATATTAGCGAACACAATACATTTCATAGTGGACTGCAAGAAATGCTTTAATGTCTTTAAAAACCATAGTTTAAGGCCAATTCTATACTGCTTAGCAATCAAACTACAAAATATTGGAAGCAACACTTAGCTTCCTCTTAGTACTTTCCATTAGTAGATTGCAAGTGCAGCACAAAAGAGGACTCTATAATTAAGCTTATTTTACTGATGAGGTGAAAGATACATGGGGAGAAGTAATGTAGCCAGTGATATCTGACAGACTAATTGCAGACTGAGTGGTCTCACTCTGCCCCCCTAATCTCAGGCAGCTCTCAGAGCCAGACTTACAGCAATTTTAACCTCATTTTCCACATTTCTCTTTTTTTCTTTTATCAAGTGTAATCTAAAGACATTGTATTGGACCCATTAAGTTTTAATGACAGCCACAGACAGCTGCAATTTCCCTCAGTAAAAGAAATGATTAATTAGTAAAACACAGTATGCGGTGTATGTCCAAAGTGACTTATTCCTATTGCTAATTGTAGGAATTAGCTAAAGTTCTACAGCCTGCATGATGTTTTGCAGAGCTCCAAAGAAAGCATAGGTATGCACTGAATAATTTATATTCCAAATTACACAAACACATAGACAAGGTATCTTAATTTTTGAGATTAGCAACCAGTAAGGTCACTTTTGATAGCCCCATAAAACTATCCAAAAGTAGAATTACGTAGTTGAAAAACTATATATTTCATAAAGAATACAGAGAAAATATGACCTGCAGAAACAAGCCTAAAGATTTTCTTTTTTATTAGAGCATTCAATAAAACTAATCAACAGGCTCAACATCTCAAGTTTGAACAAAAATCCATTATCAATTACTAAACGGATTCCTTCCCAATACAACTGTATTTTTCCACTATTTCAGCATAAAGACCTTCTTTTGCTAAGCATAAAATGAAAAACCATACAAGTTTCACTCATATATCTCCACCTGAAATGTTCTACCAACGATTTCAGAAAAGGCAAAGCCCTTAAATGTCCTCTCAATTAGCCAGCCTTCGACATTGCCTAAGCTAGCAAGCCATAAAGAAGTTAATAGATGGAAATAATTTCATTCTCATCTGGAAGAATACAGGAATGCCTATATATCGTTTGGTTAAGAAGCATTATATATTCAGTTGTGTTGATGGCAATAAGTGAGAAAAAAGCTATGGTCTAGTTTTCAGAAGCTCATTGGCTATAAACAATCAATTAATTGCTAGAAATGTAATAAAACATAGAAAGTATGGAACAGTATGGAGAAAAAGTGGCCGACGTTAAGTTGAAGAGCAGTTCAGAGCAGAAAGGCCTGTCTGAAGTCAGAAAGCTGAGAATCTATTTCTTAGGAGTGGGCAAACCTACCAATTTTATCCAACCAACTCCCTATTTTTTTCCCTTTCTTCTTTTAAATGTGAGGAGTCATTACTGACAAAAAGGTCAACACTGACTTTGAGGGGGAGAAGAAATTCCAAACCAAAAACCAAACAGTTCAATAAACGTCAGAGAGTTGGAGAGAAAAGGGAGACCAGGAACTACGTGCAAATCACAGGCAGCTTGTATCGTCTTCTAGGCTGAAGTGGCTTTTATCAAGCTGCCCATGATGCTAATCTCTGGTAAGACTTTTTCATGAAATGATGCAGCCCACAAGCCTTTGTTATGCCATTACTGCAGATCTGTCTCTTAGAAATGGAACTGCCATGAGAAAAAGCTGCCGAAGGTATTCAGGGATATTTTCTGGACCCCTTGGTGGATCGCCTAATTTTCTCACTTGCCAGGGTCCTCCAGCCTATCTTCAGCTTTTCAAATGAGGTATTTCAGAACACTGGGACACAATCTGCCTTATGAAACTTGCACAGCCAAAACTACAAAGAATTATTAGTAGACATTTTCAAGGTTTTTTCACTGAAACTGAAAAGGTAATTAATTCTCTTAATTGAACGATCATTCATTAGCCTTTTACTAAATAACATTCTCAATCTTGCAAGTTACTGCCATGTCTTCAATTTCCATTTTCACGATAAGACTAATAACAAGCTAACTCACTGCTTTATAAATCTGCAGTACAGTACAACATACATTGTATGCAGGTTTTCCATTTAGATTCTTCAATTACAAGCAACTGCAACAAAAAAAGCATATTTTACTAGCTAGTATTACATTTTGGCAGATCATAATTAAATTATTCCTTAGAAGCTGTGTTCAGTGCTTAGGAAGAAGGATTTTATTGAATAATAGGGCTAATATTTTAACTCAATTAGCACATTATTTTTCCACAAAGAGGTGTACACTACTGTAATTCCTTCTTCTATAGGTAATATCAGCTATAAAACAGAAATACTGCAGCTTTTTTTCTGGAAAACCGCGTAATTTTCCACATGTAGTTTGTATGCTTTGATACTTTTTTAAGTGGATGAAAACATGACCTATTATTATTTTTATAAATAAATAATCTTACTTTATACTTTTAAATAAAATATATCACTTCTATAGCATATAAGCTGGAGAGAGACTATGCTTCACTACATCTAAAAGTATTTGAGCATTTCATGGTAAGGAAAGAATTTTTCTTTTATGTCTTTTGTTCTGTACTGTTGTGAGTTTGATTTATAATATTGGTTGGGGCAAAAGTGATTTCTGGATGAAGAAATTACATCTAGTTGCAATGGAAGGTAGGGTATCTTCTCCATGGAAACTGTCTGCTAAATATGCTCAGATGACTTATTTATCAGATTCTTCAATACAATATTTCAATTTGATGGGATTATATTTTCCTGTAATCTTTCACTAATAATTTAAAAGTGACATAAATATATAATGTCTGTATTTCTGAAGATAATCAAGTTGAGTCATTTCAATAAAAACTTCTAATATATTTCAAGGTCATCTTTTCTTCGGTTATTCGACCTAGTTACTCATGGTCTTTTGAATCATATTCTGGCTTTGGCTTAATTCTCACTAATTCTCAATAACACCTACTGTACAGTAGATGGGTTTGTTAACTACAAAAACTGTGCAAACCTTGAAAAGCAATTATTTGTTTCAAGAACTAGTACATGTATTTATATCAGTATAACTGAAATATTGCAGTACATATCAAACAGCTATTTCTCATGTGGGAAGTACACTCCCACACCATTTTACAGCATTCTTCATAACTTTTCTACCACTGATATTACACAAGCCATTCACTGAAAACTAAAATAGAAATAACAACTCAAGGTAACAAAAGTTTTCAATAATCGTCGGATTGGTGATTTCATTTTAGCAAAGTAAGTTTTTCTAGTACATAGCTAAGCAAATGTGTAATTCTATCAAGATATTATATCTCAAAGGTGCTGATTAACAGGGAGCTAAATTCCAGCACATCCAATTTGGAATTATAAAAAAGACATTTTGATTTCATAAGGCAAGACAAAAAGAAAAGCAAAGGACAGAGGCACACTTTGTAACAATCAGATGGGGAGATGGGAATTATATGGTACAAAGGAACAAGTAAGCAAAAGAATGATTAAGATGAAAAACTAAAATCAATGAGTTACACAAGGAGATATTAGTAACTGGACATGAAATGTCACTGAGTCACATGAAATACCTTGTGTTGCTTTTGTGCAGATCAGCTGATGAATTTTCTTAAAGATGAAGCAGTAGAAGGTGCAACATATTTCCATATTGGAAATAACAGTAGATTCTTACACAAGCTTAATTGAACTTGGTAAGTTAAAACTAAAATTCTTACCATCATCGTAAGAAAGAACTTTTCTGAGTGTAATAGAATTATTTACACTAGAAGCAACAGCAAATGCTGCCAGTGTTACCAACAGGATGTTACAACTGCTATGGCACGTAGTAGCATAATTCTTATTATTTCTTTCCAGATACAATGAGGTTATAAATCCTTTAAATTCACTCTATATTCTGACATTTTATAAGAAGGAACTGATGGAGAACTAATGAGTTCACTTCTGGATTCTGCAAAACAGAAGTGCATTAAGAATCCCAATAGCATACATGAAGCTTCTAGTGAATCAAAGGAAACTGGAAAATTTGCCATCCAGCAAAAACATGTGATTTAGGAGGACTAATTAAAAACTATTATGGCTAAATGATAAACATAGTTTATCAAACCTTTTCAGACAGAACAGCACTTGGTTGAATTTAGATACAGATGACCAAAATATGGGCAGTAAAAAAACGCTAACTTATTTTTGGTCTTTATTGTATGATGAAGCTGACTGCAACAAGAGAAATTCTGTTCATATCTTAAGGAGCAAAAATACAATGATGTAGTCAAATATTAGAATGCCATTTAAGGTACCAAAATTTTAAGTGGGTAAGAACCTGAACAATCTGTTCTCCAGAGAGCCCTCTGAACCTAAATTATTCTGTAATTCTATGAACTATACAGATACAAAACAAACAAAAAAATTTATCTTTCTTGTATATCTCAAAGATAACACACACTGCAATTCACTGACATGAAGATAAAAGTTTGTAATATACGTCTGAGTCAAGGCTCCACAGCTGGAAAATCTTTAAAAAAAAAAAACAAACAACACAATAATAATTTGATTTCCCTAAAATTCTAAAGGGAAACAGATACAAAATAAAAATTTTAAAGCAACACCAGCAGTCCATAAGGGAAGCAGGAGAAAACAGCAGGACAAGACAAGATGGGACACTTGCAATTATTAGGAACAGCCTACAAAATCTAATTTCAGACATCATTTACAAACTCAAGCTGGTAAACTTGTAGTACTGTTAGTTAAGAGATTTTTTTTTCCTTAACATCTCTCCTCTAAATAAATTGCATGTGACTTCATAATGGTTAGCAAACGTAGTAAGAAAATTGAAAAGCCCTAAAATGCTGGAAGAAAACCATACAACATATTTTGATCTAAAGCAGTTGGTCTCCCCTGCCTTCTTTTTGCAGCTCAAGAGAAGCTTTACACTTGGGAAGCCAAGATGGCAGTATCAATTAAATTATGTTATAGTATAAACTTTCTGACCTGCACCATGTTGAGGAACAACTATTTATACTTCTGCATCAATTCCATATATTCAAGACATATTAAAAGGTATAAAGTCAGAAACTTTACTGACCCTTTTCTGTTGCTTAGCTCATTAATGCCGAAAGATATTAATCTAACAAATAAGTGGGTGATTACCTCTTGAAGAACCCTCTTCATTTTCAGAAGCAGTGTCTTCACAGCTGTGCAATCTTGTAGCATCAATCTGAAGGGCAAAGATTCAATGCCTCCGCCTTCTTCTAGACCAGTGAAAGGCCACTCCACGGATGGGCTGCCAGCCAGCTGGCCAACACGAGGGTACCTGGCTTCTCCTTGGTCTACCTCCTTTGACAGCTTCAGAGATAGATTCCTTACAAGAGAAAACAGAAAGATCAACACTAAAATATGAAAAAGAAAGAAACCCAACATAATAATTTGGGGGGGTTAGTTCCTTTGAGTTTCAAGACGCATAACACATTCACTTTTTGAGCCTGCTAGCGCGAACAGCCTTTAAAATATACATATAGCCATATGGTGTTAGCAGTAAAATATGCATTTATAAATGCACCACATTCTACAGGAATTGAAACCATGCTCTAGCTCATGCCCTTCAAAAAAAAGCCAGTTTCTTAAAACAAAATATCCTATGGGCAAAACTGCTACGGGCTTATTTTATTTCAGTTCAGCTTCATGAACAAATGAATCTGTCATGCACTTTCAAAAGCTAAATCAAATCACATTCTTCCATATGCTTTGACTTAGAACTCAAAAAGAAAAGAAAACTGTAAAAAAATACTCCCTTCTGGGCTGTCCCAGTGACTTAAGATGAACCTGCTATTGTATAAAATGGAATTTGAAATTTAACTAATCTGTACTCACTCTGAAGTTCAGTTATTACCAAAACTATATAAGCAGAACATGAAATAAAACATTAAGTTGTGGTTGAGAATCCATGAAACACACAGAAAGATTCAGAAATATTTTGATGGTCTTTGGAGGTAATGAAAGATCATTACTTTGCTGCATACATACTCCCTTCCTTTAATATCAGAGCAAGTTATCTGTAAGACTTTCCCATGAAGAAAGTGCAGCAAACACCAACAAGATAGTGTGGAGTGCACAATAAATGAGGAGAAGCTAAGAGAGTCAGCTTTGCTCACTCTTCCAGAGAGGAGAAGTGAATCTCATTGCTGACCAGAGGCACATTTCCACACTGGGAGGGTTCAAAAATTATGAAGCCATGCTACACCTAGGGATGCACAGTAACAGGATGAAAGCCAACAGACAGAATATAGAATACTGGAAATTGTGACCAGATATAAGAACTTTATTTACTGACTTCTCTGTTACCATGAGGATGGTCAAACAAAGGATCAGAGGCTCAGAGATGCTATTGGACACCCACCCTTAGAAATATTCACACCATGCTGAGACAAGCCCGAATAACCTGCTCTATTTGGACCTGCTTTTAACAAGAGCTTGACAGAGAGACCTGCATAGGTTCCCTCCCACCTGTGTGACTCAATGATTCTAGAGGTCAGAGATTCTATCAGCCACAATCAGGCCAAATAGTAGAAAAATATAGGTTGCTTGACATTTTGGTGGAAGAGAATGCAACTAAAAACAGTAAAGATTTTTCTGGCACGAAAGCATTCACAACGCTGCACCTATTTGGCTCTCTGACCAGCAGGTGAAAAAGGACAAATCTGAATGAAGAACAAATCTCAGAATGTGGCCTCAGTGAGCAATAGTAGTATATAATTGCTAATAAATTATAAAGTGTGGTAACAGCAACACGCAACACCCATGTTCATACTAAATTAATTCAGTACAATTAAAGATGTTAGCATAAGTAGTGAAGAAAATGACAATTTTTATTCATTTAATAGATTGTTCCAATTTTCTGTTCCATTTGAATTTTCATGCAAGACAAAACTGATTCTGCCATAATTTGGAAGAACAAAGAATATTTTTCACATTAAATCTTCCTTAGTGAGCTTTGTTTTTATAGGATTCACAGACAAAAATGGATTAATGTGATTTCTTAAGCAACTCCTAATGCCATACAAAAAAACCTTGGAAATTAGAATACTATAACTATCTTTTAATGATTATTTCCATATTTTGTAAGCTATGTAATACGCAGTAAAGAGAACATGTTACATCGAGTAATGTACCACACAGACCACATATATGGACAGATACTCATGCTGGCCAATGGAACTAAATTTTTTTAATTCAGGCTTTTCCAGACTCTCATAAAACAACGAAATTAGTCTGTTTTAATTTTTAAATGCTTTGAAACAACTTTGGATAGAATATTTTGTATCCTTTAAAACAATAATCGGAGGTGCACGGTAAAGTTGCTTTTGATTGAAGGATATTAAGCCACTGCTTTTTCATTGCCTTTATTAAAGAAGACTCAGGTATAAATGCAAAGGAAAAATAACTTAGGAAACTGAAGTTTCATAACATATGGTCATATAAGGGCTCATAAAAGAAGCTATATTCAAATTACTGGAATCTACCCTTGAGTAAGATTTATGTAGCCAGGAAAGCACACTATATAAATTAAGTAAAACGAAAAAAAAAAGGCCCTCTTTTTTCGCTGACCAGTGCCTACAGACTTACTCCTTAGAATATTCTACACATTCACTTTGCAAGTCTCACTGAAGTTTCACCTTCCTCATGCTCCTGTACAGACATCCTAAAAGGGTAACGTCCTGGCACTGAGAAAGTACCAATTTAAGACCTACTGCGTCCCAGAAAGAGTCTTTTACTGCACATTACCAGGAAGAAGAACCTGGTATCACCAGCCATGCTGTGCTCTCCAGTGACAAGGAAATAAGCAGTACTCTTGGAAAATATCCGCCTCTGTTATATGGAAGAGATAAAGTGTTTATGTATAAGTTATAGATACACTGGAGATACAGCTATTCTGAATTTCAAATAATAAAAAAAATCTTCAATTATTTTGGCGAGCTTTATGTTGACATCACACCGCTCAACACATGAATTTACTATCTCTTCAAATACAGAATCTTGTACTAAAGTATGAAAAGCACCATAGTAACATATTAACACTCACCGTCATAAGAGTTTAAAATCTAAATCAATTGCTACTGAAAAATAGTGACTCAAGAGTTGGTATACAATGAGTATTCAGATAATGTAATCCTTTCTGATAGTTCAGAGGTACTTTAACTGATCTGTGACAGAAAACCTCTTCACTGACACAACTCGTTCTACTTGCTGCAGAAAAAAAGTTCATTTTAAGCACATTTCAGACCTGATCTTTCAAAAAGTTCATTATTAAATATGTCTAGGTTGTCTGTTACAGGATTATTACAGTAATCCACTGCACTTAATCCCAATAAAGCACTAGAGATTTAGCAAGGTGGGGGAGAAGTTCTTAGGAAATTAGAAGTTTTACTTTATTAGTAAGACAGCTCTTAACCTCTGAAGTTGGAGAAGGAGCTGGTTCTTTGACTGGTAGTGCAGGATCTCCTTCCAGATGGACCAGCCCCCTCCACCTTCCAAATATGTATTTATTGTAATAAAATATTTCAGAGGCAAATGTTATCGATGACAAATTGTTGACAAAAAGTCTCAAAAGATCTATTTTAATGACTAAAGACAATGTATTTCCTTTAATTCTATAATATTATCAATGTACAATATTTCAGAAAAGCTATTTGGTCAGTTTTAAATAAATGGTTCCTATCTGAGCTCTAAATTTGCCCGACATGCACTTAGGCTGTGTTCCTACTTTAATAAAACCATACCCGAAAACATTCCTGGGTACTATAAGTCAGTCAGTTTCAAAACACTTCCGAAATTGTTTGAGCCAACCCAGCTATCACTCTTGCAAATGATTCCCTGGCATGGTTTGGTTGTCACTACAGGAAAATTGGATGGAATCACTCCATTCTGGAGGATGACAGTGGTGCAGATGTGCACTAAAGTACCATCCTATGTAGATGGCAACTCAAATATCTAAGCATGGCTATCACAGAATATGCTGAATTGGAAGGGACCCACAGGGATCATCGAGTTCAACTCCTGGGCCTGCACAGGACCACCCCCAAGAGTCACACCATGGGCCTGGAATATTGTGCAAACTGTGTCAGGCTTGGTGCTGTGACCACTTCCCTAAGGAGCTTGTTCCAGTGCCCAACCACCCCTGGGTGAAGAACCTTTTCCTAATATCCAGGCTAAACCTCACCTGAAGCAGCTTCAGGCCATTCTCTCAGGACATATCACTCGCCACCCTCATTTCTAATAGATAAAAAATCCAGAAGCTACAATACCCACATTTAGTAAAATGGTAGTGTCATTAAGACAGATTTCTATTTCAAAAGCAGTCTTTATTGAAACAGTATGATAGCATAAAAATAATCAATCAGTGACTTTTAGCATTTTAACAGCCTCTATAAATCTAACGCAACTGTATGTTAACTCAGGAAGAGACACAGTTGTGCAGCTCTTTTGAAAGCTTCTTCCCACTAAGAAGGTAGAACAAAACCAATGTTCTTTTGTCAAAAAAATTTTAAAATATTCTATTTAAAAAAAAGGAGTAAAAAAAAGGAAAAAAAAAAAAAAGGACAAAAAAAAGGAAAGAAAAAGAAGAGAAAGAGGTCCCAAAGATAAGGATTTGCAACTTGAGCTCATTTAAGTTATTCTTCCCTTCTTACTGATCCTCAGATCAATGATTTGAAGAGCTTATGGTAATTTGAACTTCACTTACATAAAGATCCCCAGATTATGTGGACTTTAATCTTCTTAGTTTTGATCAGCAGTGCTCAAGATGTTGCTACAGCAGAATTAGCCTCAACTAATACAATTGGTTCCCCTGAGTCTGCTTTTCTTGATACCAGCTTAACAGAAGAGAACCCACGTAACGCTGTTGGCATCAGAAAGGCTCTGCAAGCAGAGCAAAAGGCCTCAGACTCTATGGGAAGAGCAGACCATACCTGCTTTCTTCCCTGAGGGCTTATCTTCTAAAGCAGGGTCTCAGATAAAGCCTTAAATCACTTATTTCCAGTGTCTGAGCACGCAACTTTATATGTTTATATTCCCAATATATCACGTGTACATATACACATGTATTTTTATGGAGCTATATATATTTCTATATATTATAGAAGTCAGACACACACTCGTATATAAACACATAAAATTGATCTTCAAAAATATTTTAAAAAAACTAAAGGTTCTTATTTGTCCATAATTTGGCCCATCAGAAACACATGTCCTTTTACATTAGAAGAATGTTTTTAGTTTCATGATGAGGTTATATCCTGAAATCCTATCTCATACAAATCTAGAGAGCCTTCTCCCATTCAGAATTTTCTTTTTTTCTCACCAACAAAAAAATAGATTTGCCTCCTTCAGAAAAAATCACTCATTCCATTTTGATTAAAGTCTCTCTGTTGGACCATGTAAGGAACAGAGCAATTACTTCTGATTTTGAGAAAAATCTGTCTACCTCAAACTCTTCTAAAATTCAGTTCAAAGCACTCTGTGGCTTTCTTAAAATGATAAACATTACCTGCCAAACCCTACTATCATCTCAGATTGAATCTTAATCCTTGAGTGATCTCGCATATCTCATCTACTAAGGAGACATGTTCTATCCCAAACAGTTTAGAACTGAAATATATGGACACATTTTGGGGGGGGGGGGGGGGGGGGGGGGGGAGGAGGGGGNGGGGGGAGGGGGAAGAAAGCTCCCTCACCATATTTAGCAGAACTGAGGCATAGAGTTTTAAAATGTTCATAAATATTCCAATGGGCACATAAAATAATGCACTGCTGGAAAAAAAAATGTTCTGAAGATCTCAAGGATGGATAAAAGGAGGATAAAAATTGACAAACTCCTCACTCAGGTCTTAAAATGCAGGCTTTGCAATACTGAGAAGATAAAAAGGTAACCAGCACATAAACACTTGGCTAATTACCCATATTAGCATTTTTTGCCATCAAAATTTATATCTCTGTCTCACACAACTTCTCTGTATTACTTCTGTTCTAACAAAGAATGCTTCAGAAGTTATAGGGATAACATCTCAGAATATTAAACATCAGGGTGTCGTAAGGCACACTTTGTTTGACACTTTACAGCTTTTAGAACTATGTATCGTTTATTAGTACTCTGATATTATGATTTTTCAAGGTCAGCCTTTTAGAAAAACAGTGTTCAGTATCTGTCACTATGAAACTCTCCAACCCCCCACGAATGTACACACAAACTAATGGCTGGTGCTGCTGTAAGTTAAGTGACTATCAGCTGTTTCCACTACAACTGCTTTTCTCTCTCGGGTTTATATCGCAGTCATCCTTTGGGCTAGAACCTGCTGACCATGAACTATGGCATCAAATTAAAGAAAGAAAAAAATTCCCTCCATCTTTCAGTTGCAGGTAAAGTACAGCTGATAAGGGCTTGTCAAGCATTTTTTTCTCTAAATTCCACAGGAGTCAAGCGCTCTGTTTATATCCCCTGATCTAGTACACAATAGCACAGCAATTCAGATTTCAGTCCTTTTCTTCCTCTTGGAATCTATTAGGAAAATTTAAATGTGATAAAGTGAGATAATTCAAACAGCATAGAGTAATCAGATAATGTTCAAAAAATAGCTACTTGGAAAAGACCAGTGGGGCTTTTCTTGTTTTAAAGTACTAACAGTGCAGAAGTAAATTAAGCATTAGAGACAAAATAGGAAAAGTAAATGAGGATGGTTGGGCATTGAGACTTTGGTACTTTGAGTATTTAAAAATTGTTATTACTCCTGCTCCCACCCCCCTGGAAAAAAAAAACCACAATAAAACAAAACAAAACAAAACAAACCAAACAAACAAACAAAAAAAAACCAGCGGGGGACCTATTTCCGACTAGTATACAAAATAGTATACCAAACCAGGTAGGTACCATTAATTAAAAACAAATTGTCAAATACTTCCTACTACAGGTCAGTATTTTTTTCTATCAAGGTTTTTCAAACTTCTGCTCAAAAATTAGGTATATTTTTAAATGGGAGGAAAAAAAAAAAAAAAAAAAGCATTTTCTGTGCCCAATAAGAAGCTTCTGAACTGTTAGCATAGGCTTTAGTGGGAAGATAGGTAGGCTAATCGGAAAGGTTAAATCCACTACCAGACAAAATGACACCAGGGTTTGCAACAAAAATCTGCCAGGCAGAATTCACAGCCATGGATAAGGCAGATGGACTTTCAATAAGACCAGAAAATAAAGTAGAAAATTCATTTAATTTATAAAGAAGACAAGACACTTGCTTTGGGACCTTTCTGACTTGGTTTTTAAATACTTGGGAAGCACCTAATCATATTATTACTGCATAAACCAAGATACTATCTTTTGATGAGTTATTAAGCAGTAAGAACACTTCTGTGAAGCAAAGCAAGCAATTCATTATACCTTGTGTTGGCCAAGAGGTTCCTCTGAGACACTTAACATCAGATTCAAAGATTTAATCAATATTTACTAAAATACCACAAAATATCTTCAGCATTCTTACTTCCCTTACATCGCAAACCCTATTTTCCTTTACCTTGGTCAGCTGATTTAGGGAACTCTTCTCAGACTGGGTTCAGTCACTGAAATGTCTTGGTTTCTGACCATGCCAGGGCTTGAGACCAGATACAGACATCTAAAAAATCACCCTATAGGTTCTCATGCTATAGCCACACACATTCCTTGATTAGGAAAAACGCACATGCCCACAGGATTAGATGGCAGATAAATGGCAGGCACTCAAAGAAAGAAGAATAAAATGTCAGTGGAGCTGAGCAGTTAAGAGTTAAGGGTTGCTCTGTACAACAATTAGGTAGTTGTACAAGTCTGTGGGTGTTCAGAAAATTCCAACTAGCAATCCTAAAATTTAACATTAAGTCTACATTTTCACATAGTGAAATAGTCAGTAATACAATACAATCACCAAAATACCCAGTAATTACAAACACAGCTTTCTGAGTAAGGTACTATTCAATACTCTTTAATGGAATTGACACAGTGGCCTTTTATTTTGGCAAAAATATATGATTAAACAAATGTATCCCTTCTTCCAATCCTCTAAGAGTTTTAGAATAAGGAGCAGAAAACAACTGCATCTAAATTCAGAGGATACATCCACCTACTTTATGTAGCAAATTTGATTAATATGTCAGGAGGAAACTGCAACTTTAAAACCCATACTATTTCATTATCACATAAAATAGTTGGAACCTAATGTTTTCATTAAAAGAGCTTTTATATTAAATCCTCTTTTATGCCCGATAAATGAAAGCATGCAATGGATTTAGGGACATAATTTATGAAGAAATCCAGAACATGTAGTAACTCTGTATCCATTCCTAAAAGACAAATATACTGGAGGGGTTTTTTAAATGCTTATATTGTATACTTTTATAAGGTTTTAAGGAAACATTATGGAAGCCTGATCTACACAAAAGGAATAAAACAACATGAGAAATGCTGCACCAGCGCTAATTAATTCCTATAGTGAAATTTGCAGACAAAAACATCCTCACACAGCAGTTGCAAATAATCTGTTTTCTTGATGAATCATGGTGTCTATGCATATCCATATACATATTGTTTACATTGTAAGGAGACCCAGAATATGCTCGGTTGGAAGGGACCCATGAGGATCAACAAGTCCAACTTCTGACTCCACAGAAGTCCACCTGAAATTTAAACCATGTATCTAGGGAAGCTGTGGAACTTAGAAAAAAGAGTAGTGTTTTCAAGCTAAAAGCAAGACAGAAATTTTCCTCGGTCCATTCACTGATGGAAAAACTGTTGTTTTATAATCAACATTGCCAGGCAGATTTAGATAAGAAATAATAAGCAAAAAAAAAGTTAAGAAGTTAAATAATACACACTTTCTGGCCTCCAGCAAAAACTGATCATAAATAAAGTGTACAGAACAGAATAAACTTCCTTTTAGTACAACTGTGTAAAAGCTATTCCAAAACTGTAGGTCTAACACTTGGAGCTAAATCTTTAGCTCTATGAAGAATAGCAGGTATCAACATGAAACAAACAGCTCACATTCAGATGTACATCATCTTAAGAGTCTGAGAGCTTCACAAGCACAAAGATTTCCCGGGAATCATTGACCTTCAAAAGGCTCAAAACCTCCCTTTTTCCCTGGAACACTGTACAGCTCAAGCTACCAACTTACAAAAACTGTCACTGGCATAAACAGAGGCAAATAACTTATTAAGAAAAATTCCCAGCTGGACATGGGGATGCAGGCTTGTAAGTTACGGGATCCTTCATGTGTTGTTTCCTTGGGAGTGTCCTCTCAAACAACCAGAGGTTTTGTATTTATTCAGAAAGATTTCCCTTACAAGGCAGGTGTTGCTATGTCTGCACTTGGAATTTAATTAGTGAAATTAAACCATCCAACAGCACATGCTCAATCTTTTAAACGAAGGCATCAGAGACCAAACAAAAAGCAAGCAATAAGCTAATGAATGTGTAAATTAACCTAATTGCTTTGTTCCTACATGACATAATCAATCACTAAGTGCCACAGCAGAAATGTGTTATATCATACAGTGAAACTAGCCCACCTACAGGAGATTTCTCTGACTTTTCTGATTGTAAATAACTCATTAAAAATAATCAGGATATTTAGTTTGATTTGACTAAAGCTCCACAGTAGTGCTTTTCATACTGTCCTTTTACAGAAGAAAACACTTCTTCTCCCTCCTTCTCCCCCTAATGCGGCCTGCTGGGAAAAAGTAAATCTAATGAATTGGCAAATTGAGACCAGAGGCAGATAAAAAAGAGATGGTTTCTGTTTTGGTTAACTATGAAGGACCAAAGCTCAGAACTCTGAGTCATATTGAAATACCTCTAAATATTTATTTGCATCACACAGACGGAAGTAGCATGCTAAAACTTCAATACTAGTTCAGCTATTCCATGCTTACAATATTTTTGTGTTGATGCAATGAAACTTGATACATAAGTGCTTACAAATTTAAGTCCCATCAGGAGCTTCACTCTCTCTACAATGCCTCATCTCTCTTCACTTTTAGGACATTAGGTCCCTTGACTTTTAATGTGGTTTTTTTTTTAGACCATTATATTAAAATTCAATGTTTATTTCAGTTGTTTACTTTCTGGTTGTTACATTCTATAGTTCGGGGACTCTGCTTGGATTACTTGAATATCTGGATTTACTGTAACTGCTTCTAGTTTGCAGTGCCAAGCACATTGAAGGCTGAAAATAACATGAAGAGCAGTACTGTGTGAAACTACACAAGTTTAGAAAAGGTGCATCTCACTGAAAACATCTGAATTTAATGACTGATGCCTGAATCCTTTTGCACAGCACATTTTCAAATTTTAAGTGGTAAATGACAGTAATATCCAGAACACAATTTCCTTCAACACTACTGTGATAATTTGGACCATTAATGTATTAAAAATTGCAACAATTATGACAAGGAAACAATTCAAAATTTAGTATGATTATTAATTTATAATAGAATTTATAGGATTTCTTCTGTGAACCATTAAATGTACATTATACAAAAGAGCAATTAATATTGTTAACTACTAATTTTGCAAACTGTTTGTCAAGAGAGCAACCGTAATAACTGCTGGAGTTTGTGTTAAAACTTCTTGCCCAAAGCTCCTTCTAGACTGAGATTAAAAGCGGACTTGCCAACTCATTTATTTTCAAGGCACTTAGCAATATAACTCCAGCTTTTGGGATAAATTCCACTTTTTAAAAATAAAATGCACAAAATGTCAATTTCTGACCCAGAGTGTTGCCAGCATGAAATTTTGATCTAAGTACACCCTATAGATTTTGAAAGCAGAAAACAAAGCACTCAAAAGATATGCCTGCACACATACAGACATTGTACAACCTTTTAAGCTGAGTACTGCTTGACTTATGACTTTGAATCTTTTGTGTTACTAATGCAAAGCCATCCTCCTGCCTTTGCTTTCAGGGACCAG
Organism: Pachyramphus minor; assembly: GCA_013397135.1. Taxonomy (NCBI): domain Eukaryota; kingdom Metazoa; phylum Chordata; class Aves; order Passeriformes; family Tyrannidae; genus Pachyramphus; species Pachyramphus minor. Next base: position 460,084 of record VYXB01008200.1, on the reverse strand, counting down.
AAATCCATCAGACACTTGGATTAGCATACATATTACTGGCCAGGCTGTTGTTCTCCAAATTTGACACACAAAACCTTAGGACCACATTAGGGTGTGCATGTATCCACCGGGAAGATGTTGCACAACTACACACTGGACACTGACAGATAAGAAAAGAAGAGACACAATTAAATTGGAGGTGGTAACAGAAGGATGAACAAGAAATTGTAGAATCACAGATTAGTTTGGGTTGGAAGGGACCTTTAAAGGTAATTCTGTCCAATCCCCCTGTAATGAGTAGGGACATTTTCAACAGACTGGGTTGCCCTAAACCCCGTCTAATCTGACCTCGAATGTTTCCACAGATGGGGCATCCATCACCTCTCTGGACAACCTGTTCCAGCATCTATCCACCTTCACTCAAAAAAATTCCTTATATCTTGTCCTGTTAAAACAGATCCCACTAAAAAGTCAGTCCCCATCTTTCTAATAGGCCCTCTTTAGGTACTGGAACACTGCTATAAGGTTGTCCTGGATGCTTCTCTTCAGGCTGAACAATTCTCCCAGCCTTTCCTAACAGGAGAGGTGCTCCAATCCTCTAATCAACTTTGTGTCCATCCTCTGGACCTGCTCCAACAATTCCATGCCCTTCCTGTGCTGTAGACCCCAGAACTGGATGCAGTGCTCCAGGTGGGTCTCACTGGAACAGAGTAGAAGGGCAGAATCACCTCCCTTGCCCTGCTGGCCACACTTTTTTGATGCAGCCCAGGATACAATCAGCTTTCTGAGTTGTGAGTGCACATTGCCAGCTCATGTCCAGTGTCTCATCCACCAGCACCTCCAAGTCCTTCTCCGCAGGGCTGCTCTCAGTCCCTTAATCCCTCAGTCTGTATTGATACCGGGGGTTGCCACCAAGGCGCAACACCTTGCACTTGGCCTCATAATTAAAAGAGTAAAGATAAAGTGCCTAGGAATAAAAAGGTTTTTTTCCATCTGTACCTGTAATTAGACATGTAATTAGTCTGTAGTGTCACAGCTTTAGACTAATGTCACAACTTCAATACAATATACAACAGAATATTGTTTTCAGAGGCAGTCTCTGTTCCTCATTTGGATGGATGGCCTACTTAAGGCTTGCCCAGAGGTGTGAATACCCATCTCCTGAAGCCATACCTCTGTTTCCAGCATGGGCCAATGTGAATGCTATCTAATCTTCTCTTTTGTGCATACTGAAAGGCACTTGACATTTAAAACCAGATAACACTGCCTAGAAGCAAAGGGAAGGTTTCTATTCACTCTAAGCCACATAAACACCAATCACTATCTTTGTTCAATTGTCTTGTAAACGAAGTCCAGAATGCAAATACTGCTCTGTCCAAAGATGGTAAAAATGATAAAAGTCTTCCTGTCCTCTGTGACATATCCCAGGAGGGACAATCTCATTCCAGTGAATACAGTTAAGGGAACTGGTCAAAAAGGGATAAAGTCCATTTCTTCTGACAGGAGTGATAAACCTTATACATTTGACACATGTGCTGGTTTTCACTGGCTTTGTGCGGCATTGAGACAAAGATGAGTCAGATATCAAATTACCTCTTTAAAAAATCTTGATGCCACAAAACCATAGGGAAGCTAGCAGCATTCACTGAAATCCACAGTTCTTAGGCCACAAAAATCAAAATGTCATGCCTTTTGGTCTGCATCTAGTCATTTATCAAGACTTTTACCACCTAACTAAGTAGTTCTTCAAATCGTTATGATAACAAGTTGCTGTAAACTGTATAATCAAAGCTTCAGACAGGAAAGAGGGCAAGAAAGTCCTATGGCATGCAGAATGCATATTTTTAGTTATTTCTTTGAATGACCAGGAATTATTCATATTCCTCTGAGGCAACATAGAAGAGTACGGATATCTGTCCTTGAATTCTTTTTATCCTATCTCACTTATTTGGGCTTCTAATATTCCACAATCTGTGTACCTGCATCTCCCACACTTTAACACCTGGCAGTAACCTCTCAAAACTACTACAGAGGTGTTTCCACACAGGAAGATTATCTCCTTACACACACCCCCAACAGGCCACTGCCTTTCTCCCAAAAGGTCTCATGCAGGCAGCGTAACAAATTGATGTAATTAAGCACAGTCAAGCTAAACTGACAACAGAGTGACTTAGAAGGTACTTTGACCATCACTAGTATGAGGGTTTCAACAAAACTCCAAGAATGTAAGTTTTTCTCCTTTCCAACAGAACTATTGTCCATCTTTAGCTGAAATATATTTTCAGCTTGTCCAGGGTCATACAACAAAACACAGTAATTGCCAGCAAAATCTGGCAGCAGACAACTAGATAAGTTTTCCCTTAGAGACATTTTTAATTCGCTCTAGAAGCAGAATTTTTAAATTTTAGTATCATTTCTCAGACAAAATGAACCATGATGGGCTGAAGCCTGCATTTTTTTTTTACAAAACATCATTTATCAATGATGTTATTATTTTTTGTTTAATTTTCAAGAACAAATGCAATGTTGGAAAAAGATAAGGAAACAGAAATGCCTAGACCAGAGCACAGTCTTTTAAATTACTAAAGTCCTGTAATATTACAAATTGCTTTTAGAAAACAAAAAATATAGTCAGAAATAATTAACCTAATGCAGATCATTCCTTATTCATCCCATCATTCCTGGATAAAGGCTGTCACAGGAATAACACAGAAATGAATGAAGCAACTCATTTAAATGAAGGCAAAAACTGTAAGACAGACAACTACCTAATTTATCCACACACCAGAAAACAGCGGAAAGCCCATCCAAGCCTACTGGACTTCCGATTTGCATTTGTACAACTCTACAAAACTCATGGTGAAAGGTAGGAAATTTTCATGCTTCCTCTTCATAAGCTACTTGAGTTTTTCACATGCAAAACTTGCATGTCACAAGTCAAGTACTCTTGCCACAGCAATAATAGAGGAGAGAAAATGTGAAAATGTAAAGCTGATGCAACAGGAGTATTAACTTCATTTTTAAAAAAAACCTAAGTGAGGATAACCAAAGAAATAATTACAATTCCCACGCCTTTAAGTGGAAGACTAGAAGCCTGCACTTTACAAATTGTGATCAGCTCACTACCAACAGAGAGGAACCCTGTGGATCCTATAAGGACAATTAAGTTACACAAGAATAAATGATCACCCCTTCAGAACATGAACCAGAGAATTCATTTGCATGTTTACAGCAGACACTGCAGTATCAATATAATTGTTGAGGCAGCCACTGAAACAAGCAAAAGTTCTAAGGAAGAAAGTTTAAGATGGTGTATCTTTATTAGCCTCCACTATTCCTTGTTTTCATCCTGCTTGGTTGACTAAGTGAGACAACTGGTAATGTTATTTGTATAGATGTCATTTTTCCCCACAGCATCATCTAACACAACAGGCTGAGCATTCTATACTTAATTATGTTATTTCTCACTTTTTATGTGCTACAACTTTTTTAGGGAAAAAAAAATGAAGTTTGGCACTTTAATCAGCATTAAATTCCAATACACCAAGACACAGTGGGTAACTACAGTTGAAAATAACAAAAGTGATGAAATAGCAATTCCACACCTTGACTGATATATTTATACATGTCTCTCTATATCTCTCTATACTCATCTCTGAAAACAGTAAAAGCTGTGGAAGCTTGGAAAATACATACATACTCTTTATCCACAAAACTCCTGGAATTTAACCAACTAAACCAAACCAAAATAGCTTTTTTTATAGGTCCATAAGGTTAGCAGTAGAAACAGGTGCAAAATGAGTGTTAGAGATATGTGGTAGCCAGCAGTTCTGTCATTTTGTTACTATCTGGTACATGATCCCTCTTTCATTCTTGATATTGACAGCAAAAACAATTAAAGCCTTGGATAAGCACACTGCTTAATTCAATATACATATGGCAAAAAACACATAAATCTATTTGCTCCTGAAATACACATTTCTCCTTCTAAACTAGAAAAAAAAATCTCTTCAAGTTTAAACAGCACATTGTGGGGTTTAAGAGCAGAAATTTAGAAATGTCAGTTACAAATAATACCTGGGGCTACTGCTCTTACTTACGAAATATTTTGAATTTTAATAACAATACAGGCAAGAATTCTACTTTATTTCCCCACTTAAGTTGGCATATTTTATCATCACACTAAACTATTCCTTAAATGTGAAAAGAAAGTACTAAGCTTCTCATTAGCACTACTGGCTACAGAGGCACTAATTTCATGGCAGTCATACATGCAAATGCTGGTAATAACATCTAAAATATATCTTGAGAAGTTTTTAGAGAGGAAGGAAAATAATGTAGAGAGAACATATAAGGAGGTACTGTTGAAGGACATCCTTTTCCCAGCCTGGGGGACACTACTTCACCTGTATTTCAGCAGTCTGTCTCTGTGTATGTTCCAACTAAGAAGGAGATCAAAAGCAATTGCATATTCTGCTGAGGCATTTCAGAGCTTATCACAATACTTGTGTAACTTCAGCTGTGGTCTCTCCTGACTCTCTCCAATGAATTTCAACTTTCAACATCTAAGTTAAAAATAAAATCCATTTTCAGTTAGTTTGCCGTCAGTAATTGAAGTCACAAAGCAGAGTTAAAGCAGGGGATTTTGAAAAAAAGTCTTCTACCAAAAAAACTGAAGAGTAGGGGCAGCTCTTACTCTGGAGATTGTAGGGCCCACCACTGCTAGAACATTAATAGGTCAGCTTAGTCAAGCATTGCTCAGTCATTTTATTCATGTGTTAAAGGCCCAATGGACATGTCAATGCCAAACCCAACACTTCAGGTCATCACAACTTCAAGTGTACTGTCCCAGCACCATGGTCTCATGGCAGGGAGACACAGAGAAAGTGTGAATCCACCCCAGCTAAAACCCTAAGATCTGCTTCTGCTCTAGGACTGAAGTAACCCCAATATATTTTTGAACTGATATTCTGAAGCTCTGGAAGACTATTGCCACTTAAAAGGTTTTTATTGACTCCCTGTATTTCATGGTTGTAGAAACTAGGATAAAGATTTACATATGTAAAAGAAGGAGCTTCATGTGCTGGGATCTACCTGATGTGACAAAGGCTACTGCTGTTGAAGGTGATGTTTCAGGTGAAAAAACAACTTTCACTTATGTGTGTGAATCTCATCCAAACCATCTCAATATGTATTCACTGCATGAGGTAGTTAATGCTGTTTCTTGACTGATCAAAGATTCCTGTCACAGGTGCACAAATTGCACTTAGGGAGTTGAGAGCAGGAGAAAGCTTTTTGCCACCCACAGCACTGATGCAGAGGTTCAAATGCAAACATGAGAACAAGAGAAAAAGGACATATAATTAAAAATAATCCCTTCCTCAAGGAGTAGTATGTGGAAAGCAGAGGGTATAGAAGAAAAGTTATCACCTCATTTTGTGCTGCTAATCCCCCAAACTATCTTTCCAAACACATTCCAGTAATGCCAGACAGATGGCAAAGAGTGATTTCAGTGGTTCTAGGTGAATACACCTGGCTAAAAGCCTTATTACTCATTTGTTTCCATGATTCTATCAAAGACATTCAAGAACAATTTTCCTTGCTGATAGTTTTAACTTTCTACTTATACTTCCCCCCCTTGCTCTTGCTTTCAAGAGACAAAACCTTGCAAACAGACAACGAAGCTTTTGCATTACAAGTCACTGGGCAAACACAGTTGTAAGAAAATATAAATATTGCTTGAAGATCTTGAAGTAACATTTTTTTTGTGCTCTTCAGTGAGAGTTGCTTGGGAGCAAGGAAGGACAACTAAAGAGTATTTTTTTGCTGCCTGAAAGCAAAAAACAGGAAATACTTCTTCTGTTTTGGATATTTTTTCCAAACTTTTGATGATGAGATCTGTTATTGCTGCATTTTGAAAATCCTACCAAGCATCAAAGCCCAAGAGCCACACCACATTACCAATCCACTACTCAGCACTGTTTCCTAGAAGAAATAATGATTGAAAAGACAAATAAAGACAGACATTTCATAAGGAAGTGGAGTATAGTAGCTGAAATAAAAACCCTCACCGAAGCACTAACAAATAAATAAATACACAATGAAGTAGTCACAGAAAAAAAAATCCATAACTGAGCATGAAATTTACAGTAAGAAAAATTTAACTCACTCTAACACAAAGAAGGACAGTTCTGAAGAGTAACAGAAAGGAAGTGTAAATATGAACAATATATCAAGTACCCAGAGATGAGAGGCAGCTGGAAAAACACTCACATCTGTGCATTACTTCATCAGTCATGACCACCCAAACCCCAAAGGAGACCACCCAAAAAGAGAATGATAATCCTATTTTACAAACTACATGTCCTGGTCCTACAGTCCAAGCACATGTAAGTAACAGCATAAAGTCGATTAAATATAAGTATTTTAAGCTCAACTTCAATTTAGTCCCACCTGTGATATTACAAAGTTCCAAGCAGACTGAGTAAGAACCACAAGGTAAGCATACAGCTGCAGGCAAGTCCTGACTGGCAGCTAAGAAAAATGGTGAATCACTGTCACTTGCACACAGATGAAAAACCCGGGCATAGACAGATCATGTTTTTCATCAAAACTGACTTGAAGAAGTGTCGTATGTGNTCCTGGTCCTACAGTCCAAGCACACGTAAGTGACAGGATAAAATAGATTAAATATAAGTATTTTAAGCTCAACTTCAATTTAGTCCCACCTGTGATATTACAAAGTTCCAAGCAGACTGAGTAAGAACCACAAGGTAAGCATACAGCTGCAGGCAAGTCCTGACTGGCAGCTAAGAAAAATGGTGAATCACTGTCACTTGCACACAGATGAAAAACCCGGGCATAGACAGATCATGTTTTTCATCAAAACTGACTTGAAGAAGTGTCGTATGTGAACCCCAGCTGGCAACTAAGCATCACGCTTAAACCCCCACTAGCAGGATGGGAAAAATAATGGAAGATTCAAATTGAGAAAAACCTCATGGGTTGAGATAAACACAGTTTGATAGGTAAAGCAAAAGCTGTGCATGAAAGCAAAGTAAAGCAAGGAATGCATTCACTGCTTCCCATGGGCCGGCAGGCACGTGTTCAGCCACCCCCAGGAAAGCGGGACTTCATCACATGTAATGGTGACTTGGAAAAACAAACGCCATCACTCCAAACATCCCCACTTCCTCCTTCTTCCCCCAGCTGTACATGCAAGCATGACGCCAAATGGTCTGGAATATCCCTTGGGTCACCTGGAGTCAGCTGTCCTGGCCGTGTCCCCTCCCAGCAAATTGTGCACCCCCAGCCCCCTCGCTGGTGGGGCGGTACAAGGAGCAGAAAAGGCCCTGACACTTTGCAAGAACCACTCAGCAATAATTAAGCGTCCCTATATTATCAACACTGTTTTCAGCACAAATACAAAACATAACCCCAAAACAGCCACTGTGAAGAAAATTATCTCTACCCCAGCCAAAACCAGCATAAGAAATGTGATGTCAGACCCTGAAACAGAAAGCAAGGCATTTCAATGAGACAAGCAAGCTCATACATGAAAAATGATTAACAAAAATTGTGCTTATTTGTATATGGGCATGGAGAGAAACAAAGGAAGAGTTTAACTGGCATTTTTATACCTTTTAATCCCTTAAGAGGAAAAAAAAAGGAAAAAGAAAGAAATCCTGATGAGAACGTGAAAGTCAGCACTAATTCATTACTTTTATGAAACCATCGCTCTCAGGCTTATTTGATTTCACAATACATTCCAGAGAGCTAACAAAACAAATCAGCTTTAGTTGAGAAAAAGAAAATTTAAACCAGACAGTTCAGCACAAGTAGTTCCTTCTCTAATGTTCCTTTGCTGTAATTTTTTTCTGATTACAGCCATCAGATTAATTTTTTAAGTATAAGGTAATATTTTTAGTTCGTATCTAGAAATGTTCAGTCATTTCTTTGTTTATTTTCTTTAAATACCCTCCTGCATAGTAGAAACGAAATGATGAAATACAAGTTACACATCATTCCTGCATATGGGGCAAAATGGGCAGAAGTAGCCACTCAGTTAAAAACAATTTTTTTTAAAAAACAACACGGGGAAAGAAAGAAGAGAAGAAATTTATATATATGATAATAACCTTAGAAGGTTCTATTAACAGCTAAATGCTGTTGCAATTCTAATTGCACGATCAGTAAAATATTGTAATTTTATGAAGAAATTAATGGAAGATTCTCTGCTACACACTGTTTCTTCTCAGACCTGACATTTACACCTATCTTTTTATATCCTTGTAGTGAGAGTGCAAAAACACAGTAGGTGATACAAGCCACTCTATCCAATCTCATTCAGAATAAAATCCAATTATTTATCTCACTTAATGTGAAAATCCTTTCTAACCATTAATGTTTTCATAAAGAATTCAGTCTCCACTCAGAAAAATTTAAACCCCAGAGGGAACTTCTGAAGCATAAACAGGATTAAGATTTCTTGATGCTTTTTATGCAATGCATTTCATACCCCAAGATGAAAAATCTCGGTGTATGAACAGTTCCCGTAAGCCTTTTCTATGCAGATGCTTTTCTATTTTATCCCACAGCACAAATTCAGTATAAATAGCAATGACAGAGTTTCAGCCTTCAAAATGTTAGCTTATAAAATAAATATTAAAGACCACATAAAGGACATTTCCCACCATAATAATGTACAGCAGACAGCAGGCTTTGGTTCACTCCCTACGGAAAATGTGCCAAACACGCTCTTCTGTATAAAGTGCATAGCTGAAAAATTCAAATTGTGAAACTTTTGTTCTCCTGCATATAAATTGCCTTCTCAGTATCATGTGCCAGAAGGGCTTGTTATGCCAAAAGGAAAGCAGTCAGGAGGAAAAAGAAACAGCAGGAAGTAGGATGTGAATTTGGTGTTACTCTAAGATGGATAGAATACATTTAAAATATGAAAATCAGTAAGAAAAAGAATGGTGTAAGCTACTGCTGCAGATACCAGATGCAGAAGGTATCTCTCAAACTGAGGCAAGCTTGGCAAGTTGCTGCAATTCTTCCAAAATGAGATTGATGGAGCAATAGCCAGGCTGACCTGCTGGCAAAATACAAGAAAAATCTTTCCTCATGGTGATCTCCTCGCCTCATTCAGCAATGAACCATGAAGGGACATAATCACACAGAACTCAATTCTCCCAAATCTATAACGCTGGCTGCACTTAAAAGGGTCATCTTTCAACAAAGTTCAGCTCTGTGTCAATTCTGTCAGTCTGGTCAACATTATCTTTATATGCTTTCTTAGAGGAGAGGTGAACCATTATCAAATATAAAACACCTGAAATAGTCTACTGTTTCATTTTTCTTTCTTTTATTGCTCAGTTATTACAGCAACTGTTTAATACTACTTGAATGAGTCCATTCTTTTACAGTAAAAGCAAGAGTTCCACTTTGTGTTGCAAACAAACAGTTGAAGCTAACTTTCTGGAGCCTCTTTTTCATTGGAAATGTTAAAAAAAAAAGTTTTCAGTGTTGAATCAGACTAAACACACATTGAAAAATTCAAGGCAACCCATGAATGGAGTCTGTTATGTCCTGTCATCACCACTGCCCTGGCGACATGGAAACAGTAATTTAATCGTATGAACTAAGTTTCTACTTTGGACTAGTGTAAGGTCACTGGAGTGAGTAAGGAACCCACTTCAGAGTTTCAAACTCTTTGCTTAGCTTTGCTTTTTGCAAAAAAAGAGACTATGCTTTCTTTCCTGGACAAAAGAGTCAGTATATCCGAATTTGAAAGCTCCTTGATAGTACAAACATTTTTAGAGGGTGTTGATGTCTACAAAGCCTAAATTTTAGTCAATGGCATGGGCATCACTTTTAGGGCATCTAAATGTTATCAGAAACCCACAGCAGGACAAGAGCTTAGATCTAGTAGTGTGGATTCTGCTGCTCTTGGTTTCATCACTCTCCAGAGTGTTCAGAATACATATATACAGTCCCTTGAACACCGGCATGCCATCCCATGGCTTATCACTACTCAATCTGGTTTTATCCCTTCTCTCCTTCAAATCTAGTTTCAATCTAGTTCAATGAGCCCTGCTAACGCTCGTGTGAAGATTCTTTTTCCCTTACAGACTGGAGTACCCTGCCTGTTGCCAGCAGGCCTGGTGTCATGTAGACCAAGCTGTGATGAAAGAACCCAAATCTCTGCTGGTGACACCAGTCACGGAGCCAGGTATTGATCTGCTCAGTCTGCCTGTTCCTTACAACATCCCTCTCTACAACTGGAAGGATAAAGACTTCACTACTTGTGTTCCTGACCCCTTAATCATTAACCTTATATTACATATAAGGAAGGGTAATTTCCTCTGATTCATAACAATGAAAAAGTAAGAAATTGAGCATTCACTCAAACACAAACAGAATGACAGCTAATACAACAACAAATCCAAGAGAAAAGACTTACTATGACTGCAGATGGTCAAACTATTCTTCCTATACAGGAGCTTATTTAAATGGAAGAATACAGTGCATGTAAATTCTGCAGTCCACAAGTATTTTGTCTAATGAGTGAGAATTTGAACAGTTTGATTCAGTGCAGGGAAATATATTTCAGTGATTACCAGAAAGTAAGGGCTAATCTATGAAATCCATACTACATTCCTAACAGCTCTCTTCAGGACTACCAGTTCATTGAAGAAAAAAGTTCCCTTACCAAAAAAAAAACCTGAACGAAGCTGAACAAAGCCCAGTGAGAGGCAGTAAATCACTTGCATCCTATTCCCAGTTTTGAGGCTGCAGAAGAAGGAATGAGGTAGGATGAATTTGTGCCAAGAAAGAGGTTAATCCTTAGCCTTATCTTTACAAGTTTAAAATCCATTTCTAGGCTTAGTTCCTCAGCTTTGGATTAATCACCTCTGATTTAAAGTAATTTTGTGGGTTTATTTCTTTTCCCTTTAGTTCCTTCCCCTTTATTTCTACCAAGTCTACATTGCCTACCCTCATCAACATCCTTCAGATTTCTTCCTTCATTTTCTTTCCTCACCTCCATCTCACAAAATGTACCACTGCCTCCTACATTGCCAATCTTGTGCCATCTGGTATATTTCAAGAAAAATGTACCCCTGTGTCACCTGAGTGGAATTAGAAATTTGTTAACATCTTACAGACTTGCTACCAGGTCTCTGACATTTTCCCAGGCCAGACTGAATCTACAACATCTAGTGACTCTGAAATCTTTATTTTTTTTTACCTTCTGCTCTGTTCTTCTCATACCTAACGCTTTCTCTTTCACAGATACCTTTCAATTTGAGCTTGAATCCTCTCCTTTCATCACTGTATCCATTCCAGACTATATCACAACCTCCTGCTCTGCTCTGCACTGGTGCAGCCTCACCTTGAATATTGTGTGCAGTTTTGGGCACTACAATGTAAGAAAGATTTTAAGCTATTGGAGAGTGTCCAAAGGAGGACAACAAAAATGGTGAAGGAGCTTGAGAGGAAGTCATATGAGGAGCAGCTGAGGTCACTTGGTCTGTCCAGCCTGAAGAAGAGGGGACTGAGGGGAGACCTCATTGGAATTACCACTTCCTTGTGAGGGGAAGAGGAGGGGAAGAGGAGGAGAAGGCACTGATCTCTTCTTTGTGGGGAATGAAGTTGTGTCAGGGGAGGTTTAGGCTGGATATTATAAGAAGATTCTTCACCCAGAGGGTGGTACATAGCTGGAACAGGCTCCCCAGGGAGTGGTCACAGCACCAAGCCTGACAGAGTCGAAGAAGACAATATTCTCAGGCCCACAGTGTGACTCGTGGGGATGGTCCTGTGCAGAGCAAAAGGTTGGACTCAATGATCCTTCCAACCCCCTTCCAACTTCCAGGTGTGGCAGTGGAATATCCAACCAACATGTTCATTCTACCTCCTAATTACCTGGAGTGATAACCTGCATCTTCCATTCTACCAAATTCCCCTTACCAAAGACTTCTCTACAGATCCTTTATTTTCCAAGATAACAGCCATATTCATCACAAGCAGGTGTCTTCTCCAACTATGTTTTTCCTAAATGCCAAAATATTTCCAGCTGTCAATGCTGGAGATTACACATACCCAGTTAAACACTTCAACATGGGAGTTTTGACCAGAAGGATTCCTTAGGGACGTGTTTCACAATCAATTTGGACGAACAGTTCTGTATTAATATTAAACAATTCATTTACCAATATCTGATTTGTCTAACTTGATGGAGAAAAAACTTCAGTTTAAGGCTGATCTGACTTTCTATGTGTAACCAATGAGCTGTTTTCAGAGAAAAGGGCAAGAGCACTCATCTTGGTCTGATGCCAGTTCATAACTTTTAACACAGGTATTTAATGCAATATTCAGCTAATCCATAGCTTCTTGCTGTTGTGTTAATAAGGTGGTCTTATTTTTTGCTTTATACATCAATAATATCTATAACGCCACAGGAGAGAATTTTACAGAACATCCATAAAAAGTGCCTTCTTACATTACCTTGCAATTTCACATTTCAGAAAGTTCAGCAATTTATCTTTAAATAGAAAAGAAAAACTAATCTAAACAAGGAAACAAAAAACCTACACAGCAATTTATAAGGAGATGCCTACAGTAATACAATTTCTGTAATATACTATGACCAGAAATAGACTTCCATAAGCAGCAAAACAGTAGAATTTTCAAGAGGATTCTCCTACAGATATTTTAAAGGCATCCGTTTTCTATTATATATATATTATTAATGCAGTAATAACAGTAAAAATTTATGTAGCTGTTTCCTTCCTGTGACTGGGGAAAAAAAAAAGTTTGGTGATGATACAGTTTTAAGTTGCAAATCATCAGTCTTGCAGTACAAAACTTCTCTGTATTAATCCATCAGTAGTCCATGTGGAGACAAGGAATAGAGACAAAAAACTACACTGACATTTTTGATTCCTGACCCTTGTTCCCCCTCTTTTTCCTTACCACAGTTTGAAAGGAGTCAGATGTTTCCACTTCCAGGGCTATGTTACCCAAAAAAACCAAAAAACATTCCTTTCTCTTGTTTTTCCTCCATGAGCTGAAGTATTATGAAAGACATCCAGTAAAGAAAGAAGCAAGTGATAACTGCTACAGGTAAAGCCAAAACATCCAGGATACCAAAGTTTTAAACACTTTTTTTAAAGCTTAACTTTCACTGCATTTCCCTCTTAAATTAAACATCAATACAAAAGGAAAAGATTCGTAAAGGCTGTAAATAATTCTTACCAGAAATGGAAATTGTCTAAAATATTCTTCTAAACATCAGTGTTTCACAGGACTGATGGAGACTTGCAAAATAGTCTTTTATTTCTGCTTTACATTTCAAAAGACAACCCACCTTTTCACAAGAAATTTGAAAATCAGGTCACAGATAAAAAGTCCATGTCCAAATTGCTTTGAAATAATTTTCTGCCTTTTGATTACTAGTTTCTTAAAGGTGCCACCTTTGATAATGTAAACTTACCTTGTTTACTTATAACCAAACAGAACCATGATTCTTATCAGCAATATCTTTTTTTTTTTTTAAAACACATCTACCACAATACCACATAACTTACACAAGAGACTATAAATCTTCTCTAACTATTGCAGAAATCTGACAAATTTCCTGGAGTGCCTATGATACACTTGGAATATCTTCTGTGATGAGTCAACTTCACCTACCCAAGTTAATTACATTTTATCTTCTAGAGCTATTGCCTCAAAGCAACTCAACTCATTTGGCTTTCATAACAACGTGGGACTCACACAGCAACAACTAACAAAAGAATTTAGTTTTTTAAGCAGTTACAGGGACCTGAACTGAATGCCATGTGCTATTACTTTTTGGTATGACATGTTGGAACATCTGCAGTTACACACTGAAGGAATTTGGTTAACTTTCTCACAGTTTCTTTAAAAGAGCTACAACAGATGAGAAAGTTGGCTCCTAAAACATGCAATCACAGCTTGTAACCTGATTATTACAAACTTAATCAACCTGTTCCTGGCCTTGCAGTCATTTTTACTAATCTGTTCACATGAGATTATTATTTTTACCCTTTATTTGTATTGATGTAAACTCAGAATCATGCCTAATATTTCATTAATTTCACAAAGTAGTAATTCCACTGAGTTTAGTTAGATATTCAAGGTACCACTGACACGAAAAACCCCTCTGTATCCCACCTTGTAAATCGGGGGATTCCTGTCTTTCTGGACACTTAATATTGATATTTTAGTGCCTGCAGGTGTCAGTGCTTATTCTCTGTTCTGACTTAGAGGTTAAATAAGGGTTTTTTTACTGCAAAAGCCCTTATTAACTGCCTCATGTAACTGTCCCAGCTTCAGCTGAGTCATTCATCTGCTGTACTCTCTGGCAATGGTTTAGAGAGGGAACCACAGACCTGGAACATTTGGCATCATTTTATAAAGGTCACCTTGGGTTTCTCCAAACTTTTACAGCCCCACAAGTTATTTCTTCTTTGTGCCACCAAAGACTGCCTCAGTTTCAGTTTGTACAGATTCTGTGGGCTTAAAGAAAAAGAACAAATTGATCCACATAAAATTTTACAGTTAATTAGTCTTCTGTCTGATATACAAAATGCACAAGCCTCAGTTTTCCACCCCAGACCGTGCTTTCTCCTTGCAATTTGGTACCATAGAGCTTTACCAAATCACAAGGAAGCATCTCAAAAAACATGGCAGCACTACACGGATTTTTGGGATACATCCTGTGAAGTGGTAATAAATCAGTCCCAAAACCTTTAAATTGACTGAGGATATCAAGTCCTAGAAGGATCTTGCCACAGCACTGTAAGAGGTTTAGGAATGATGCCATATCACATGGTGTTTGGGAGGGAAAGCAACTCTGCTGAGAGATACCTCCTGTTTTGCAATTTCTTGCACAGAGAATAGGACAGTAGAAACTGTGGCAAAGAAAACCTGCAGCTCCTTTAAGATCTAAATAATACGCTTCTTTCTGATCACAGCTTTAATGTACTAGACCACTGGTTTGCAGTGCAGTCCACATCTTGCTGCCCTGGGTTCTATAGCTACCGAATCAGGCTCCATAATTACGGACGTGGCATGCTGCATTATCTTAACATTATGTTTTGTGCATTGTTTAAGAGGCACAGCTCAAAAGGTGTGTCCAGGAAACTCTTTCATTATGGATTATCAGCACAATCTGTTCCCTATCTGTCACCAGTCAAGAGACTGGGTTTTCAGACATGCAATTAGTTTTCTCTAGGTGAAGTGGCTTATCAAAGTCTAGGCTCTACTGTGTAGGCCATATATTTATTTACTGTGAAGTGCTTGCCTCAGCTAACACAGTCATGTACCCCCGTGAAGCTGAAGACTGCTTCCAAAAGCAAATTTAAGCATTGTATATAATGCCATTCATTCAGCACACCTAGGTAGGACATGTAATGTCTATGTAATGACTATTTATTTATTTCATTTATTTTTAATACTGGTGATAGCAAGGAGGAGTTGCTTTCCTTTGTTTTCCATCAACACGAGAAAAGTAGGTTCAAACAGTGATTCTCTACTTACCAACCTATCTATAGAAAATAGAAAAAGTTTACTAGTCACTGGCAATGAGAGTAGAATTCAGCTACAAAAAATTCATTACACTAAACTTGACAGGGGAAATCAATTAAACCCAGGAAGGGTCTCATACTTATTAGAGAGCTCATTTTTGATGTGAAGAGCCATATAGTGCAACACTTGCTTTATTTTTTGGCAGATCTGTCTGCTACTTTCTTAAATGTGCCTCTCTACAATGAAAAGAAATCAAACAGGGAGAAGCACAGAGTGAGTTGTATCAACAGTCTGTGAGAAAATAGTTACTTGAAGAACTAATCTTACAGAAACAGTGTCAATTATTCTTCTGCTTATCAGGAAGAAACAAGAATATGAATTAAATTGCCTAGCACCATTTCTGACTCATGCCTGTACAACAACAAAAACCCTTTAAAGAGCAAGCTTAGTGCCTATCTAATGTAGAATAATTTTTTTATACTTTTAGGCAAACAATACTAATTAAACCAAATGGCTGAAACATGGTTCACTTCCATTTTTAAAAAAATCTTCATGTAAATGATGATATAAAGCCAAATGTTTCACAGTTAGAAATTTATGGCTGTTATCATTTTATTGGCACAGTAAAAGGCTGCAGCTATATTAACATATCTGTGTATAAAGTGCCAATTTGCCTTTTAATGTCCATCCATCTCTACCCTCCTCTATTGAGAACCATGAAAATCAGTCTTTTGCTGGATTGTGAACAACTGCTAACTGCCTTTAGCTCAAAAGCTTTGATTTACTTCTCTTCTCCCTCACATGTCGGGGCAGCCATAAAATGTCCAGGAGAAGTCAAAAACGTAGCACTTGAAGGGTTATGGAGACTATTTATTTACTCTTATCAGTGTTCACTTCATTTGTGTGCCATTACTAAGACATAATGAGGGCAAAAAAGATGGTTTAGTAAAACTAAACAGAATAATAACAAGTGTCCTTTGTGTGTCTGCAGCACAACAAAGGGAAGATAAGAACTCATATTGCTCAAGTGATTGAAACTTGATTCCTCATATCTGGAGCCAATGTTTTCTTCTTTTGCTGTACAGTGGGAAGGCTTAGGACAACAACTGTGAGCACTACACCCCCGAAGTCTCCTCCTGACAGGATGAGTACTCACTAGAAGTCAATTTATACTCTTCCCCCCCTTCAGCTGCAAAGAGTGAGTCTGCTGGACCTCTGGTAAACCACCCTGTCTTTAAGCTCAGCTTTTTGGCCTAAAGAGGTTTCATCTGATCTACAGTCACGGGATTTGTGCCAGAGCTTTTGAACCCAGCACTTCAGAAAACTGTCAGGGCTGCTGGGGAATATCTCAACCCCCTACCACTTCCAAGAATAACTGAGCCCATTACAGAGCTGATAAGCCGTGGGGTAAATGAGAGTAGGACAGCAACAATCCTAAGAGAAATGGCACTGGAAGAGAGCAATACCACAGGCAGTACTCTGATAATCTACTGTGCAGAAGACACTGTACTACAATTCCTGTGTGATCAACTAAAAAGGTCAGAAAATGTAATGCTAGAACTGTACAGTAATTTTCGGTTGCTATTAGTGAAATTATTGCTTTAGGAAAGTACCTAAGAAACAACCATTCAAAGAAATGATAAAAAATGATGGCTTTGCAAAGCTGGAATCACTCTGCTCCATCTGTCCTGTGGTGAATTGAAAGAGAACACATTCTACGTTCCAAGTCTGAAGTATTAACAGCCTGGAAAGCACCATATGCATTTTGGCATTCCTTAGTGTAAACAAACAAACAACACCCCCC